>CANTUQ010000105.1:3797500-4397500 GCA_947683425.1 Excoecaria cochinchinensis
AAGCTGTACTGCGGGTTGGATGCAAGTGTTGACTCGTATGGATGCGATGGAGGAGGCAAATCGGACTTTGGCAGTCAAGGTGGATTCCATGGAAGCCACAATGCATGAGATGCACAAGGGCCAAAAAATTTTAAGTCGGAAGTTACTATCTTTCTTCCGTAAACAGATTATGGAGTTCACTCCGTCTCCACTGAGTTCCCATGGTGGGACGTTTTGAGAGAAGTTCCTTTCCTCCTTTACTCTTTTATTTTTCTGTTCTTTTTCATTTTTCTGTTTGAATATGTTTATGTGTTTGTGATTTATGTTCTTACACAATGTGAACATTGTGTCCTTTAAGTGTGGGGGAGGGATATGTTCATATGTGTATGTTTGTGTGTTTTATGTGTTCTTAGTTGGATATGTGTGACGCGCGCCGAACCGCCAAGGCCCTCCTAGGGAGCCCGCTTTTAGGGCTCAAGGGATCGGTTCGCATCATTTGATCTTGGGTAAAATGAGACATTTTGGAATCCCCACCCAATTGATCATTCGGAAAGTTCATCTAGCCTTATGAAACCTTTAGGAACCTTTGAGGTTTTTTGGAGTCACCACCCAATATACAAGAAATTAGGAAAGGTCATCTAACCTCTATGGTCTAAACCAGAGAAGGTGTTCGGAACTTCACTCTTATTAATGCCTTAAGTATATAAACGAGTTTTTGATTATAGAATTCCAGCTCTCTTCTCACGCGAGTTGTGCAATTTATTAAAAGCGCATTTCAAGCATCAAGAAAGTGATAAAATGAAAGTTGTAAATAAAGCGGTAAATACGCAAGCACGTCATTTACAAAAGAGAAATTGGGATAAATACAATCCCCCAAATGAAAAGAAAAGGTAAGACAAAATTAAAATGGAAATTGGAACATAATACAATCCCCAAATGAAAGAAAGCTAAATAAAATTGCCCCAAAAATAATTAATTCCAAGGGCCCACAAGATATATAACATGAATCTAAATTATTAAACAAAGTCAATCAAAAGAATTGACATACATAAATCGGGATATTTACTTGGTTTAAGAACATTGGTTCCTTCATACTCACTTAAAGAGGGATCGAAAAGTTATTCCGGCTATTGGCTTGAAAAAACCGGGATGAGTGATCCCATTTTTAGAAAGTTTAACTTTTCATTTCAATTCATGACATTTTGTATTCTTTGGCTAAAATCGAGGACATTGGTCCCAATTTATTAGTAAAAATCCCAATTTACTCATAGAAATATTTTTGTGAATTTTATCTTACACGCGTATAAAATAAAAATCTGTTTTATTTATAAACAAACAAAATCACACAAATAGAGACAAGTGAGATCTCACCAAAATGATGTCGTCTCCTTCGCATTGTGACCCCTCTATTTGGTCATGAAAATGCTCAAATAAGCAAACACGACATTTTAACACCAAATAAGAAGAACAACAATAAAAATATTAGTGATAATCCTAAAATTAACCACATAAACATAAAAATAAAATAAATATAAGACATGGTCGACATGCACGTAGAGAATAAAATGAACTAAATTGAACACATTAAGCTTAGTACACAAGCAACTAATATGCAAGAGGATTAAAAACTAACCATGCAAAAATATAATAGTAATAACAATAACGATGATCTCAATAATAATAACAATAATAATAACAATGGCAAATATAGAATAATGACAACAGTAACAACAAATACAAATATATAATAACATTAACAACAATAATAATAATAATAATAGTAACAATAATAAAAAAACAGTAAAAAGTAATAATGATAATGTTAACAATAGTAGCAAGAATAATAAATAATATTATCAATAATGTTAATAAAAAACCAATGAAATTAGTTGAAGGAAAGCGAAGAAGATAAATGAACATGAAGTAAATAAAAAGCATTAGCATTTACACATAGAAGGAACATCGTGAAAGTCATACAAAAAAATAAATCTCAAACCCAACAGAAAGAAAACATGAGTTCATTAAACCATCATTCGTGCATTAATCAAAACCGTAAAAAATAAACTGAGATAAAATGTGATGATGAAAAATGAGTCCAAGAATCTTTACCCTCAGAATTTATAAAGTGGAGAAATGATGTCTCAATCCGTCTCCCTCGTCAAATTTTGCAGTGATAAACACCAAAAATTTTCAAGAAAAACTCAAATTTCTAACACAAAAAAAACTCAAGAAAACAAAGCCAATAAAAGGTTTTATTGGGATCCCCAAGCTGAGAAAATCAGTTTTCCTTACTCAAGTCAATCACAGAACAAAACCCCTTTTTTGAATTTTTTTTTTAAGAATCCAAATCTCAATTTCTTTTAGAAATGCTCTTCTCTTTTTTTGCTCGCTCACCTCTCTTCTGTCCGAAATGTCCCCCCTATCAAATGAAAATTTTCTTTTCTTTATTTCCCTTCTCTCCTAGAAGGGAAAGTACAAAAGCTCCTTTCCTAAACCCATTTTTCCAAAAATCACCAAAACATGAAAAAAATAGATTTTACAGTCCCACAACAGCTTATTCACAGGTGGGAAAGGGACATGGGAAGGCTACTCGCAAGGGGTGGCAGCACCTCACGCGCAGGGGCCGCACCATACATGCGCGAGGTGTGGCCTCGCGCTGGAGGCTGCACCTCGCATGCGGCCTTGCGTTGGAGGCCGCGCCTCACATGCGGCCTCGCGCAGGAGGCCGCGTGTGGCCTCGCACGCCACACAATGGCAGGCCACCGAAAACCCCAAAATAAAATCTTAAAAATCTTTTATTTAAAAAGAAGTATTTTCGACAAGGGAATCATCATTTATAACCTTTTTTCCTATGAACAAGCATCATTTTCATCATCGGGTATGTAACACCCTTAAGCCTTACGTACAATTAATTAACCATTCTTTCCAATTCTGTTAACCTAATTAAACTAATCAAGTTATTAAATAGCCAATTAATTCAAACCAGTAATATTTTTTTTTCTACGGACAATAATACTATGGTTAGCTAAACTGACTAAACGAATTCAATTAACTTATAATTAGCTAACCATATCTTTATCTTAATATCAATTTCCGATTGACCTATAACTGTCTTAAGTTACTATTCATTTGGTCAATTTTCCTGTTACATGCAAATATACATTTACCATTACCAATTTCATTTACTAAATTTTCTATCACAATATTTGGCATGCCAACATACATACACATACATTCAGTCATAAATAACATTCATCACACACATACTATACTTTTACCAGTTATACAGTCCAATACAAATACCAGTACCCAAAACTAAATATAAGACATATGCATGCCACATTTCTTACAGGCTTAGTACTCAAAATGTAAACTCTTGCTCGCTCCCAAAATATGTGAGGTGTCTTGCTCCAAGTCCTAAGGCAAACCTATACGCAGTCAAACAAAACTACGTGCTGAGCATTAAAAATGCCTAGTGGTGATTGCAATTCAAAAAATTTCCACTAGGTTAAGGTTCACATGCATAAACAATATTCAAATTATACTTATAAATAAATATTACTAATAAACAATTAATTTACTTAATTTATTAATTATGCACCTCATAATCCACATAATTATCAATAAATCAATTAATTAGGGCCATTTATACAATTACTACACATCAATTACCTTAATTACCATTTTATTCTTAACTTATTGCAACTTTCCAATTTTACCCTTAAACTTTACAAAAATGCCCTTAGTTCATTTTATTTCACCAAATTTACACTTATGCCATTAGTTCAAATTCAACTTCACTAATATTACCATTTTGCCATTATTTCAATTATTTCACACCAATATTACAATTATGCCATTATCTCATTTTCCTTTACTGATAATTACCAAAATGCCCTCAATTATATTCCATTTAACCATTTTACATTATTTAACATGGGAATTTACGATTTTACCCTCCAATTGTCAGTTCCATGCTAAATTATGTTTTTACCCCTCAAAAGTTACCAATTACATTTTAACAATTTAATGACATTTTTACCCTTTTAATCATCATTTACACACATAAGCACAAAATTACTATATTACCCGTAACTTTTCATATAATTCCATTTATGTCCCTTTTTACACATAAATATTATTTTAATTATATTTTAACTATTTTAATCACCTTTTTACGCTTAAAAACCACTTTTAACCTTATAATTCCACCAAATTACAATTAGGTCCTTGTTATATCACTTTTTCACTAATTTACCTTTTTAACCTCATATTTGGTAAAAATTACCAATTTAACCTTATACTTACACTTTTTACCTAACTTTCTCACTTTTTACCAACTTTTTATAAAATTACTGTTTTGCCCCTCAAACTTTTTAAATAATTCCAATTATGTTCTTTTCACACATAACATCAAATTAATCACATTTTAACCATTTAAAGCTCATTATTACCCTTTTTGCCCGGGTATAATGCTGGCAGACTCTATGTGCAGGATAAATGGGACGCGAACCCCTAAGGGCTCACAATAACCTGGAGAGACCTCTGACTGATCACTCTAGCCTTTCTAAACCTGAAGGAACCCCGAAGGATTACTCCAGTCTTTCTAAACAGATACTTTTAAAAATACATAATAGGCCCATCAATGACCTATAAAAATAGTGAGACGCCATGCTCACTCCTGCGGTCTTATGTCCCTATGGCTTGCCAACATATCCTGAGACTAGACTCGACTACCAGCTTATCACATAGGGCAACATTATTTTATTTTCCACATTATTAATGTATCATACATACTTTTCATGGCATATTATCATCTCATCTCATTCTTTTTCGTACCATTACATTAATATACATGTCGTTATCATTCTTACACCATCACATGCCATGGAAACACATAAATTCATCATGACACACATGCACAAATCCATACATACATTCGGCCAACATTCCATCTTTTCACAATTAATTCTTTTAACACACTTTATCATTCATTTAGGCCAATTACATGTTGTATAACATCACTATACCATTTATTTCCATTAAAACACATCAAAATCTCATTTTTACTCATGATTACCATTTGGCCACATGTGTATCACATACATAACACATCCTTCACATGGTCTAACTCACACCATTCATTAATTAACATGCTAAATATCATAAATCCATCAAAATCATGCATTATTTATCATTTAAACACATGAAAATCCCATACTTTCAATTCGGCCAAAGAAGTATCTTTTCCTACAAAATTATTTTCTTAATTTTAATCATTCATTCCATCATTATTAATATCCTTAAACATGAATATAAGGTTATTTTAAATTAAACATGCCTTAAACACATACATGGTTAACAAACAGAACCTAAAACACATACTAACGCATGGAAATAGATGGAATTTGCAATCACTAACCTCAAAACCTTACAAAAAACTTCTCAAGGAGTCTTTTCCTTGCCTTTAGGTTGGCTACATGTCCCTTCACCTAAATGACATAATAGGATTCATACACAAAAATGTAGATCTAGTCAAAACCAAGCTTCCTTTTCACAAATAAACTTCATAAACATCTTATTCACATCCTAGAGTACCCTTAAGAATCTTGAAACTAAATTAAAAACACCTAAAACACATACCTAAATTTCACACCTAAACTTTCAAGTCTAGGTTTTACCCACTTTCCATCCACAAAATGGACTTCTCATGGCACCAATAGAATCTAGGGGAGCTGAAATATGATGGGGAGGCTTAATTTAGGGGTGAGATGGAGAAAAGATGGAAGAAAAATGGAGGAGAAGAGGAGAAGTTCAATTCGGCCAAAAGAGAGAGGAGGGCAGTTTAGATGGAGAAATTTGGATTTCTCCAGCCTTTTGGGTCAATTTATATGAGTGAGGTTGAACCGAACCGAGTCCAACCAAAGTGGTCGGACCGATTTGGTCCGATTTTCTATTTTTAGGTCATTTTGCACTGTTTTTGGTAATCTGAATGGTCCTGACCTCTTTTTGACTACCAATTAATTCCATCATGTTTAAAATATCAAAAATAGCCTCCACACAAAATTTTAACTCAATCAGAGTCCATTTGGGGCCCTGTTCACTTAAATCGGTCCGGTTCAATTCAGCCGGTTTCTACCGTAAAACTCAAATCTAAAACTGTCAAAAAATTCTAAAAATTATTGTGAACTTGTACACTTCCCACACTGATACTTTTTATCCACTCTATCATTTTCTAAAAATTCGGTCAAACCTTGGTCAACCTTCGGTTCAACCGAACCGAACTTCAGACGGACGTTCGGGGGCCTATATGACCTCGTTTTCACACAAAATTGTACCACCTGACTCCATTCACTCTATAGATCATTTCTATGCAATAATATTTTTTTTTGACTTACTATAACTATTACCTTCCCAGTCGGTCACCCATCCCAGAACTACTATAACTCAGGCACGTTTAACTTTTAAACTTTACTGAATATAAAACTCTAGAAACACAATCTCATGCTGCGAAACTAACAATAGGCACTACAGAAAGTACTGAATACTTCTAGGCTATCATGCAGGCCATCATAAGGTAATCCTGATCTTGGACCGCCTCGAGACCCAGTATCTACAGTTACCCCTAATTTTGGTGAAACTAGCACGTAGGTGGCTAGGTGAGCCCAAAATTCAGAATAAAGGAAAGAAGCGCGTACCTGAGGCGGCGACCTTCCTGCTGCTATGAAAAGGAAATCATCTGTTTAAGTTACCATCTAAACTGTGGAGTGATTGTCATCCTTCTGGGTTGCGCCGAGTCTTCTCAAGACTTTCGAAGCGCGGGTACTATCCTCAAATGGCGAGGCATCGAGTTTGCTCCAAACTTACAAAATGCCGGGAATCTTTTCCAGAACTGTACCGAGTCTGCTCCAGACTTGCAAAGTGCGGGCGCCATCTTCAAATAGCGGTGCACCGAGTCAGCTCCAGACTTACAAAATGTGAGAAATGTCCTCGTGGACTGTACCGAGCCTCCTCCAGACTTATGTAGTGTGGGTGCCATCCTCAAATGGCGGTGCGCCGAGTCTGCTTTAGACTTACAAAATGTGGGAAGCATTCTCTTAAGCTGCACCGAGTCGCTGACAATACTACGAAGTGCTAATGATGTTCTTTTGAACTGTACCGAGTTGCTGACAATACTACAAAGTGCTGATGATGTTCTCTTGAACTGCATCGAGTCACTGAAAATACTACGAATTGCTGATGATGTTTTCTTTTTTATAGCATAGCCTCAGCTGTCCCCTGAATAAAACAAGTGTTGTTAGATCAATTTATCACTATAATCATTTTCATCATTCAACTTTCGCGAAGGTTTAATTATTATTATCTCATTTTATCATTTATGGTTTTGTCATCTCAATATATTATTTTTACCCTTTACTGTGTCAAAAGGGTGCCAAAGGAAAATAAGTACATAAAGGAAGCAACCGATCATCATCATACAAAATATATCTGTTTTGTATAAAACAAACAAATCTACAAATCATGACAGGGGGTCTCTTTGGGTGTTCGGTTACGCTTTTTCGACTAATTTTCATTATCTAATATTCCCTACAGGATTAAGCCAAAAGCGTGCTAATAGGAACAAAGAAATAGAGATAATAAAGGATCATCTATATATCGAGTGTCTGTTTGGAATAAAAATGAATACAGTAGATATCATAATGGGCGGTCTCTTTAAAAATCAGTGGTCTCTAATTTGACCGGTCATGTCTATAAATCTGGTGTCCACACCCTCCTGCAGAGGCTTCACTAATGGGGATGTGCCTTGTGCCGACCCCTTTGACCATTTCCTCCATGAGCCGCTCCATGGCCTATAGCCTCCCCTCGATATGTAGCTCCATGGCAATCAGCCTCTCATCAGCACATCGCTCAGCTGCCATCAGTCTCTCATCCATATGTCCATATGTTGCCCCATATCCATCAGCCTCTCATGCATGGCCTAGACTAGGGCCTTTGTGCTTGTCTGGCTCCACTCAACTGGCCCAGGTGGCGGTAGGCTGATCCTCGGGTGGCGCCGCCGTTGCGAGTGGAGGTAAACGGTATATCTACCGAGTTTCTACCATGGTAAGCAGTCTATATCCTCCAGCCTACCCAGGCAATTGGTCCACCGTGCCCATATTACTAGCAAGAACCCAGTCGACATAAATGTCCCCATCCATGGGGGGGGGGGGGAGGGGGCGATCGAACGTGCTTGGGTCGTGACCTAGATGCAATAGCAGTCTGGTGACTACTCCACCTATACATAGCTATGCTGTGGCCCTCTGGGCCTGTCTGACTATACCAGCCAGAATCTCATGACTGATATTGAGCGGTGTTCCTGTAGCCACAGCCCATAGGCTCCAAATTTTTGCAGCACTGACAGTGCTGGGGCTACCTGTTCTGCCCAAATAAATGCTAGCTAAGACCCTCTGAACATACTTGTACACCTGTGAGGCCAACAGAGTGCTCTTGGCTGTGTTACGGTCATAACAGGCCCCTTGCATTGTGATCACCTCCCATTAACATGCCAAATCAGCCTTGTCCGGCACCTACATACGGTCTCCAGTTTGGAGACCCATAATTTCTGCAAATTTTCGACGACTCATCGTGTTCCCTATGTCTTGGACTCGGAACGATGTGGCATCAGGGTCTGTATCCGATCTTGAGAACCCCCCATACTTAAGTGTAGCTAGGAATTCTCTTGTAACCTCCTGGTATGTGAGAAAAGCTGGTGTGAGGAAATCCATCCAACCCACGGCTGTTAACAACACGTGGACTTCCTCCAACATGCCCATCTGTTCCAAGAATGCCCGGGACAAAAACTTACTGGACAAGAATTGTGGGCGACACGGTGCCTCAAACTTTTACCTCTGTGCATCGGTCATCCATGCTGGCGGTGGAATATCTGCTGGATCCTTAGGTGGGCCGCGTTGCGGAGGAATCCCTAAAAAAAGGAAACTTGAACAGTCATTAATTTATTATTTTTTTGAATACTCCCTGAATGCTTTGGGGGGACTTTTTTGGGTAACCTTCATTGCCTATATTTCCTGCAAAATTAAAATCCATATGCAGGGGTAAGTTATGCACGTGAATGTGCACATGCTATGCGGAATGTGAGTGACACCATTCATCCGAGTGGCCTAAGTGTCCGGGCGCAATATCATTCTTTGACAACCTCCACTAATATGATTCGTGGTTCGGGTTCCCACTGTGCCGACTCTGTAACTCGCAACTGGAAGTCTCTGATTATCCTTGGTGCCATTGGTCATTATTTTAAAGGTAATGCGTCCCTTATGGATTTTCATGCTAGCTTTTCTTAGTGGAAAATGCGTCCCCTTGGGGATTTTCACATGACCCCGTGCCTAACTTTTGCCTGGGATAGACCCAACCCAACGGCTTTTATTAATTTCATTTTTTTGTAGGAAAGACTGCCTGTTTCCAGGTTTTTACCCTTCCCTTCGGCCTAACTTTTGCTTAGAGAGCCAGTCACAGTTTTCATCTCTAATGGTTTTTTTTATTAACGTTTGATGTTCCTCAAGGTAAGACAACTAAAGCCCCTTGCCGGCAAAAGCAACAATGGATAAATAGCATGCATCTGATGGAAAACTATGTATTATCTTTTCATAAGGGAACTAGATGACATTAATCATATAAAGTGAGTTATAATTGCATATATGTAATGTTTTTATGTGATTTCATTACACATGATCACTATTTAACATCAGGCTCAAAATACAAGACCGTATCTAATCTCGGGATGGATCCTGAAATCATCATAACTCCTATTATAAATCAGCCCTCTTGGATTTTCATGATTGAACATTTTCTCTCAACCCTTAATTTTTGCCCAAGGCGCCTTCTCGATTTTCACCTTGGCAGGGCGCCCAATTTTAGTAAGGCCGCCTTTTTTCGGTTTTCAACCCATAGGGCATTCGTTCTCTTATTTTTGATTTTTGGTCTTTAGCCATGGAACCTTTTCAATCTGTCCACATTGACCGGTTTCCTGAACTCGTTTCCATCGCTATCTATTAAGATTGCCGCTCCTTTGGACAATATCTTCTTTAAAACAAAAGGTCCTTACCAAGTCTTCCTGAATTTGCCTCGGAAGTCCGAAACCCCTGGCCTCATTTGTAACAACCCCAACTCCCACACATAGCACGTCGAAGGAAAACGAAGACAGAGTGCTACGGTGAGTGGAGGGTGCTACCGGACGAAAATACTTACTTAGCAATAACAGAAAACATAATAATAAAATTCCTAAAATTATGACCTCAACGACACACACATCCCAAACTTATATCACCCACACATCATTATTCGCACTAAAGAATACTACAACTATATATAAAACTTAATTACATCCCAAAAATCAATAACACTTCCTATAAACTTCTATCGACTTGTTGGCCAAAGTCACAGCGGACTGCACGAACTAAACTTCAATCTCCTAACCTGCACGACGAAACACTCGTACTAAGCGATAACGCTTAGTGGGGCTAAACAAATAATAACCAGCCACTCATAGTGGTTTATAATACAAACACATGCATAAGCAGTATATATACATAAGCATAAAGGAATACCGGCTAACATTATCACAAATTCATATCATTATTTTCATCTGAAAACTTAAGCAAATCCATACACGTATACATCTCGTTCACCACAGACAGAAATTACTTTATTACTTTTAACCACAAATACATTAAACGTACCCATCGTTTATCTTATTCACTTAATTAACCATATAATTAGTTATACCTCATAGGTTACCGAAATACATTTTTATAGTCGAAACATAAAGTCTTAGAAATCCGCATTATTACGAATATTTCCAAAATTATGCAGATTATGGTATTGATACTTAAGTCAAAACATTTCATTTGTTCAAACTAAACAAAACACCTCAAATTTCAGATTTGGTCCGGGCTTGAAATAAATATCCCAAACTTCCTACGTATCCCTATGGTTGGGGAATCAGAACCACGTAGTTCTAAAGAAAACCTTTATACACACATATTCAAAAATTAATCTTAACTCATTCCCTAAGTCCAGTTGTCTATATCATGCTTACTACTTTATTTCCCCTAACTAATATATTCACATCATTATCATACTAATGGGGCACCAACAAACAACGCACATAAATTCCTTTCCAATATACTTACAGTAGATATCTAGGCTACGGTCAAGTAGGCAAATAATATATAAAATACCTGTATTCTCATTGCAAACATATAAACGAATATATATATATATATATATATATATATATATATATATATATATATATATATATACACACACACACACACATAAAGTTCATTTACTGAATAGTCGATTATATCAATTACTTCAATAATTCTCTACAAAGGATTCATATAGACAATGAATACTCATAACTTTTAAACTGATTAGTGACAGACATTTCCACATACGAATGCTTATATAGTCAATATTCATTCATACACACCTATTAGAACAACCGTTATCTGTTACATCTCTTTTCATTTTACTGACATTAGATTCAGATACAAAAGCATGCAGGTACCAGAAGATACCACACAATTCCACATGGTGTCCATAAAGGATCCATAATATATGAGTGCGTAAAGTACAAGCTCAGATGATATATATATATATATATATATATATATATATATATATCAACAAACACATTCAATGCTCATTCACATATCTTTGTGCCAAACATCAAAGAACTTATCAATTTGTTCACATTCTTTTACTCTATAATTGCCTGCTATGTCAAAGGGGTGGATAAATGAGTGAACAGAACACATTGGGGTACCCGAGGGTACAATAGAAAAGCAACATCTTTATTTTCTCATAAAAAATGTTTTCATATTGGGGGATCTTAAACAAGATCCGTACACATTGAGGATCGCAAGGATCCAAATGGGGACCTGATCAGGGTCCAGAACAGAGGGGCTGCAGCAACAAAACTCTATAGGCATGCCTATCTATCCACAGATTGACTCACGCTGTAACACCCCCTACCCATACGTAGGCGATCCCATCCGATAAGGAGTGAGATGCCGTATGAGTCAAGGTGCTAACACACAAGTACAGTACAAATCATGCATTCATCTAAGGTATACATACATAAACACAGGGTAATTAAAAACTTTGCGAACAAAATAGGGAACAGCTGATCATACATTAATATAACAATATCCATTACATTACTGTTCTGATCAACTTGCTGAAAATACAAAAGATTACATATCCCAAAAGATTAATACATATGCGGAAGCTATAAAGATATAAGAGAGTTCTATTACAAAAAGAATCATCCTACTACAAAAGACTAAAGCCCTAACACTAACCCTCCTGTGTTGGCTTGACTGGCGGTGACTCTCCCAAAGTAAAAATATCCTCTGCACCTGCACGGGTAAGAACACCGTGCTAAGCGATAAACGCTTAGTGGGGAAACACACATATGATATGGACGGCCACTCACAATGGTCGTCAAGGCAAATCACATACACAAATGACATATGCGGATAATCATAGCATAGCATATACATATACACATGCTTACATAATAAAGCCAATCATCCAACTAGCTCATAACCATAATCATATAACGGATTGTTCGTCTCATCACCGAACTCATTCAGATATCACATTTATATGAACACATCGGAGCAAAGCAAATTCAACGAAACACCTGCTGACTCGAGGTAGTGGATAACGAGTAAACGCATAGCGTACCTTACGGGCACGAATCGAACGCATAGCGTACCTTACGGGTATGAATCAAAAGCCATTTCATATATCATTAACACATTATTTTACTGAGGGGACCTTAAATAAGATCCAAATACTGAGGGGTTCGCGAGGAACCAAACGGGGACCTGATCGGGGTCCGAACTGAACTGAGGGCTGCAGCTAAAAGACTCTATTAGGCATGCATAACTATCCACTTACTAGACTCTAGCAGGTCATGCATAACACAATTTACATTCCAATATTCATCACATATAGAGTTCATACTTGAGCATAACTCACTTTACTATTACATATAACACATATTAATTTAGCATAGCAAAACACACAATTAAATGATGTTAGATAGATAAAATAACATTAATTAATAATTAAAACCAAACACAAGTGGAAAAGGAGTGAAAAGGAAGGAAGTCAAAAATTTGCATAAGGTGGACAGAAGCGTTTTATACGGCGGTATGGTATATCCATACCGCCGTGTAAGACAGTTTACACGGGGGTATGGCTTAGTCTATGCTGCCATGTAACATGTCCCACACAGCTGGATAGAGGCATTTTACACGGCGGTATAGAACGTTCCTTACCACCGTGTAAGATGTCTTACACAGCTCCAAGCAGAGGCGTTTCACACGGCTGTAAGGGAAACCCATACCGTCGTGTGACACTCACAGCTTAAAAACATAATTGGGCAGTAGCGTTTTAAACGGTAGTATGGTCCTTCCCTTACCGCCGTGTAAAACCACGGCCTTGCAATTTTTGAAGTTTCCTTGATCCACACGGTGGTGAGCTAAGGCCTTACCGCCGTGTGACTTTTGGAAATTCCAGAAATCGCAGACTTTCACTCCAATTCCGAACCCAAAACCACACACATCACAATTCACACATATAAACCATAACATCAACCTCAAATTTACCTTTCCCACCTGAGATACAAAGCCAATCATGCAAAAACGTACATAATCATCTAATTAATTCTAACCACTCAAAATCATCAAACACCCAACACATATACAAATAATCCCAAACCTGTAACTCCTTAGCTCCTATTCACTTAGATCCACTGCAATCAACCTTCTCCTTGCCCTTAGGGTCACGGGCAGGCTCAACTAACATCACAACCAAAGAACACACAAAACAAAGCAAACCCTAAATCAATCTAAACCCAGAAAATGTAAAGAAGAAGATGAAGAACATGAATTAAAGCAAGACAAAGACATAAACTTACCAAATTAGAAGCAAGAGTGACCAATTTCCACTACCAAAGCTTGATTTCTAGCTAGTAATAACTAGGGAAGGGAAAAAGGAAGAAGGAGATGGAGGTAGAAGGGAAAAAACAGGAATGAGTTTTTGATTTCCCTTCTCTCCTCCTTCTTTTCTTAATTCTTTTTCCCTAACCTAATACACATGTCAACCTCCTAGTGGTGGAACTTGCTCACTCACACCCTAATTCCATGCTTCACACACACAATGCATTCCCAACTAATGCACACCCTACAATGATATGCTCATATGCACACAAACATAACTCATACAACATGCCTTTTTATCAAAATGCCCTTAAAACACATGCCAAGATACACATATGCATGCACACACATATGGCTCATTCTACTAGGGGGCAAACGGGGTGTGGCACACGCAGGCTATACATTTTAACTTTATCATATAATACTTATAACATTTCTTTATTTTCGTGTGAGTTCATACATTCATAAACATGCATATCATTAGCACAAATCACACTTATCATATTTCCAAAAAAATCAGGTATTCTTTCACAGGTTATAAATTCATATGAATATAATAAACATATGCATGTTATTAGGCATCGTGCACTAATTTAGACTTAATGAATATATTGACATTTCTTTACACATATACATTCATTATTATTAAACTTCACGCATTTCAATTATTACCATACATAGGAGCATGTATAGAAACATTAGAAAAAATCATATTCTAAGTCACATAGACACACTACGCAAGTTAGAAACCATGATGAACAAAACAAGAAAGAAAAATCATTTCAGAAAATAGGGCAGGCAGGAAGGGGTCACTGTCACGAGTCGTGGTTAGTGTCACGACTTGTGACACTAGTTGCACGAGGCGTGCTAGCCCTCACGACTCGTGAGGGAGTTTCACGAGTCATGTCGGCCTTCACGACTTGTGAGGGAGCTTCACGAGTCGTGCTCACCTTAACGACTCATGAGGGAGCTAAATAAATCATGCCGAGCCAAGAATTAAGCATGTCCAGAGAGCAATTACACTGTGGTATGGAAATTCCTTACCCCCGTGTAAAACACATAACACAGAAATCATTCAAAGCAGAATAACTTTACACTGCGGTATGCAAAGTCCTTACCACCGTGTAAAATCACGGAGAAGGAAACTGAAGAACAGAATACGATCACACGGTGGTATGCCCATTTCATACCGCCGTGTAGATCATCCCAAACCCAGAAAATCAATAAATATTAACCCAACTCTCAACCAAACTTTCTCATACCACAAGATTAAGATAGCATTACAAACGTACTACTCACATTGTCTATACAAAACTTCATAAACAATACCAAACTCAACTTTTCTACCACTATCACAATTAACTCATGCAATTAACATAATCAAAATCCCTCATTTAACAAAACTAGAAATTTACTTCCAACCTTCAATCAATTACACATTTTGATCCATTATACCACATTCACAGCATTGCAACATAAGTGAGTCAAAACCCATAGCATTTAAACATACTTAAACAACTTTATCCCCATAAATTTCCAGAACATCAAATCAAAATGCCAAATCAAATAAAAAAATCCCAAACCTCATCTTCTTTGCTCCTAATAGCTTTTACAACTGATTTATCTTCCTTCCAAGCTCATCCAAGATCCTCATCAATTACACAAACACATATACAAAACATTAACCTAGGTTGAAAGCTAATTAAAGGAATAAGAGAAATCAAAACTTAAACTTACCTTTTCATAACAAATTCTTCACTTAAATCTCTTGAACTAGCAAACTTCATCACTCAAATCTTGGGCATTGATCTAAGAGAGAGCAAATGGCATTGAAGCAAGAAGGGAAAGAAGAAGAAGAGGTTAAGGGCAAGAACAGGTAGAACGGGAGAGGGGAGAGCATATTTTCTGCCCTCTCTCTCCTTCTCTCTCTTCTTTTATACCTGCTCTAATCTTCACCATGCCATTGGTCCAACCTTGATATTTTTGTCAAATTCTCTTTTTAATCTTTCAATACTCATATCCTTATACATTGAGACTTATAACTTACTAATCCTTCGCATTGGCCCACTTAATTAATTTTATCCTTTCAATCAAGTCCTAATTCCATACTTCACAATTTTACAATTTGCCGCAGTTGCCAAAACTTTTACATTAATTCTTAAATTGTCCGTTTGATACACCCAACACTATAACTTGCATATCTTTGGTCACTACTTATCCTCAATATGCCCAAATCCTTCTAGGGTACGTTTCGGGTTGTTATAATTCTTCCCTCCTAAAAGAATTTCGTTCGCGAAATTCACTTATATCATAAAAAATCCAGAAACTATACTCCAATTCACTATCTTTCTCATTATCTTACATCCAAATCGATCATATTCATCGGAACAATCATTACTTTCACCACTAATCAGAAACCAAAGCACATACACCTCATATACAAACAATTTAACTTACAATATTTGCTACACGTTTCCTTAATACTTCAAAAACATCCGGCATACATGCTCCTTTATTTACTAATAATACTTATATCTTACTCCAAAAAACTTTTCAAATTCATTTATGCAAGGCTCCAAAATACTCCTTCTACTCAACTCAGACTATAAACACAATACGTTTTCCTTAACAACTACAATGCTCTTAAATCACACACTTAATCTTAATATCAAATACTCAATGTACACCCTGTCTGCTTTCTTTCCATCTAAACACATGCATAAATGCTTCTCATGTGTGATCAAGGGATGATGATGAAATGAGGATGTGATGGTTCATATATGTAATATGATGCATAAATGCAATTGATGCTATAATAACGTACTTTTCCCATATCCATGATTTAATATGCTTATGTTCAAATAATTTCCTGGAGATAGCTGACTGGCATACAGAGCATTACCATAATCTTACAAAATCCAAATACTCCTCCAATTCAAACACCAAATATCTATTCCCATAAAGATAACCATTTATCAATATAATTCAAGGAATTCTACGAAACCTTCTCTTTAACCCATCTACTATCATACAAAATTCTAACAGAATCTCTGATAACTCATCTAACAAACACATTCCAAATTGCACACACACATAACAATTCAAGGCAGGTAGATCGTGACCTACAGAGCCAATACTTAACTAAACACTTTATCAAATTGAAAGGTTTCCCTTCATAACACAAACCTAAAAGATAAGGTCATCCGCTTTGGCCAACGCTAAACTATACAAACACACTTCGAAATATCCAATTAACCAAAACCGACTAAACCGGTGCTCTGATACTACTAAATGTAACACCCCCAACTCCCACACATAGCATGCCGAAGGAAAACGAAGACAGAGTGCTACGGTGAGTGGAGAGTGCTACCGGACTAAAATACTTAGCAATAACGGAAAACAGAATAATAAAATTCCTAAAATTATGACCTCAGCAACACACACATCCCAAACTTATATCACCCACACACCATTATTCGCACTAAAGAATATTACAACTCATAACAAATGCTAATATATAAAACTTAATTACATCCCAAAAATCAATACAATTCCTATAAACTTCTACCGACTTGTTGGCCAAAGTCACAGCGGACCGCAAGAACTAAACTTCAATCTCCTAACCTGCAGGGAGAAACACCCGTGCTAAGCGCTAACGCTTAGTGGGGCTAAACAAATAATAACCAGCCACTCACAGTGGTTGATAATACAAACACATGCATAAGCAGTATATATACATAAGCATAAAGGAATACCGGCTAACATTATCAAAAATTCATATCATTATTTTCATTCGAAAACTTAAGCAAATCCATACACGTATATATCTCGTTCACCACAGATAGAAATTACTTTATTACTTTTAACAAAAAATACATTAAACGTACCCATCGTTTATCTTATTCACTTAATCAACCATATAATTAGTTATACCTCATAGGTTACCGAAATACATTTTGATAGTCGAAACATAAAGTCTTAGAAATCCCCATTATTACGAATATTTCCAAAATTATGCAGATTATGGTATTGATACTTAAGTCAAAACATTTCATTTGTTCAAACCAAACAAAACACCTCAAATCTTAGATTTGGTTCGGGTTTGAAATAAATATCCCAAGCATCCTACGTATCCCTATTGTTGGGGAATCAGAACCACGTAATTCTACAAAAAACCTTTATACACACATATTCAAAAATTAATCTTAACTCATTCCCTAAGTCCAGTTATCTATATCATACTTACTACTTTATTTCCCTTAACTAATATATACACATCATTATCGTACTCATGGGGCACCAACAAACAACGCACATAAATTCCTTACCAATATACTTACAGTAGATATCCAGGCAACGGTCCAGTACTCCAATAATATACAACATACCCGTATTCTCATTGCAAACATATAAACGAATATACATATATATATATACATAAAGTTCATTTACTGAATAGTCGATTATATCAATTACGCATATCAATTACTTCAACAATTCTCTATAAAGGATTCATATAGACAATGAATACTCATAACTTTTAAAGCGATTAGTGACAGGCATTTCCACATACGAATGCTTATATAGCCAATATTCATTCATACACACCTATTAGAACAACCGTTATCTGTTACATCTCTTTTCATTTTACTGACATTAGATTCAGATATAAAAGCATGCAGGTACCCGAAGATACCACACAATTCCACATGGTGTCCATAAAGGATCCATAATATATGAGTGCGTAAAGTACAAGCTCAGATAATATATATATATATATATATATATATCAACAAACACATTCAATGCTCATTCACATATCTTTTTGCCAAACATCAAAGAACTTATCAATTTGTTCACATTCTTTTACTCTATAATTGCCTACTAAGTCAAAGGGGTGGATAAATGAGTGAACAGAACACATTGGGGTACCCAAGGGTACAATCGAAAAGCAACATCTTTATTTTCTCATAAAATATATTTTCATATTGGGAGATCTTAAACAAGATCCGTACACATTAAGGATCGCGAGGATCCAAATGGGGACCTGATCAGGGTCCAGAACAGAGGGGCTGCAACGACAGAACTCTATAAGCATGCCTATCTATCCACAGATTGACTCACGCAGCTATACATTTTAACTTTATCATATAATACTTATAAAATTTCTTTATTTTCATATGAGTTCATACATTCATAAACATGCATATCATTAGCACAAATCACACTTATCATATTTCCAAATGAATCATGTATTCTTTCACAGGTTATAAATTCATATGAATATAATAAACATATGCATGTTATTAGGCATCATGCACTCATTTAGAATTAACGAATACATTGACATTTCTTTACATATATACATTCGTTATTATTAAACTTCACTCATTTCAATTATTACAATACATAGGAGCATGTATAGAAACATTAGAACAATTCATATTCTAAGTCACATAGGAACACAATGCAAGTGAGAAACCATGCAGAGTAAAACAAGAAAGAAAAATCATTTCAGAAAATAAGGCAGGCAGGAAGGGGTCGCTGTGACGAGTCATGCTTAGTGTCACGACTCGTGCACGATGTCATGACTCGTGACACTAGCTGCACGAGTCGTGCCAGCCTGCATGACTCGTGAGGGGGGCTTCACGAGTCATGCCAGCCTTCACGACTCTTGAGGGGGCTTCACGAGTTGTGCCAGCCTTCATAACTCGTGAGGGAGCCAAAGAAATCATGCCAAGCCAAGAATTAAGCATGTCTAGAGAGCAATTACACGACGGTATGGAAATTACTTACCCCCATGTAAAACGCACAACACAAAAATCATTCAAAGCAGAATGACTTTACACGGCAATATGAAAAGTCCTTACCACCGTGTAAAATCACGGACAAGGAAACTGAAGAACAGAATACGATCACATGGTGGTATGCCCATTTTATACCACCGTGTAGATCATCCCAAACTCAAAAAAATCAACCAATATTAACCCAACTCTCAACCAAACTTTATCATACCTCAAAATTAACAAAGCATTACAAATGTACTACTCACATTGTCTATACAAAACTTCATAAACAATACTAAACTCAACTTTTCTACCACTATCACAATTAACTCATGCAATTAACATAATCAAAATCCCTCATTTAACAAAACTAGAAATTTACTTCCAACCTTCAATTAATTACACATTTTGATCCATTATACCACATTCACAGCATTTCAACACAAGTGAGTCAAAACCCATAGCATTTAAACATACTCAAACAACTTTATCCCCATAAATTTCCAGAACATCAAATCAAAATCCAAAATCAAATAATAAAATCCCAAACCTCATCTCCTTTGCTCCCAATAGCTTCTTTAGCTGATCTATCTTTCTTCCAAACTCATCCAAGATCCTCATCAATTACACAAACACATATACAAAACATTAACCTAGGTTAAAAGCTAATCAAAGGAATAAGAGAAATCAAAACTTAAACTTACCTTTTCATAACAAATTCTTCACTTAAATCTCTTGAACTAGCAAACTTCATCACTCAGATCTTGGGCTTTCATCTAAGAGAGAGCAAATGGCATTGAAGCAAGAAGGGAAAGAAGAAAAAAGAGGTTGAGGGCAAGAACGGGGAGAATGGGAGAGGGGAGAGCAGATTTTCTGCCCTCTCTCTCCTTCTATCTCTTCTTTTATCCCTCATCTAATCTCCTTGCCATATGTCACCATGCTATTGGTCCAACCTTGATATTTTTGTCAAATTATCTTTTCAATCCCTCAAAACTCATATCCGTATACATTGAGACTTATAACTTACTAATCCTTCTTATTAGCCCACTTAATTAATTTTATCCTTTCAATCAACTCCTAATTCCATACTTCACAATTTTACAATTTGCTGCACTTGCCGAAACTTTTACGTTAATTCTTAAATTGTTCGTTTGATACACCCAACACTACAACTTGCATATCTTTGGTCACCACTTATCCTCAATATGCACAAATCCTTCTAGGGTACATTTTGGGTTGTTACATCATTTGCTTGAAGACCAAATCCCCTTCTTTCAGGGGGTACTTTCTGACTTTCTTCCTAAATGATCGATCTAATCTCTTCTGGTAAATCTGATTGTGGTAATAGGCCCACATCCTGTCCTCATCTAATAAGTTCAATTGTAGCAACCGTTGTTGCGCCCATTCCATTTCTGGTAGCTTGGCTTCCGATATCACCCTCAAGGGTTGGAGTTCAATTTCTACTGGTAAAACGGCTTTCGTCCCATAAACCAAAGAGAATGGGGTAGCTCCTGTTGAAGTTCTGGCAGTGGTCCTGCAGCCCCACAATGCGGAAGGTAGCTTTTTTGTCCAGTTCTTATAGGTCTATACTATCTTGGCTAGTATCCTCTTCACATTCTTATTAGCTGCCTCGATTTCCCTGTTGGCCTGTGGTCGATAAGGAGATGACTTGTGGTGCTGGATGGCATACTTCTTAAGCTTCTGCTTTATTTCAGAGGGGAATTGTACCCCGTTATTTGACACAATGTGATGCGTGAGTCCATATCTACAAATCAGGTGTCGTTCAATGAACCTGGCCATCTCTCAGGCACCCAGTTTCTAGAAGGACTCAGCCTCTACCCATTTAGTGAAGTAATCGATAATGACTACAATAATATATGCCCGTTAGAGGCTGTTAGATGTATTTCTCCCATGATGTCGATCCCCCAAGCTGCGAATGGCCACGGAGATGTAAGATTGCATAATTCTAAAATCGGCAGGTGTCTTAGATTGGCATACTGTTGGCACTGCTTCACATAGTTAGAACAATCTGTATCCATTATCAGCCAGAAAAACCCTTAGCGCATGATTTTCTTTGCCAGAGCTAGTCCATTTATATGAGCTCTACAGACCCCAGCATGGGTCTCCTCCATAACCTTCTCGGCCTCTTTGTCGCCCAAGTATCTTAGCTGTATGCCATCAGCTTGCCTTTTGTACAGCACACCATCTATATTGATGAACTGGGTGGATGACTTGCGAATCATCCTTTGGTCCTTTTCAGTTGCTTCTTCTGGGAATACTGACTTTTCCAAATAATTCTGAACTAAAAATCAGCACAGGCTTCATGACTACTCCTTCTGGGTTATCCCATATAGATACAAGGGTGGCCAGGGCATCTGTTAATTGGTTCTCATCTCAAGGCACAAAGCCAAAAGTGCAGACTTCAAATTGGCTACTTAGTTCCTTCAAGCACTCCACATATGGTAACAACCATTCTTCCTTGATGGACCATTCACCCCTAACTTGATGGACCACTAAGCCTGATTCTTTGAAGACCTCTATTATCTTTGCCCCCACGGCTGAGAGCGCTTCTAACCCGAAAATGCAGGCCTCATACTCAGCTTCATTATTGGTGGCTTTATATCTCAGTTTTTTAGCTAAGGGAAGCTTCTCACCCTCTAGGGTTACCAAAATTGCTCCTACTCTAGCTCCTTTGCTATTCACCGCCCCATCAAAGTACATCTGCCACTTTTGCACTGTAATAGCTGCCACATCTTTATTTGGGAATTCATATTTAAACCGATCCCCTTCGATTGGATGATCGGCTAGAAACTCTATAACTGCCCGGCCCTTAATGATGTTTCTGGTAATGTATTCCACATCAAATTCTTGTAGCAATATCAGCTGTATATCCATTTTTCTTAGCAAGGAGGGTGCTTCCTGTAGATATCGAAGAGGGTTTTATTTTGCGACTGCCTTCACCTTGCAAGAATGGAAGCAGTGTCTTAGTTTCTTCAAAGCCCAGATTACTGCTAAACAGATATTTTCCACCTCAACATACTTGGCTTCATAAGGAAGGAATTTCTTACTAAGGTAGTAAACTGCAAATTCAACCCCGAATTCATCCTCTTGGGCCATCATGGCACCTACAGAATTTTCCTCTATTGCCAGGTAGAGGATCAATGGCTTAACTGGTCGTGGTGGTCGCAGAACTAGAGGTTGTAGGAGATATTCTTTGATGGTATCAAAAGCTTTCTGGCAATTGTCATTCCACTGAACTGGTTGATTCTTCCTAAGAAACTTAAAGATCGGTTCGCACACTGAAGCGAGCTTGGAGATGAACCTGCTGATGTACTGCAGTTTGCCTAAAAAACTCCTGACTTCTTTTTCTTTTCGGGGTACTGCCATTTCTCTGATTGCTTTGGCCTTGTCGGGATCCACCTCAATTCCGTTTTGAGTTATCATATGGCCCAACAGTTTACATGAGTTGACTCCAAATATGCACTTCTTGGGGTTAAGGTAAAGATTGTACTTATCGATCCTCTGAAAGAACTTCTCTGAAGCCTCAAAATGGCCCTCTCGTGTAACTGACTTGATCATCATATTGTCAATATACACCTCTACCTCCTTATGGATTAAGTCATTGTGACGCACACCGAACTCCAGGATGTAACATCTCAAATTAGAGCCTAGTTGGAATTTACTTTATTATTAGATAATAAAGAGTATTTTGGTAATTATGCAAGTGAATTGGGAATTAATTGAGGACTTATTTGAAGAGTAATTAAAGTTTAAGTGAAAAGAATTTTTGTTAGTGACTATAAGGTAATTGGTAAGGACTTATAAGAGATTTGCCAAGGATTAAAAGAGAAAGTCAAGGAATTTGACTAAGAGGTCCAATAGGAGCATGACATGTGGATTGGTAGGTGAGAGCATTAAAGAGGTTTTGAAAGAAAGAGAGAGGGAAGGCAGAACTTGTTTGCTTCCCGTGGAAGTTGGTTCCTCTTCCTGTTCTTGCCGTTCCTCCCTCTTTCTCTTCTGCTTTTTCCTTTTCTGCTCTCTAGTTATTCTTTACATGTGTTAATCATTGAGCTTGAGCAGGATTTTTGAGATCACGAACAGTTCTAAAAGGTAAGTGCCTGGGTTTATTATGAGTTGCTTCTTCTTCTTCTTCTATTTGGATTTGATTTGGGTTATGGTATTAATTACATGGGTTAATTGAGTATTTGTTTGGGTTGGATTATGCAAGAATCTGAAGAGAGAAGGAAGAGTAAAGGTAAGGAAAAGATTGGGTCCTAAAGATAGTAGTTGAGCTGCAACCAGGTTTGGGAGTTTGCTTTTTGGTTGTGTTTAGTTTGGGAGTGTTTATGCCCTTTCTCATTTCGGATCAATTGTTGAGTTTTGATGGTGTTGATATCATGTTTTTTGATACATTTAAATGCATGGGTTTGGTAGATTAGTGTATATGCTTTGATATGTTAGGGTTATAATGGTTTGCATGTCAATTTTTAGAAGTGAATGATCATGAATATGAGCATGAGTTTCTGGGTTTTGATGAACTGTTGAAATTTCTAGTCATACCATTTGATTGTGTATAATTATTGTCCGATTTGAGTTGTTATTGTTATAAGCATATTTTGAGAGCTTTAAATGTATGTTTTTAAATGATTTTGTATGAAAATGGCTTTGGGTAAGTTTGGAATTGATTTTGAAAGCCCTGAGTTTTCTATGTTTCAGCTGAGAATTGGAAAACACGGTACTGTTGCGAGCATGACAAAATCGAGTAGTTCAGCTTGTCGTGTTAGCGTGCAGAAAGGATCTGTTTCGAGTTGTGAAGGGCAGCATGACTCGGTGATATTGTCTAGCATCTTCACGAGTCGTAAAGATGGCTGGCACGACTCGTGAAGATTTGTGGGACTATGACACGAGTCGGGCAATATGATACGACTCATGTCATCTTCCTTCTGTGGGGCTTCGATCTGACTCGTGCACAAGGACACGACTCTTACCAGCTATCTCCTGTGAGGTGGCTTCATCACGAGTCGTGACAGCATGCACAACTAGTGACAGTCCTCTCTTTCTCTGGTGTTTTGGCTATTATCGCGAGCACGACAGTGACTCTTCTGCCTACCCTATTTTTCGAAAATGGTTTTCATGTTTTTCTTCACATGGGTTCTTACTTCTATACGGTACATGATTATTTTAGGCTTGTTGTAGAAACTAGGTCCCGAGGCAGTCTAGATCAGGATTACCCAATGATGAAATTAAGTGTGCCTTTTTATAAGAAAAAATGAAAGTTGGAACTGACGATTTCCTTATCGGTTTGATTTACTAGAAATAAATAAAAATATATTTTAAAAATTAATTTGAGACAAAAAGGGTATGTTTTGAAATTATAGTTTTTTGAATTTTTTTTTTTAAAAAAAAAGAATTTACTAGTGTCGGGGGTGCTGCAGCGCCCCAGTGCGCAGGGCGCGCTCGCCCGCCCGCGCGAGCGATGGCCTGCGCATCGTGCCAGCGCTGCACACAGCGATGCCCGTCGAGCGTTGCTCGCCCCTGTGCGCACAGATTCGCCCCCGACAGGTATTTTGGCCGTTTTTCTTGTATTTTAAGGGTTTTGCTTTGATTTTTTTGGTGGAATTTAATTCTAAAACCTTTTATTTTCCAACCCTTCAAATTCATCAGTTTTTTTGTGGTTATAAAAATTAAATAAATTTAATTTCTTCATTAAAAATCTGATTTTTTTTGGGAGGTATAAAATCATTTTTTGAGAGAGAATTAAGGGGGATTTTCTTTAGAAAAAATATTTTCTTCTTCTTCTTTTTCAATAACAAATTCTCTCAATTTTCTAAAGGATTTTACTAAGTTAATTCTTAAGGCAAAAAGAACAATTTTTGTTGTTGGAAATTTTCTTCCTTTTTATTTAACAATTTTTACTTTGAGACAAATAAATTAATTATTTGTTCTTGAGATAAAATTTCTCTTCAATATTTTATTTTTCTAATATCATTCTTACAAATCAAGACAAGAAGATTAATCATTTGCCTTCATTCATCACATCAAATTTTGAGGGCAAGCATTCTTGGCTCAATTTTTAATTTAATTTTTATTTATAATTAATTAGTTATCATGTAGATTTTTAAATCTTTTGTTGTTTTTTTATTGTTTATGTGGTTTAGTTATGTAATTTGATGTTCTTAGTATATTTTATTTTATTCTTGCATATTTAATTTGATTCTTCATCTTTTGTTGTTGTTGTTGTTGTTGTTGTTGTTGTTATTATTATTATTATTATTATTTAACATGCTTTAACATATTTTGTTTATTTTATTTCTTGCTATTTTTGCTTGTTTGCTTGTTCATATTTCTATTGTTGTTGTCTATTATTATTATTATTATTATTATTATTATTATTATTATTACAAATCGAGACAAGAAGATTAATCATTTGCCTTCATTCATCACATCAAATTTTGAGGGCAAGCATTCTTGGCTCAATTTTTAATTTAATTTTTATTTACAATTAATTAGTTATCATGTAGATTTTTAAATCTTTTGTTGTTTTTTTATTGTTTATGTGGTTTAGTTATGTAATTTGATGTTCTTAGTATATTTTATTTTATTCTTGCATATTTAATTTGATTCTTCATCTTTTGTTTTTGTTGTTGTTGTTGTTGTTGTTATTATTATTATTATTATTATTATTTAACATGCTTTAACATATTTTGTTTATTTTATTTCTTGCTATTTTTGCTTGTTTGCTTGTTCATATTTCTATTGTTGTTGTCTATTATTATTATTATTATTATCATTATTATTATTATTATTATTATTATTGTTGTTGTTGTTGTTGTTGTTGTTGTTGTTGTTGTTATTGTTATTGTTATTATTACTTTAATTCTATTATTATTACTATTGTGATTATTGTTATTATCACTATTACTCTTATTATCATTATCTATTGTTACTACCATTACTAGTATTATTATTATTTTTATATTAGCTATAATTTGTTGAATTTTATCATTATTATTTTTATATTTTCATGCAAGTTGAATTTTATTGTTATTATTTTATGCGTTTTTATGCATGTTGAATTGTTAATATGATAAGTTGTATATTTTTATTATATCATTTAATTGATTTGTCATACATGATGCATTTTTATTTTTTTTATTTTAATTTTTTTATAATGTATGTTTAAATTTATTTTTTGTTACTAACATCACTTTTATTTGTGTTTTTTAATTTCAATACTCATTTTTATGTGTGAGTTTTTTTCAATGGCAAGTGGGAGCCCATGGAGATTTGAAGATACTATTTGAGAGTTATTTATCATTTTTATTATTTTCATTATTTTTGGGTTTATTTATATTATCATGTAATTTGTAATAAGTTAATTTTTTTTGCACGTTAAAAAGAAAATCACAAAAATATTTCTATTAAATTAACTTGGAACTTTTTCTAAAAAAATGGGACTAATGCCTAGTTTTTTACACCCAAATAAACCATTACTTTTAACACAGTTTTTTTAAAGTATGCATGTGAGGACCAATGTCCTCATCCTTAATAAACAGCCCATTTTATGTATAATTTGTATTTTATTTACAAATAGGGGTTGTATTTCGCCCCCAATTTTGTTGTAATTTATTTTCATACACTTTATTTTATTCACGCTTTTATTTATCTCTTCCTTTTGATGGACAACCTGCAGTTTAATTAAATTGCATTAAATCGAATGAGAAATGGGGTGAAACGCTAAATTCAAAATTTAATTATAACTTTAACCAAGGTATGAATAAATGGAAAGTCCCAAACCATCTCTGGTCTTTAGGCTCAACGAAGCGAGAGGGCCACCTCAATGTTCTATTGGGGTGGGGCCTCCAAGACACCTCTTGTGTCCCGAAAAAGGCCCAACTTGCATAGTCCTAGGCTTCACGAGGCGAGAGGGGCATCCTAATGTTCTATTAGGATGGGGCCTCCAAGACCCCTCTAGCTTGCCCAAAATGGACATAGCAGCGCTGTCTTAGGCTCACTGAAGCTAGATGACTTTTCCCAATGTTCTATTGGGTGGCGACTCCAAGAAACCTCCTTGTTACCCAAAATAGACGCACTTTTAATTTCTTACAAGTTTTATGAACCCCTATCGAAAACCCTAAAAGCGGGCGTTCGGGGCGCATCACAGTGGTGACTTCGCTGGGGATCTATAATCAAGACTTCACTTCGAAAGTACCTTGGTTAAAATTTACAATTGAGTTTTAGTTTCAAAATTTTCATCCTTTTTCGAAACTGCGCTGTATCCATGCTAAAGCCTTAGATTATGCTAGTTTGGACCCTTTTCTAGCCCCGGCCCAAAGCATGACTGTACGTTCACTCAACGTGGAGAAGTGTTAAGGATAATCACTAGCCCAAGCTTCGTACCTTATGGTATATCAAATGGAGACCCAATCGGTCGTTATGCTCGTGATGAGCTAGACCCATTAGTAGGGACCATGCTTGGGTAGCCCTAAAGTATCATCACCTTTGACTAAAGCTCATGTAATGGCAATAGATGCTTCCACTAGGTGAAATGTACCATAATACCGTGCTTGCTCTATGGGCCGTCATATATTGAATAAGATCAGCTAAATTAAATGGTCTTCATTAAAGGCTTTCATGCCCATCTTAATTTAGTTGAATTGTTTAAATACATAATGGCCAAAAACCCATATGTATGTATATTAGGCAAGAGATGTTATGCTACCGGCTTTTCACCGTACACCATAAGCATCCAATGTGTTCCCCGTTAACCCTTGGATAAAGCCCCCCTAGGAAAGAGGCCGCACGACCTCGTATGTGGGAGTGATAAGGTTGGAAGGATCTATCTACTTGTATGTGGGTGTGGATGCTGCACAGCATGCTCATGCATCTCGTGTAATTCATGTATGTTTAAAAAAACAAAAAAAAAACATATGCATTTTATTTTTGTGTGTGTATATCCTTTTGTCTGCATATTATTTTTCACATGTACATATCATCCTACGTACAATTTTTTCCATGCATCGCATCGTATCATTGTAAACTATTGATCTTTCACTCATCAAGGACCATCTGCATAGCATGATCATACATTACATGCCATTCATGCATTCCCCTTGGTTTTTTCAGCCACTATAGACCATTTACCTAGGAGGTTTTGGGGTCCCCGTAGTTGCTAGAGGAGCAAACGGAGTTCAAATTGGTTGGCAGAGACCTAGTGTCTTTATCAGAATATCCACAGGCATTAGAAATGGCTGATCCTTCACGACTGATTGAAGAGACTCATGCGTTAATGACCCAGGAGATGGATAGAAGGTTTGAGGAGCTTACAAAGGGGTTGTTGGCCACGATTAAGGAAAGGATGGATGTTGTGGCACTAGTTCCTCAAGCTCAACTTATGGCGACTACCCTTAACCAGGTTGAGCTAGCCGCGGTAAAAAAGGATTATGCAACGACGACTGTAATGTTTCCGTCCACTCCCGAGCCTAGGGGCAAGGCACCACTCGACTCACCAATCAAGCTAGTGGGAAGAGCAAAGGGACTAGAGCATTTACAGTCAATGGGCCTACTCGGTCCCTTGAACACCGAAAGGAAGCTAACTGATCTTGAAGAAGAGATTGTGAGGTCCAAGCTTGCAACTACCTGGGCACCTCTTAATAAGACTATTGTTTGCCCCGCAAGTCTAGGAGTGGGTTACTGTGACAATAGCAGTGGCATCCAAAGGGCAAGGAAAGTGTCAGCAATTAAAGCGGCTCAGAGGCACTACTCTAATTTGGGTAGATCCTTGTCTTGGGTACTCAACAGGCTGATAAAGGAAGGTAAGCTACAGCCACTGCCTGCTAAGCTCGCTAGAAACCAGGGATAACCCAATCACTAGGCCGATCAGTATTGTGCCTTCCACCAGCACACTGGGCATGTGACGGACAATTGTGCGAGGCTAAGGCATAAGATTCAAGATCTGATCGATAATAAGCAGATCACGGATCCTGAACGCCGAAGGGGTAAACATGGGAGCTCAAGTCTCATGGGTAGCAATAGGAAAGATTTCGGGGCCACAAGGGCTTTAACTTTGGAATGGCTCAAAGCTACTATGCCATACTGGAAAAGCCTTTGTCTAAGCACCTCACTCATTTTGTTAACAAGGGGAAAATACAGTCAATGCCGGCCAAACCTCCCAGAAGCCAAGGGCATCTTAGCCATCGAGTGGATCAATATTGTGCCTACCACCAGCGTACTGGCATGAGACTGATGGGTGTCAAACTCTGAAGAAGCTTGTCCAAGGCCTCATTGATGAGGAGCTAAGAGGTGGGGAAGACGGTTCTCGTGGGTGATAATAGACCATCGACTATAACACCTGTGCTAGCGGAAATGGGAAAAAGATAGCTATTTAGATGTTCTTTTTATTTTGGAACTAGTTGATAATGACATTTTAATTCTAGTTTTTATGAAATAAATGGTTTTTTCTTATGCGTGTGATATCTCTCATGATTTCACTGTGCATAATCATGATCACGACTCATTCATATTTGACATTGATTCAACTGATGCCATTTCATTTGATCTTAAAGACTTTAGAGAACCCAAAGGAAATCTTGATAGCATCTGATGTGACTCCTAAAGAGAGATTAAAAGAGAAAAAAAATGCGAAAAAGTCTTTGCCTAGACCTACGAAGACATGCCGGAAGATGATCGCAAAGCGCCGAACACACTATGCCGGCATATCACGATCATGGACCAGTCACGCAGAAGCTCAAAAGACTCAAGCCGAAAGGGGCAAAAAAGGTTAAAAGGAGAGATCTACAAGCAGAAATGGGGCCAAATTTCTTATTGAAGCGTAACACCCAACTGGGTTGATCTACGTTGTCCCCAATGGTTAGGAAGAGAAGTGCGTGTATGTGTAAACTATTAGGATTTGAACAAAGCCTGTAAAAAAAAACAAAACAAAACAAAAAACCAAAACAAAAAAAAAGAAGAAAAATAATACAAAAAAAAGAGAAAAAAATAAGAGAAGAAGGAAAAGAATCAATATGTAGATCCGACCGAAAACTGTTGATATGGGGGCAAAGGAAAGTAATCCTGGGGGCAAGTTTTGTTCAAATCCCGTTGATATACAAATACCCATACTTTGCCATTCTTCTTGACTTCCGAAAAGGACCAAAAGGGTTTTATTGACTTACAATGGATACGGATTGCTCGAGCTTGGGAATAGACATCATAGAGGAGGTGCGCCCTATGGCCTCCATTGGACAAGTTCATCAAAAGGAATCCGATTTGTCGATATGGTCTCCTTCACCACATTATGTCTAAGGACGGAAGGCCAGTTTATGGCTAAGGCTAGGGAGTTGCTCCAAAGGTATGGCATTAAAGACCACAAGTCCTCTCTGTATTGCCCTCAAACCAATGGGGCATGAGAGGCTGCTAATAAGAAGATATTGGTCAAGATGGTTCGAAATTACAAGGATTGGGCAGAGAAATGGCCTTTGGCACTTCAGGGCTAGAGAACCACCGATGGAACCTCTGCAGGAGTCACCTTTTATTCCCCAATACATGGGCCAAAAACAGTATGGTCGGTCGAAGTAGAGCTCAAATCTTTAAGGACAGTCGTGAAAGCCTAAATTCTGGAAGCTGACTAGGCACGGCAACGGTTGTAGCAGTTAAACACGTCAGACAAGGATAGATCATGGGATTACTATCACAGTCAGATCTGTCAGAAAAACTCTATTCGATCATTCGAGAAGGAAGTCAGAAAGCACCTTTTGAAAGAGGAAGATTTAATCTTTAAGCAAATGAGTCCAAATATTCCAGACGGATGAGGCAAATTCAGACAAATGTAGGAAGGCCCATTTATTCTTGAGAAGTTATTGTCCAAGGGAGCATCATTTTTGACAGACAGTGATGGAAGCAAATATAAAAACTAGTCAGCACCGAAAGATAAAAAGGTTCCATGGCTAAAGACAAAATCAAAAGAAGAGAATAAATGCCTCGTGGGTTAAAAACAAAAAAAAGGCGGCCTTGCTAAAATTGGGTGCGTTGTTGGGATGAAAACCGAAAAAAGGCATCCTGGGCAAAAATTAGAGACTTGAGAGAAAATGTCCAATCAAGAAAACCCGAGAGGTCTGATTGGAAATAGGAGTTTTGATACTTTCAAGACCCATTCTGAGATTAGATGTAGTTTTGCATTTTGAATCTATGTTAGATAATGATAATGTATAGAGAAATCATGCTGAAATGTACACAATTTTGCAAGAAAGATATGAAACAAAGGCAATTAGACTCATGTGTTCATTATCTTCTAATTCTTTTATTAAAAGAAAAGCATCATTCATTATTGAATGCATCTAATCTAAATAACTACACTCTGCTCTTGCCGGCCAGGTGCTTAAGCTGATGGGCCCTATTATCAACCGCTGGACTGGGCACCCGTATCTTGCATGCACTAGTTTTCTAGATGCTTAGGGGCAACCTTCGTTTAGTTGTATAATAGCCTTAACAGGCAGTTGGGTCCAGAGGCCATGGTACTTGGAAGTGAAAGTCGAAGATAAGATGCCATCTAGAAAGGATGGGAGGGGCCTCACAGCATCTTAAATTCCATCTGAACTATTCTCTAATTTTTTTTCCTCAGAAGATGTCTAAGCAAATTGTACTGGTCATCCTTGAGGGAGGTTCTGATAATAGCCTTCACTTCTCTTGTAGCCTTTTTAGATTAAAAAAAAGGCCGTTAGAGTTGAAAACCGTTACTGACTCTCTAAGCAAAAGTTAGGCCAAAGGGCAGGGTGAAAACCTGGAAACAGGCAGTCTGCCCTACAAAAAAATGAAAAATAATAAAAGCTGCTGGATTGGGTTAGGTCCATTTTAGGCAAAAATTAGGGACGGGGTTATGTGAAAATCCCTAAGGGGACGCATTTCCCATAAAGAAAAGCTAGTGTGAAAATTCACAAGGGATGCACTAACTTTAAAACAATGACTTTCGATATCTGGAGCGATAAGGCGACGTTACTTTGGATGATTTCCCTTCAGCCAGATAAGGCATAATTCAGGACATGAGTAAGAATCCTAGGCGTATACTCATTGACCGGGGGGCAAAGATGCACATCGAACGGTTTTCTCTAAAAAGTTTATGAGTCAGAGTCCCTAAGCTAAGATGATACTTCTAGATGCTCAGGGGGCATCACACAATGCGAGCAGCCAAGCCGTATCCTCAACGGATCCTTAACCACTCAGGACATGGTCTATCCATTTTTGCATGCATTTCATACCATTGTTTAGCAAACATCTGCATATGGCCATTTACACTTGCATGCACAATCTATTGTATATTTCCCTATGCACACCATTTTGCAGGAAAAGTCCAAATGAAGGCCGCACATGTAAAGGCCAATCAAGGACAGTTTCAACTCGACATTAACATTCACCCAAGCAAGATGAAGTCTACTCAGGTTCTTTCTTTTGAGATCTCTTAAGAGATAAATCTCTTTTTCATGCACTTTTAGTAGGCTGGAGCAGACTCGGTGCAGTCCTCTGAGGAGGACATTTCCTGCGTTTTGTAGTCTTATCAGCGACTTGATCATCTCCATCTGTGGATGGCACCTACACTTTTAGTAGTCTAGAGCAGACTCGGTGCAGTCCTCTGAGGAGGACATTTCCTGCGTTTGGTAGTCTTGTTAGCGACTCGACGCATCGCCATCTGCGGATGGCACCTACACTTTTAGTAGTCTGGAGCAGACTCAGTACAGTCCTCTGAGGAGGACATTTCCTGCGTTTTATCCATCTGCGGATGGCACCTGCACTTTTAGTAGTCTGGAGCAGACTCGGTGCAATCCTCTGAGGAGGACATTTCCTGCATTTGGTAGTCTTGTCAGCGACTCGACGCATCGCCATCTGCGGATGGCACCTGCACTTGTAGTAGTCTGGAGCAGACTCGGTGCAGTCCTCTAAGGAGGACATTTCCTACATTTTGTAGTCTTGTCAGTGACTCGGCGCATCTCCATTTGTGGATGGCACCCGCACTTTCTAAGTCTGGAGCAGACTCGGTGCAACTCAGGAGAGCAATTCTCGCGTTTTGTAAATTTAGAGTAGACTCGGTGCATCGTCATTTGAGGATGGCATCCGCACTTTGTGAGTTTGGAGCAAGCTCGGTGCAGCTTAGGAGAGCAATTTTAGCACTTCGTAGGTCTGTAGCAGGCTCGGTGAAGCCCAAAAGGATGACAATCACTCCACAGTCTAGATGGTGACTTAAAGAGATGATTCTTGTGGCAGCAGGAAGGAGGCAGCCTCAGGTACGCACTTCTTTCCCTTTTCTAATTTTTGGCTCACCTAGGCACCTATGCACTACTCTCTCTAAAATTGGGGGCAACTGTAGACAACGGGTCCCGAGGCAGCCTATATCAGGATTACCCAATGATGAAATTAAGGGTGCCTTTTTATAAGAAAAAATAAAAGTTGGAAGTGATGATTTCCTTGTTGGTTTGATTTATTAGAAATAAATAAAAATGTATTTTAAAAATATTTTAAAAATGTTTTAAAAAATTATTTTGAGACAGAAAGGGTATGTTTCGAAATTATAGTTTTTTATAATTTTTTTTTTAAAAAAAATTTGCGAGTGTCGGGGGTGCGGTAACGGGCTAGGTGCGCGCGACAGCACCCCAGCACGCTGGGCGATGCACTGGCCGTCACCCACATGCCCGAGCGACAGCACGTGCGTCGTGTGCGCGCTTGAGCGATGCCATGCGCGCAATGACGCCCGTCAGGCATCGCTCGCCCCTGTGCGCGTGGATTCACCCCCGACAAGTATCTTGGCCGTTTTTCTTGTGTTTTAAGGGTTTTTCTTTGATTTTTTTGTGGAATTTAATTCTAAAACCTTTTATTTTCTAACCCTTCAAATTCATCAGTTTTTTTTGTGGTTATAAAAATTAAATAAATTTAATTTCTTCATTAAAAATCTGATTTTTATTGGGAGGTATAAAATCATTTTTTGAGAGAGAATTAAGGGGGATTTTCTTTAGAAAAAGTATTTTCTTCTTCTTCTTCTTCGAGAACAAATTCTCTCAATTTTCTAAAGAATTTTTCTAAGTTAATTCTTAAGGCAAAAAGAACAAATTTTGTTCTTGGTAATTTTTTTCCTTTTTATTTAATAATTTTTACCTTGAGACAAATAAATTAATTATTTGTTCTTGAGATAAAATTTCTTTTCAATATTTTATTTTTTTAATATCATTCTTACAAATCAAGACAGGGAGATTAATCATTTACTTTCATTCATCACATCAAATTTTGAGGGTAAGTATTTTTGGCTAAATTTTTAATTCAATTTTTAATTTAATTTTTATTTACAATTAATTAGTCATCATGTAGATTTTTAAATCTTTTGTTCTTTTTTTTTATTGTTTATGTGGTTTAGTTATGTAATTTGATGTTCTTAGTATATTTTATTTTATTCTTGCATATTTAATTTGATTTTTCATCTTTTGTTGTTGTTGTTGTTGTTGTTGTTGTTGTTATTATTATTATTATTATTATTATTATTATTATTATTATTATTTAACATGCTTTAACATGTTTTTTTTATTTTATTTCTTGCTATTTTTGCTTGTTTGATTGTTCATCTTTCTATTGTTGTTGTCTATTATTATTATTATTATTATTATTATTATTATTATTATTATTATTATTATTATTATTATTATTATTATTATTATTGTTACTTTAATTCTATTATTGTTACTATTGTGATTATTGTTATTATTACTATTACTCATATTATCATTATCTATTGTTACTACCATTACTAGTATTATTATTATTTTTATTATTCTTGTTTACTGCTATAATTTGTTGAATTTTATCATTATTATTTTTCTATTTTCATGCAAGTTGAATTTTATTGTTATTATTTTATGCTTTTTTGTGCATGTTGAATTGTTAATATGATAAGTTGTATATTTTTATTATGTCATTTAATTGATTTGTTATACATGATGCATTTTTATTTATTTTATTTTAAATTTTTTATAGTGTATGTTTAAATTTATTTTTTGTTACTAACATCACATTTATTTGTGTTTTTTAATTTCAATACTCATTTTTATGTGTGAGTTTTTTTCAATGGCAAGTGGGAGCCCATGGAGATTTGAAGATACTATTTGAGATTTATTTGTCATTTTTATTATTTTTCATTAATTTTGGATTTATTTATTTTATCATGTAATTTGTAATAAGTTTATTTTTTTTGCACATTAAAAAGAAAATCACAAAAATATTTCTATTAAATTAACTTGGAACTTTTTCTAATAAAATGGGACCAATGCCCTAGTTTTTTACACCCAAATAAACCATTACGTTTAACATATATTTTTTTAAAATATACATGCGAGGATCAATGTCCTCATCCTTAATAAACAGCCCGTTTTATGTATGATTTGTATTTTATTTACAAATGGGGTTGTATTCCGCCCCTAGTTTTGTTATAATTTATTTTCTTACACTTTATTTTATTTACGCTTTTATTTATCTCTTCCCTTGGATGGACAACCTGCTCTTTAATTAAATTGCATTAAATCGAATGAGAAATGGGGTGAAACGCTAAATTCAAAATTCAATTATAACTTTAACCAAGGTATGAATAAATGGGAAGTCCCGAAGCTTCTCTGGTCTTTGGGTTCAATGAGGTGAGAGGGCCACCTCAATGTTCTATTAGGGTGGGGCCTCTAGGACACCTCTTGTGTCTCGAAAATGGCCCAACTTGCATAGTCCTAGGCTCCACGAGGCGAGAGGGCCATCCTAATGTTCTATTAGGATGGGGCCTCCAAGATCCCTCTGGCTTGCCCAAAATGGACATAGCAGTGCTGTCTTAGGCTCACTGAGGCTAGGCGACCTTTTCCAATGTTCTATTGGGTGGCGACTTCAAGAAATGTCCTTGTTGCCCAAAATAGACGCACTTATAATTTCTTACAAGTTTTATAAACCTCTCTCAAAAGCCCTAAAAGCGAGCGTTCGGGCCGCCCTAGGGTTCGGCAAGCGTCAAACTTGTATGTAATATATGAGTCTCCAAAATTGATCGGTGCATATGTATACCTGAATTATGTTGTTATGCTTGAATTATACTCTATTGTATAGCAATAATTTTAGAGTATAGATAAGTTGTTATTTTTGAGCCTGATCAGTCATTTTAGTGGATAGATAAGCGCTTATCAAGGGTAGTGTGAGTGCAGCTACTACGTATTATATGTGGGCCCGGTTTGGGTCTTTGATTCGGCCCCATTTGGGTCATATAAGATGTTTGAAGACTCATGTCTCTATATGCTTGGATACTGTGTCCTATCAGTATCAAAAATTATAAGATGCTTGAGACCCATGTGTCTATATGCATGGATACTGTCTCCTATCAGTATCAAAAATTAGAAGATGTTTGAGACCCATGTCTCTATATGCTTCGATACTGTGTCCTATCAGTATCAATAATGCCCGTATCCACTAGTTTAGTGAGTAATCAGGCTGTTATATGTTCCAATGGTATGAAATGGGTATATGTTACATGTATAAGTAATGGAGTATAGATAAGATGTTATGTATGGATGTTTGATTGCTATTCCAATAATATATGTTTGTTGATTATACAGGGTTATACTTATACGTATATGCAGATGCTTTATTGTAAAATGATTCTAGCATATTGATGTTTGGGTACTTGATGTTTAGGGTTAAGTATATGATTATATAAATGTTAGCATGACAGATTAGCTAATATTATAGTAGAGGTTGATATATATTATATTGTATGTATATGTATTTCTTTTGGTTTTTTTCATCCCCACTAAACGTTATCAATTTGCACGGGTTATTTTCCTGTGTAGGTGGCAGGTTTGAGTTCGTATCGCGCATCTGCAGGTCGGCCACTAGAAGTTATAGATGGAGTTCCTTTTTATCGTTCGCTTATTTTTTTGTATTGATATAAGTTTTGTACATTGATTTTTATTTTGGCAATGTACCTTTTGTAAAAGAATATTTCTATATATGTCTATGAAAAAGGTTTACAAATCACTTTTGTAATAATTGTACCGTTTTCTTATATTAGATGTTTTAATCTCTTTTTGATCTTAAATATTTTTCGCTGTCTTTATATACATGTTTATTTCTGTCAGCTTGTATGGCATTCCAGTATCCTTCCAATGAGGGTATCAGGGTGTCACAGTTTGTTGTATCAAAGCATCGGTTTAGTCAGTTCTGGTCTATGTGATGTTTGAGTATAGAGTACTTGCATGAGAGTCTGTCTTGTGTCATGGCCTAATGCAGATGCTGTCTTGTGTAGTGTCTAGATGGAGTGTGATCCGAGTGAGAATGTGGGTGAGACAACAGGTAGTGTGATTCCGGTTAGAGTTGATCAGCCTGTTCCACAGCTTCAGCGAGATAATGGTCTCGGTATAGGGTATGAGAATTGAAAAATTGTGCAAGGGTTGATTCAAATTTTTGACAGATTGACTGCTCTTCAAGTTTCTAAGGAGTTTGTTAAGAAAAGAGGACAAAAGAGAAAAGCATCGGGTATAGAAACAAAAGTAGACAAGAGAGCATGGGAGACACCAAAATGTCAACATTGTCAAAGGCAATACTAGGGCAAGTGTAGGAAGATCACGGGTGCCTGCTTTAGGTGAGGCAGCAAGGATCATTTTCTTGCCAGGTGTCCTAAATCAAGAGAGAACCTAGTACTGTAAGCAAGCAAGGATGCGATGAGTATGTCAAGAGCGGCCAAGGATGGAAGAGACAGAGGTAGAATTGGGGAACCGAATGTTTCAGGAGGTCTAGCCAGAGTATTTGTAGCGGTCAGAAAGGTTGTGAATGAGCCCGCAGGTCCTTCCGGTAATTTTTTAAATTGTTAAGTTTTCATATGAGTTCATTTTTTTATGGTTGGGATGTAAATGATTAGCGGGGAAATTTTGAGGAAATTTCCTTAAGGGGAGAGAGTTGTAACATCCCAAATTAGGGCCTAGTTGGAATTTGCTTGATTATTGGATAATAAAGAGTATTTCGGTAATTATACAAGTGAATTGGGAATTAATTGAGGACTTATTTGAAGAGTAATTAAAGTTTAAGTGAAAAGAATTTTTGTTAGTGACTATAAGGTAATTAGTAAGGGCTTATAAGAGATTTGCCAAGGATTAAAAGAGAAAGTCAAGGAATTTGACTAAAAGGTCCTATAGGAGCATGGCATGTGGATTGGTAGGTGAGAGCATTAAAGAGGATTTGAAAGAAAGAAAGAGGGAAGGCAGAACTTGTTTGCTTCCTGTGGAAGCTGGTTCCTCTTCTTGTTCTTGCCATTCCTCCCTCTTTCTCTTCTTCTTTTTCCTTTTCTACTCTCTTGTTATTCTTTGTGTGTGTTGATCATTGAGCTTGAGCTAGATTTTTGAGATCAATAACAGTTCCAAGAGGTAAGTGGCTGGGTTTATTATGAGTTTCTTCTTCTTCTTCTTCCATTAGGATTTGATTTGGCTTATGGTATTGATTGCATGGGTTAATTGAGTATCTGTTTGGGTTGGATTATGCAAGAATCTGAAGAGAGAAGGAAGAGTAAAGGCAAGGAAAAGATTGGGTCTTGAAGATAGTAGTTGAGCTACAACCATGTTTTGGAGTTTGCTTTTTGGTTTTGTTTAGTTTGGGAGTGTTTTTGCCCTTTCTTATTTCGGATCAATTGTTGAGTTTTGATGGTTTTGATATCGTGTGTTTTGATACATGTAAATGCATGGGTTTAGTAGATTAGTGTATATGCTTTGATATGATAGGGTTATAATGGTTTGCATGTTAATTTTTAGAAGTGAATGATCATTAATATGAGCATGAGTTTCTGGGTTTTGATGAACTTTTGAAATTTCCAATCATGCTATTTGATTGTGTATAATTATTGTCCAATTTGAGTTGTTATTGTTATAAGCATATTTTGAGAGCTTTAAAAGTATGTTTTTACATGATTTTGTATGAAAATGTATTTGGGTAAGTTTGGAATTGATTTTGAATGCTCTGAGTTTTCTACGTTTCAACTGAGAATTGGAAAACACTATACTGTCGCGAGCGCAACGTTTGTCGCGATCGCCACAGAATTGAGTAGTTCAGCTTCTCGCGTTAGCGTGCAGAAAGGATATGTTCCGAGTCGTGAAGGGCAGCACGACTCGGTGAGATTGTCTGGCATCTTCACGAGTTGTGAAGATGGCCAGCACGACTCTTGAAGATTGGTGGGACTATGACACGAGTCGGGCAATATGATACGACTCGTGTCGTCTTCCTTATGTGGGACTTCGACACAAGTCGTGCACAAGGACATGACTCATGCTAGCTCTTTCCTACGAGGTGGCTTCATCATGAGTCATGACAGTATGCATAAATCATGACAGTCCTCTCTTTCTCGGGAGTTTTGGCTACTGTTGCGAGCGCAACAGTGACCCTTCTACCTGCCCTATTTTTCGAAAATGGTTTTCATGTTTTTCTTCACATGGGTTCTTACTTCTACACGGTACATGATTTTGTTTAGGCATGTATGTAATATATGAGTCTCCGAAATTGATCGATGTATATGTATACCCGAATTATGTGGTTATGCTTGAATTATACTCTATTATATAGCAATAATTTTAGAGTATAGATAAGTTGTTAGTTTTGAGCCTGATCAGTTATTTTAGTGGATAGATAAGCGCTTATCAAGGGTAGTGTGAGTGCAGCTGCTACGTATTATATGCGGGCCCCGTTTGGGTCTTTGATTCGGCCCCGTTTGGGTCTTTGATTCGGCCCCGTTTGGGTCATATAAGATGTTTGAAGACTCATGTCTCTATATGCTTGGATACTGTGTCTTATCAGTATCAAAAATTATAAGATGCTTGAGACGCATGTGTCTATATGCATGGATACTGTGTCCTATCAGTATCAAAAATTAGAAGATGTTTGAGACCCATGTCTCTATATGCTTGGATATTGTGTCCTATCAGTATCAATAATGCCCGTATCCACTAGTTTAGTGAGTAATTAGGCTGTTATATGTTTCAATGGTATGAAATGGGTATATGTTACATGTATAAGTAATGGAGTATAGAGAAGATGTTATGTATGGATGTTTGATTGCTATTCCAATAGTATATGTTTGTTGATTATACAACGTTATACTTATATGTATATGTAGATGCTTTGTTATAAAATGATTCTAGTATATTGATGTTTGGGTTCTTGATGTTTGTGGGTAAGTATATGATTATATAAATGTTAGCATGACTGCTTAGCTAATATTATAGTAGAGGTTGATATATATTGTAACACCCCAATACCCCCGGGAAGGAATATCGGGGCATCTACAGCTTCTGCAACCATCGCATAGGCTCGTGGTTATCCCTCGGTAGGAGATGGCTTTTCTACCGTTTTCGATAGCGGTCTATTAGCTCCAATTCTAGCTCTTCCACTTCTGATGGTTCCAGATACATTCACTCTACCTTTACTTGCTTGTGAGGCTACCTTCTCCCTCGACTTGGGGCACTTGGCAAGCATGTGCTCCATGCTGCCACACCTAAAACAGGCTCCGGTGAGTTTCCTACACTCACCCCAATGATGCCTCTCACAATGAACACACTTAGGTGCTACACTTCCTCTACTGGTTGGTGGCACTACACTCTCAACTGATGTTAGCACTTGCACTAATTCTTATTCATCTCTTCCTCTCATCACTTCTCTAGCTCTTTACCAGTACCTTCCTTTCCCTTCGAGAACTTTCTCTTTTGCTCTCTCTTCTGCTTCAATAACTCTGATTCCTCTTATTTAATGGCTGCCAGTACCAATCGATAGTAATTCATCGGTTGCAAAGCAACCATGGCAGATAGAGGCCTTCTAATGCTTTCTCTTAGCCCATCCTCAAACTGTTGGCACTTAAAATCCTCTGTTTACAGAATATTAGGCACATACTTACTCAATCGGATAAACTCTTTCTCGTACTCCCCGACTGTCATATTCCTTTGCTTAAAGCTCAAGAACTCCTTCCACTTTGCCTTTCTATATGCTTTAGTCACATACTTTTCTTTAAGCTCATGGACAAAGAAGTCCCAAGACAATTCTACTGTCCTCTGCAGGTTTCTCAATACTAACTTCCACCAGTCATATGCTGCACCCTATAGTAATGACACAGCGCAAGCAACTCTCTGATTCTGTGGATAATTGATCTCTTGCAAGATACTTCTAGTTCTTTTAAGCCAGAACTCTGCTATGTCAGATTGGTCCAAGGAGGTTCCACAAAATTCCTCAGCTCCTCTCTTTCTTATGAGGTCCGTTGGTGCCTTAGGAGCTGTCAGTCAATCTAAAATCTGTACCAACCCTTGCATCAACACCGGATTGTCCTGAACAGGATCAAATCTTTTATCTCTGTTATGCTGATGTACTCATGGATCCACACGAACCGGATTCACACTACCAGTCATCTTTTCTACGTTCTCACTCGGGTCGGACTCCATCTATACTCTACAAAACAAATAACATCTGCATTAGGCCATAACTCTAAACAGACTCTGACATTTAATCTATACTCTATATCTTATAAACCAGAACCTCTAACCTATGCTCTGATACCACTAAATGTAACACCCTAATACCCCCGGGAAAGAATATCGGGGCATCACACGCTAACCACACAAACATACATACATACACAAATTTAAACTCTAAGGCGGAAGTGATAACAATAAATAATTAGAATAACTTGGGCCCAACAAACTTCTCTTATATCATATATATATAAGCTGTACATATTACAAAAGTTTTATACTTATTACATATTCATTTTTGGTACATATACAAAACAGTTAACATTTACAATATGATACTATACTTTCTTATATACATAATGATGTTACTCAAAACATAAGAAACTCTATCTTATACAAAAAGTTCTTCATCAAGCTCCTAGTGGCCAAGACTCACAGATACAAATTCTCTGATTGCGTCCTGTAAACCTACACAGGAAAACACCCGTGCTAAGCGATAATGCTTAGTAGGGATAAACAAAAATAACAGACTTCAAATGAAGTCACGGATATAACACATGCATATTGATAGTCATGGCATATGCAAATAATCATGCACACAATCTAGTGAGCAAAAACATCATGCTTCATCCAATTCATGTGCAAAAACAGATATCATATATGGCAAAGGATATCGGTAACATGTCATACTATAATCATATGCATTTACAAGTCTCTACTTTACCTCTTGTACACTACAAAATATACATTAGCCTTAACTGTCAACAATTGTTGATATGGGTACTTTACTTCAAATACTGATAAACAGTATCAAACTCTAGAGACCTAACTCAAAATGAATACTTTGGGTATTCGTCGTTAAACCAATTATGGTCACTGTGGCAGCCGTACTTTAACCCTTTATAAGCATGCTTATCTATCCACTACTATGACCATTCAGGCTTAACATAAAGACTCTATACATTATATCACATGCATTACAGTAACTCAAGCATTATGTCATGATATATATGATCAATATCACTTGGCATGTCATGTTCAATAATTATAAAGCATGTAAACACTTAGTTCCATTCTTAAAATCTTGTATCATGGCATCATTTACCTATAATTCAATTGGAAAAAACATTCATATACTCATTTTATAATGTTAGATATAAGTTGCACAAGTGGTAAGAACTTTCGCTGGATTTCGGGTTCGGTTCGGGAAGGAAAAAGTACATTTTAGGCTGAAAGTTAAGGTCACACAGTGGTAAGACATTCATTACCACCGTGTAGGACACTAAAAATAGGTCTAAATGGGGTAGAATGCTTTTACACGGCGGTGAAGAATTCCTTACCACCATGTAAACCTATTCTGCCTCAAAACAAAAGGCAGACGCTAGACAGACTTCAGGTCCAAACTTGTACTGAATTTTTTGCATAGTTGGAGACATTTTTAGGCAAAACTTTCTCTTAACAATTGTTCCCTAGGATGTTATCATTCAAATGGGACATGCTTTAGGTCATTTGAAGATCTAAAACTTCAGATATGATCTAAACAACCTATACTGTTTTGGTAACCCGACCTAAGCAGAGACACTTCGGTTTTGATCAATTTTCGGGGTCTTAGAGCAAGAATTTGCTCAAGGTTAGGCATAAAAGTCAAGGTTCTAATGGATCAAGAATCACTCAATTTAGAGGTCTAAAACTCTACTTATGACAAAAATGTTACACGGAGGTCAGATGAAAAATGAACAGAATTCCCCAAAATCATACCTTTCACACAAAAACTATATGGAAATCACCTAACACCATCCAAACTCATGCAAAATGATCAAATTACATAATCATAAACATATATAAATACATATAACATAAGAACACCGCAAGCAATCAAAATGAACAAAATCAAAATCGCACACGATCCCGACGTTTCGGTAGCTCGATCACTGCTCTCTATTCGATTCCGATCTTCTCCTTTCCCTTGTCCCTCTTCTTGTCCACAACTTACATGCACAAATCACCCAAGAAAACACTTAACCCATACTCTTAACTTTAAATCAAAAATAGAAAACACACTGGAAAAAGAAGACCAATATTAACATCATCCACTTACCACTACTCAAGAACCAATTAAACCTTATCTTACTCCCTTCAAACCAATCCAAGAGGCTCTCTCTTAAGGAGCAACCAAAAGAATAAGAAAAGAAACAAAAGAAGAAAGAGAGAGGGAGCACGGCAGAAAACCAAGGAAAGAAAGAAAAATAAGGAAAAGCAAAGGCAAAGCAAAAATGAAAAGGGAAACAAAGTGGCTGGTCAATGCTCATCTAAACTAAAGACTTTCATAAATGCCCACTTACCATAATAAATGCATTTATTTACTTAAAAGAAACTTATTCAATCCAAGAGTTAAAATTCCCATGTTGCCACATGTCAACCTCCTACAAAGCCATATGTCACAATCCCAATTCCAAGCCTTTTAAAACCCTATTAAGCTGACTATCCACTGGAGGGTTCTGTCACGCTCACGATACTAGTCGCGCTCGCTATAGAACTCTCACACACAACAAACACTCTAAAGCTTGATACAATCCGATAAAATTTAACCAAAACTTCTAAGGTCAAATCGGGGTGTTAGATATATTATATTGTATGTATATGTATTTCTTTTTGTTTTGTTCCTCCCCACTAAGCGCTATAGCTTAGCATGGGTTGTTTTCCCGTGTAGGTGCCAGGTTTGAGTTCGTGTCGCACATCTGCAGGTCGGCCACTAGAAGTTATAGATGGAGTTCCTTTTTGTCGTTCGCTTATATTTTTTGTATTGATATAAGTTTTGTACATTGATTTTGGTTTTGGTAATGTACCTTTTGTGAAAGAATATTTCTGTATATGTCTATAAAAAAGGTTTACAAATCACTTTTGTAATAATTGTACCGTTTTCTTATATTATTAGATGTTTTAATCTCCTTTTGATCTTAAACATTTTTCGCTGTCGTTATATGAATGTTTATTTCTGTCGGCTTGCGTGGCATTCCGGTATCCTTCCAACGGGGGTATCGAGGTGTCACATATGAGGCCCCGAAGACCCGCTTTTAGGGCATTCGAGAGAGGTTCATGGAACTTGTAAGAGATTTACAAGGGCGTCTATTTTGGGCAACAAGGAGGTGTTTTGGAGTAGCCACCCAATAGAACATTGGGAAAGGTCATCTAGCTTCACTGAGCCTAAGACAGTGCATGTGTGTTTATTTTGGGCAATTAGAGATATTTTGGACATCTCCTTCCAATAGAACAATAGAAGGATGGTCTAATCTCGTGAAGCCTAAGATGATGTATGTACTTCTATTTTGGGCAAGCCAGAGATATTTTGGATGCTTCTTTCCAATAAAACATTGGAAAGATCATCTAATCTTGTGGAGCCTAAGACCATGCAAATTGGGCCTATTTTAGGGAACAAGAGATATTTTGGAGACCCCACCCCAATAGGACATTGAGATGGTCCTCTAACCTTGTTGAGCCTAAGACCAGAGAAGGTTCGGGACTTTCCATTTATTCATACCTTGATTAAGTTATAATTGAGTTTTGAATTTAAGATTTCATTCCTTTTCTCACACAATTTAATGCATTAATTAAAGTGCAGATCATTCACGTAATAAAAGCGATAAATGAAAGCGGTAAATAAAAGCAAGATTAAAATAGAATAAACAAAAATCAAATAAATTACAACAAAACTAGGGCCGGAATACAACCCCCATTGTAAATGACATGTAATCATGCAGAAAATGGGGCATTTATTAGGGATGAGGACATTGGTCCTCGCATACATATTCACAAAAATGATTTTAAAGTGACAATTTTATTTTGATAGGAAAAATTAGGATATTGGTCCCATTTTATTAGAAAAGCTCTAACTTAATTAATAAAAATATTTAGCTATTTTCCATGTTAGCGGAGTAAAATAATATTTATAATAAATGGTACATAGAAATTGAAATAAGAGAAAATAGGATAGAGAAATAAACCCGATTAATGCCCTGAGATCATCGCAGAGTCCGTCATTTTTAATACCCCAAATCCCATAAAAAAGAATAAGTGACAAAAGAAAGAAAATGAAGAAAATGGAGGTGGAAGGCCCAGGGACGACCCATATCGCACGAGCGATGGGCTTCCTTGGGCCGACCGATGAGTGGAGGCAAAAATCCTCGACGGCCCGTCACTCGACTGAGAGACGGTCGTCGGTGGAGCCTCTGCCCGTCGGTCGGCCTAGACCCAGGAAAAGAAAGAAAATTAACTGAAAAACTGTTTTATTTTGAATAAAATGGAATTTTATGTGTAAAATCAATATAAAAGGATAAAATGCAAAAGTGGTTGATCCAAAATATTTACCCTCGGAATATTTTCTTCGAAGGTGAATGTCGCGTGATTTCTGTCCCTTAAATTCTACAAGAATTGATCCGTAATGTGTAATTTCAGGAGATTTTTGACTGCAAAATCGTACCTTTTGAAAATAGATCAAGAAAAGGAAATTATATTTTTCCTTCTTGATATTTTTGTAGCAATTATGAATGCTAAAAATGGCTGGATCGGATAGAAACAAATTAATCTCGTTCCCTCATATTCGACTTGATTTGAAGAATATTTGATGAAAAATAGAAGCAAGAACTTTTTGTGAGAAAACTCTCTATTTCCTAAAAATTGCTAACCTCGAATAATGAGCCTTAATCCCTTATTTATAGGTTAAGAAAAATCATTCAAATAAATTGAAATTTGGAATTTAAATTTGAAAAAGATTTCTGAAATCAGAATTAAATCCGAATGATTTGTAGAATATTTTAAAAATCAAATTAGAGATTTGAAAATATTTGAAAAGATTTGCAAGATATAGGAAATCTTGAAAATATATTTGAAAAGATTTGGAAAATATTGGAAAATCTTTGAAATAAATTTGAAAAGATATGGAAATCTAGGAAAATCCCATCCAATCTTGCAGCAGATCAATGACCGACGGGCGTCGGTCATGGAGGTACTCTCGGTCTTTTGAGCGATGAACCACTCCATGAGAGGCGGGTGCCGAGAGACAGCCATCGCTCATGAGAGGCAGGCGTCTCTCGCCTGAGCGACGGGCATCTCTCAGTGCAAAAGAAGGTCTGTTGCACGCGAGTGATAGCCGTCGCTCGCCGTAAGAGATGGGCCCCTCACGCGAGCAACGGGCGTCGCTTTCTCGAGAGACAGGCCCATCCTGAGCGAGTGACAGGCACTGGTCGTGTGAGGGATGCCGTCCTTCAGAACTAATGACGGGCGTCTATTGACACCGGGTCCTGAGGCAGCCTAGATCAGGACTACCCAATAATAAAATTAAGTGTGCCTAGTTATAGGTAAAAATGAAAGTTGGAAGTGATAGTTTTCTTCTCAAATTGATTTATTAAAAATAAATAAAAATGTATTTTTAAAATATTTTTAAAATGTTTTAAATTTTTTTTAAGATAAAAAAAGTAAGTTTTGAAATTATAGTATTTTAATAAAAATTAAAAAAAATATCGCGAGCGTCGGCGTGCAGCAGCGCGCCCTCACCCGTGCACTGTGCGATGCCCACAGCGGGCGGTGACGGCGATGCCCGTCGGGCGTCGCTCGCCCCTGCGTGCTCGACAGCCCCCAGTCCGTTTTTTTGGCCCAATTTTATGTTTTTCTTTGTTTTTTTGTAGAATTTAATTTTTTAAACCTTTTATTTTCCAACCCTTCAAACTCTTCAGCTTTTTTGTTATTATGGGAATTAAATTTATCTAATTTAATTCATTAAAAATTTGATTTATTGGGTTTTTATTTGGGGGTATAAAATGGTTTTTTGAGAGAGAATTTGAGAGAGGGATTTTTCTTAAGAAAAATATATTTTCTCTCATCTTCTTCTTTTTTTCTTCTTCTTCAAGAACAAAATTCCCCAAATATTTTGAATTTTTCTCAAGTTAATTCTTGAGACAAATAAATTAATTATTTGTTCTTGTGAACTTTCTTATTTATTTTTTACAATTTTTTCCTTAAGACAAATAAATTAATTATTTGTTATTGGGATAAAATTTTGCTATATATTTTATCTTTATAAATCAAGACAAGGAAATTAATGATCTACCATTATTCATCACATCAAATTTTGAGTGTAAGCATTCTTGGCTCATTTTTTAATTTAATATTTAATTTGATTTTTGTTTACAATTAATTGGTCATCATGTAGATTTTTAATCTTTTATTATTTTTTTAATTTGTTTGTGAAATTTAGTTATGCGATTTGATGTTTTTAGTATATTTTATTTTATTCCATGTTTATTTGACTGTTCTTCTTTGTTGTTGTTGTTGTTGTTATTATTATTATTATTATTATTATTTTTATTATTGTTGTTTCTTATTTCTTATGTTCTTATTTAATTGTTCACATTATTATTAATATCATTATTTTTATTCTTGTGTTCTTATTTGATAGTTTATTATTATTATTATTTTTGTTTAACATGCTTTAACATGTTTTGTTTATTTTATTTCTTTTCATTTTTGCTTGCTTGATTGTTCATCTTCTTTATTGTTTATTGTTATTATTATTTGCCATTGTTATCATTATTATTATCATTATTTTTTATCATTTATGCTTTTTATGTATGTTGAATTTTATTCTTGTTATTATTTATGCTTTTTATGCATGTTAAATTTTATTCTTGTTATCATATATACTTTGTTTGCATGTTGAATTTTATTTTTATTATTATTTATGTTTTCGTGCATGGTGAGTTTTATTCTTGTTATCATTTGTATTTTTATGCATGTTGAATTATTATGTTAAGTTATTTATTTTTATTTCTACATGTTACATGTTTAAATTCATTTTTTATCACTAACATTACTTTTATTTTTTTTATTTCAATACTTATTTTTCATATGTGAGTTTTTCAATGGCAAGTGGGAGCCCATGGAGGTGTGAAGATATCATTTTTGGTGGAATTTATGTTTTTATCATTTTTAATATTTTTAGTATTATTATTATTTTTGCTTTTATTTTTTTATTATGTAATTTATAATAAATTTATTTTTTATTGCACGTTAATTAGAAAATCACAAAAAAGTTTATATTAATAAATTGGGATTTTGTTAATAAAATGGGACCAATGTCCTAATTTCAACCAACAAAAATTCACTTCAAAAAGGAAGAGTTAAATTTCCTCAAAATGAGATCACTCATCCCAATTTTTTCAAGTATGCCAAAAATGACTTTTCGATTTTCTAAAGTAAACATGTAGGAACCAATGTTCCTACCTTAAATAATATCCCGATTTATGAATGTTTATTTATTTATTTGTGTTTATTATTTATTGCTTGATTTTATTTTGGAGGATTGTATTTTTTTGCGCCAAATCTTAAGTACCTTTTTTTATTTTGGGGGATTGTATTTTGTCCCATGTTTTAGCTTGCTTTACTATTTTACCGCTTTCTTTACTATTTTCTTTCATGCTTGTTTTGCGCTTTATTTTTTTATGCATGACCGCATGAAGGAGAGAGATAGAAATTTAAAATTAAAAAATCCATTTATAATTAACCAAGGCATTAAAAAGAGTAAAGTTCCGAATCTTTCCCTAGTTTAAGGCCCCCGAGGTTAGACGAACTTTTCCAATTTCTTGCAAATTGGGTGGTAACTCCAAAATACCTCAAAGGTACCTAAAGACTTCATGGGATTAGATGATACTTTCTAGTGTTCTATTGGAAGGAGATGTCCAAGATATCTCATGATTGCACAAGATCAAAAGACGCAAACCCTCTCGAGCCCTAAAAGCGGCTATCCTGGGAATCGTTCGGGTCCGGCGCGCGTCACAGTGGCGACTCCACTGGGGACTTTGAAACTTTGCTCCGATACTGTCTTGGTTTATATATAATTGGGTTTTTTTATAAATTAAAATTCTATCTCTTTTCGAAAAATTGCATTACATCCATGCTAGAGCCTTAGATTATGGTAGTTTGGTCCCTTTCTTAACCCCAGTGCGTTCCCGAACCACGACCCTATGTTCACTCAATGTGGGGAAGTGTTAAGGATAATCACCAGCCCAAGCCTCATACCTTATGGTATATCAAATGGAGACCCAAACAGTCGTTATGCTCGTGATGAGCTAAACCCATTGGTAGGGACCATGCTTGGGTAGCCCTAAAGTATCATCACCCTTGACCAAAGCTCATGTAATGGCAATAGATACTTTCACTAGTTGAAATGTACCGTAATCCCCTACTTGCTACGAGGGCCATTATATATTGAACAAAATCAGTTAAGTTAAATTGTCTTTCACCAAAGGCTTTCATGCCCCGGTGGGCCCATCTTAATTTAGTTGAAGTGTTTAAATATATAATGGCCAAACATCCATATGTATGTATATTAGGCAAGAGATGTTATTCTGCCGGCTTTTTACCCTGCACCATACGTGTCCAATGGGTTCCCTGTTAACCCTTGGATAAAGTTCACCTAGGAAAGAGACTAAACTACCTCGTGTGTGGGAGAAATAAGGTTAGAAGGATCTATCTACTTGCATGTATTTGTCTTTGCTACATCAGCACGACCATGCATTTCATTTCAATGATGCATCATCCTAATGAGGTGTATTCTGCAGCTATCATAGGTTCGTCCAGGTGGTTTAGAGGTCCTGACGGTCGGCTAAGAAGGATTCCACTCTTTGGATTACCAGAGCTAGTATTAGATCAGAGTTCAGATTCTCTTCCAGAGGGTAGTGAGATATTATATTTCGGATCATCAGCTGAGACAAGTATGTCTAATCCATCAAGTGGGTCTAATGCAACCAGGGCAATGATTGCCAAAGAGGTGGGGAGAAGGATGGAAGAGTTTAAGGCCAGAATGATGGCAATGATGGGCAACCTTGCCACTACCCTAGCCCCACTTACAGGGCAATAGGCTATTGCTCCAATTAGGGGGCAAGATGAACAAGGGGCTGTAAGAGAGGATTCCCCAACAGTAGTTGATCCACCTGTGGTTGAGCCAAGAGCGCCAGCACCTATTGAGCGCAGAGAAGGCCCTAAATCTGAGATTGACTTATGGGAGGAGCAAGAGGAACAGATGGTAGCAAAGGGAAAGTCTCCTAAGCTGGAGGATGCGATGTGGAGAAAAATGGAGGAAAAGTTTGAGGCTATGACGAGGATGTTGACTGTAGGAAGGGAAATGAACCCTGAGGATCGGGAGCTGGACGATGATGATCTGATCCCTCAGAGCTTCAAGATGCCTGATAATCACAAGTTTGATGGCACTTCTGACCCTGCTGCACACATCAAGCAATATTCATTGGTCATAAAGGGAACAACTTTGCAAAAGATAGAGTACTTTTACCCGAGTCTCACGGGGGCTGCCATTAACTGGTGCTATGGGTTAGACAAGCGGTCCAAAGAAGATTGGGACTTCTTGACCGAAGAGTTCCTAAGGCAATATGATTGTAGTACTAGGATGGAGGTCATATTGAAAGATCTAGCGCTGCTACAGTAGAAGGCTGGGGAGTCTTTTCATGAGTACCTCACTCGGTGGAGGAACTGAGTTATGGAGATGAAGCGCAAACCTGACACTCCTGATCAGATTCGATTGTTCATTCGGAATGCCAGCCCATACCTGAGAGATGTACTGAAAATGAAGGGGCTGAAAGATTTGGAGTCCTTGAAGGACATTGCTATAAAGACAGAGGGAGAATATATGGCCAGGAGGGCAAGCAGTGAGGCTTATGCCAAGAAGGGCTATACTAATCAAGGGGCAACCAAGTCAGCTAGTTCCAGTAGTGGTAATAGAAGTGGGAAGACAGCTGAGGTGTCGGCAATAGGTGTGAGTCAGAGGTACTTCTCAAATTTGGGCCGACCTTTGTCATGGGTATTAAAAAGATTGATAAAAGTGGGGAAGCTACAACCCCTGCCACCCAGGCCAGCTAGGACCCAAGGGCAGCCGAGGCATAAAGAGAATGAATATTGTGCCTTTCACAAACATAATGGGCATCTGATAGATAATTGCCTAAGGCTAAGGCACCATATTCAAGATCTGATCGATAGTAAGCAGATCACTGATCTTGAATGGAGAGAGAGCAAGAAGAAGTCCAACTACAATGCTGTGCTACCACCTGTCTTTATGATTGGGTCAAGTCTACCCGAGTGGTATGTCTTACAGGACTTATATGGGAATGAATACATCGCTATCACTCACCCTGAGGCAAGCGAAGAAGGGATGCCCGTGCCAGTGATAGATTGTTAGTCCACTAGTGAGAGTGGAGAAGAAGACGAAGATGAAGAAGAAGGAGAAAAGTCTATGGATTTGTGGGAGTCAGATGGAGAAGGGAAGGACGTAGGGGCTATGACAAGAAGCAGAAGAGTGGTCCCAGAGGCGGAGAAGTCACGGGACCCAGTGCAAACACCTGCAGAAAAGGAGCTGGAAGAGAATTCCATAGTAAAGCAGTTGAAAAAGACCATGGCTCAAATATCTGTTTAGGATCTTTTAAGACAGTCCCCATCCCATAGACAGAAGTTGGTTGAGGCTTTGAGTGAATCTACCGTGGCCACCACAATTTCTCCATCCGAGTTGCTAGATCTTGTCAAAGGGAGATCAGGAGAGAGATTGGTGTATTCTGATGCTGACCTACCAGTAGACGGCCGCAATCACAACCGGCCACTATACATCAAGGCGCAAATTAATGACAAACACACCGCTTGTGTTATGGTCGACGATGGTTCATCCATAAATGTCTGCCCTTTAGTGGCACTTCAGGCTTTTGGGCTAAATGAAAGTATGCTAAGCAAGTCTGATTTAACCATCACGGCCTATGATAATTCTCGAAGACAAGTAGCAGGAACATTTAGAGCACTGGTCAAGACTGGGCCCATTGAAACGGAGGCAGAATTTGTGGTTTTATCTATCCCAGCAAATTTCTCAGCTCTACTTGGAAGGCCATGGTTCCATAAATTGGTGGGAGTGCCATCTACCCTACACCAGATGATCAAGATACCACAAGAAGGAGAGGTGGTAACCATTAAAGCAGCGAGAGAAAACCAAGTGTCTGCCTTGGGGATTTCTAACCAGCCATTTAGTGGCTTTCACATATCGGTAATAAGAGAAGAGCAGGGTTCAGTAGATAGCCCTCAGGTTGTGAATATGATGAAGAAGATGCACTTTCTCCCAGGAGCTGGTTTGGGTAAAAACTCACAAGGGTTGCAGCCTGCTATCGCTATATAAGGCCAGAAAGATCGAAAGAGTTTGGGGTACAAAGGAGAGCATGGCAAGAAGAAAATGTCAGAGAAGATCCCCCACATTTTAGAGAGTTTTGTTCCAGCATCCTCGGTCTGTGCTTATACTGGAGAAGAAAAGCCTCAGTGGGTGGATGGAAAGATCATTCCAGGTTTTGAAATCTTTAATGATGTCTTCGACTGGGATATTGGAGTTATCAAATCTAGAGGGGACTTCTGGGATGAAGAGATTATGACTCAATGCAGTGTCTGGGACAGGGATAGGCCCAAGGAGATTATCACTAATAAGCTGTTAGCCGCCAGGTTGAAGGGAAAAGAGAAGATGGCAGAGTCAGATTTGAAGATTGGAGATTTGAAGATTTCACCGGGGGTAGTTGAAAAGCCTCCACGAAGCCATAAAAGTCAAGGAACAGTCGACTGCAACATCGGCGTCGACAGAGAATGAAGACAATAGTTATTTAGATAATCTTTTTATGCCACAACTTTTCAGTAACGATAATGTTAATGTTTCTGATTATATTAATGGGATGAATAACTTTGCTTACTTGTGTGATGTTTCGGATGATTTCATTTCTCATGATCATAAACATGATGCATTCAATTTTGATATTAACTCAACTAGTACAACTGCATTTAATCTTAAAACTTTGGAGAACCCAAAGGAAATTTTGATAGCATCAGACATAACTCCTGAAGAGAGGTTAAAATTTGAGAGAATTTTGAAAAAATATGAAAAATTCTTTGCCTGGACCAACGAGGACATGCCGGGAATTGATCGAGAAGTCACTGAACATGCCATCCCAACTTACCCAGAGTCTAAACCAGTTAAGCAAAATCTCAGAAGACTTAGACCAGAATGGGCACAAAAGGTGAAAGAAGAGAGCCATAAGCAAATTGAGGCTAAGTTTCTAATAGAGGTTCAATACCCGACCTGGTTAGCTAATGTAGTTGCTGTGGCTAAAAACGATGGAAAGGTTCGAGTATGTGTGGATTATCGGGACCTAAACAAGGCCTGTTCAAAAGATAATTTTCGTTTACCTTATATTGATGTGCTGGTAGATAGTGCCGCTGCTTGTATGATGTACAGTTTTGTGGATGGATACGCACGGTACAATCAAATCCTCAATAAGATCGTAGATCGAATTAAGACAGCCTTCATCACTGAATGGGGTACATTTTCTTACTGGGTTATGCCTTTTGGATTAAAGAATACAGGAGCAACCTATCAAAGAATGGCCACCAGAGTTCTCAAAGATTTGATCCACAAGGAAGTGGAGGTGTATGTTGATGACATGATGATCAAGTCAGCTCCCGGGAAGGTCATTTCGAGGCTTTGGAAAAGTTCTTTCAAAGGATCAATAAGTATAATCTGCTCCTTAATCCCAAGAAGTGCATCTTTGCAGTTACGTCGGGTAGGCTATTAGGCCATGTGGTAAGCCAGAGAGGAATTGAAGTAGATCCTAATAAGGTCAGAGCCATTAGGGAGATGCCAGTGCCTCAAAAAGAGAAGGAAGTCAGAAGTTTTCTAGGGAAACTTCAATACATCAGTCGGTTTATCGCCAAGCTAGATTTAGTATGTGATCCCATCTTCAAGCTTCTCAGGAAGAATCAACCGGTGGTGTGGAATAATGATTGTCAATTGGCTTTTGATACTATTAAGGATTATCTCCTAAACTTGCCAGTTTTAAGGCCACCACATCAAGGCAAACCACTAATCCTGTATTTGGCGATAGAAGACAGTTCAATGGGTGCCGTGATGGCCTAGGAGGATGAATTTGGAGTGGAGTTTGTCGTTTACTACCTCAACAAGAAATTCCTGACATATGAAGACAAATATGTGGAAGTGGAAAAGATTTGCTTAGCAGTAATTTGGGCCTCTAAAAAGTTGCGACACTACTTTCACTCTTTCAGTGTACAGGCGGTTGCCAAGCATAACCCGCTTAGGTACCTTCAAGAAGCACCCTCTCTACTAGGAAAAATGGGAAGATGGTTATTACTATTGCAGGAGTTTGATATCAAATACATCACCAGAAAAACCATTAAGGGAAGAGTTGTAGCTGAGTTTTTAGCGAAACATCCTATTAAGGGAGACCAGTTCAAATACAATTTCCCAAATGAAGATGTCACGGCCATAGCAGTACAAGGGTGGTAGATTTTTTTCGATGGGGCAGTTAACAGTAAAGGAGTAGGAGCAGGGATTATTCTTATAACCCCAGATAGCGAGAAGCTGCCATTATCCAAAAAGTTGAGGTCTAAGGCTACCAATAATGAAGCGAAATATAAAGCTTGCATCTTCCGATTGGAAGCACTGCTTTCTCTGGGGGTAAAGACCACAGAAATCTTCGGAGATTAATCCTTAGTAATCCATCAGATTAGAGGGGAGTGGTCAGTTAAGGAAGAGAGGCTGTTGCCTTATGTGAAGTACTTCAAAATGTTGAGTAGCCAATTTAAGACTTGCACCTTTCACTTCGTCCCCAGGGATGAAAATCAGTTGGCTGATGCTCTCGCGACATTAGTGTCCATGTGGGATAATCCAACAGGGGTTTCTATGAGACCCGTGCTCGCGACATTAGTGTCCATGTGGGATAATCCAACAGGGGTTTCTATGAGACCCGTGCTGATCTCTAGTGCGGAAAAGCCTTATTTTGAAGCTAAGCAGGTAATGGATGTTGAGGTCGCCGATGGAAACCCTTGGTATTATGATATTCAGAACTACTTACAAAAGTCAGTTTTTCCAGAGGAAGCCACTGAGAAAGACCAAAGAATGATTAGAAAGTTATCCACTCAATTCATCAGTATAGATGGCACTTTGTATAAGAGGCAAGTTGATGGTATCCAATTAAGATGTTTAGCGGAGAAAGAAGCTGAAAGGGTTATGGAAGAAGTTCATGCTGGTGTCTGTTGAGCTCACATGAATGGCTTAGCCTTAGCAAAGAAGATCATGCACCAAGGATTTTATTGGCTCATAATAGATATGGATTGTACAAAATATGTGAAGCAATGCCAGTTATGCCAGCAATATGCGAATTTGAGGCATGTGCCAGTTTCAGAGTTACATAATTTGACATCTCCATGGCCATTTGCAGCTTGGGGAATAGATACCATAGGCGAGATACGTCCTACAGCTTCTAATGGGCATAGGTTCATTATAGTCGCCATTGATTACTTCACTAAATGGGTCGAAGCTGAATCTTTCAAAAAGGTTGATGCTAGGGACATGGCTAAGTTCATTGAGAGGAATTTGATATGTAGATATGGCCTCCACACCACATTGTGTCTGATAATGGGGTACAATTCTTAGCGAAAACTAAACAGATAATTCAGAATATTGGAATCCAGCATCATAAATCTTCTCCTTATCGACCTCAGGCTAATGGCTCGGTTGAAGCAGCGAACAAGAATGTTAAAAGAATACTAGCCAAGATGGTTTAGAGCAATAAAGACTGGGCAGAAAAGCTACCTTTTACACTCTGGGGTTATAGAACCACAGTTAAAACCTCTACGGGAGCGACACCGTTCTCTCTATTATATGGAACTGAAGCAGTTCTGCCAGTTAAAATAGAGCTAAAATCTTTAAGGGTAGTCATGGAAGCCAAGATTCTAGAGACATAATGGGCACAACGGTGATTGTTACAGTTGAATCTGTTGGATAAAGATAGGTTGCAGGCATATTATCGCAATCAGGTTTATCAGAAAAGGCTAGCTCGATCCTTTGGCAAGAAGGTACGAAAGCACCCATTGAAAGAAGGGGATTTGGTTTTTAAGATGATGAGGTCGGGAAAGCCAGACATATGGGGAAAATTTAGGCCAACCTGGGAAGTTCCGTTCCTGCTGAAAAAGTTACTAATAAATGGAGCAGCGATTTTAGCAGACAGTGATGGGAATGAGTTTAAAGAACTGGTCAATATCGACAGATTAAAACGATTCCATGGCTAAAGACTAAAAATTAAAAGAAGTGAATAAATGCCCCGCTGGTCGAAAATCGAAAAAAGGTGACCTTGCTAAAATTGGGTGACCTGTCAGGGTGAAAACCAAAAAAAGGCATCCTGGGCAAAAATTAAGGGCCAAGAGAAAATGTTCAATTGAGGAAACCCGAGAGGGCCGATTGATAACAGGAGTTTGATGCTTACAAGATCTATTCTGAGATTAGGTGTAGTCTTGTGCTTTTGAATTCTTGTCAAATAAGGATCATGTATGATGAAATCATATAAAAATGTACACAATTTTACAATGAATAACAGGATTCAGTTTGCATTTTCATTAGTTTTTAGTTCTGTCTTAAAAAGAAATATATTATTCATTTATCTAATGACTATTGTCTAATCATTTTCATCAAAAGGTGTCTAAGCAAATTGTGCTGGTCGCTCTTAGGGGAGGATCTGATAATAGCCTTCACTCCTCTTGTAGCCGACAAGAAAAAAAAAAGAAAAAAAAAAGAGGCCGTTAGAGATGAAAACCGTGACTGGCTCTCTAAGCAAAAGTTAGGCCAAAGGGTAGGGTAAAAACCTGAAAATAGGCAGTCTGCCCTATAACAAAAAATGAAATGAATAAAAGCAGCTAGATTGGGTTGGATCCATTCCAGGCAAAAATTAGGCAAAGGGTGATGTGAAAATCCCCAAGGGACGCATTTCCCACAAAGAAAAGGTAGTGTGAAATCAACAAGGGACGCACTACCTTTGAAACAATGACTTCCGATACCTGGAGCGATAAGGCAACATTACTTCGGATGATCTCCATTCACGCGGATAGTGTATGATGTAGGGACATGAGTTAGAATCCTGGGCATATGATCATTGATCGGGGGGCAAGGATGAACACCTGATGGGTCTCTCAAAAAGGGTTTTGGGTTAGAGCCCCTAAGCCAAGATGTCACTCTGCTAGATCCTTGGAGGGCATGGTCGAGCAACCAAGCCGTATACTTAACGGACCCTTAACCACCCAGGACATGGTCTATCCATTTTTGCGAGCAACTACATATCATATCATACAATTCCTTTGCAAGCATCAGCATTTTGCTTTTTACACATACACACACAATTTCTTGTATATATTTCTGTGCACATAATTTTGCAGGAAATGTCTAAGTGAAAACCATCACCATTTGAGGATGGCACCCAAACACTTTGTAAGTCTAGAGCAGACTCGGTGCAGCTCAAGAGAGCACTTCCCGCATTTTTTAAGTCTAAAGCAGACTCGGTGCATCGCCATTTGAGGATAGCACTCGCACTTTATAAGTTTGGAGCAAACTCGGTCCAGCTCGAGAGAGTACTTCCCGGATTTTGTAAGTCTGGAGTAGACTCGGCGCATCGCCGTTGGAGGATGGCACTCGTACTTTATAAGTCTGGAGCAGAATTAGTATAGCTCAAAAGAGCACTTCTCGCATTTTGTAAGTTTGGAGTAGACTCGACGCATCGTCATTGGGGGATGGCACCCAAGCACTTTGTAAGTTTTTATCAAACTCGGTGTAGCTCAAGAGAGCAATCTTTGCACTTTGTAAGTCTGGAGCAGACTCGATGCAGTTCAGGAGAGCAATTCTTGCATTTTGTAAGTCTGGAGCTGACTCGATGCATCACCCAGAAGGATGAAAATTGCTCCGTAGTCTATATGGTGACTTAAAGAGATGATTTCATTCTCATGGCAGCAGGGAGGAGGTCGCCTCAGGTACGCGCTTCTTTCCCTTTCCTGATTTTTGGCTCACCTAGGCACTCATGCACTAGCCTCCCTAAAATTGGGGGCAACTGTAGACACCGTGTCCCGAGGGAGCCGAGATCAGGATTACCCAATGATGAAATTAAGTGTGCCTGTTTATAGGTAAAAATGAAAGTTGGAAGTGATGGTTTCCTTGTCAAATTGATTTATTAAAAATAAATAAAAATGTGTTTTAAAAATATTTTTAAGATAAAAAAAAAGTAAGTTTTGAAATTATAGTATTTTAACAAAAATTTTAAAAAAAAAATCACGAGCGTCGGCGTGCGGCAGCGCGCTGGGCGTCGCCCGTAGCACGAGAGACGCGCTGGGCGTCAATCACGATCGCGCCCGTAGCACGCTGCTGTGCGCGGCAACGCCCATCGGGCGCACCAACGGGCGTTGCTAGCCCCTGCGTGCCCAACAGCCCCCAGTCCGTTTTTTGGCCCAATTTTGTGTTTTACTTTGATTTTTTTTGTAGAATTTATTTTTTTTAACCTTTTATTTTCCAACCCTTCAAATTCCTCAGTTTTTTTTTTATTATGGGAATTAAATTGATCTAATTTAATTCATTAAAAATCTGATTTATTATGTTTTTATTTGGGGGTATAAAATGGTTTTTTGAGAGAGGGATTTTTCTTAAGAAAAATATATTTTCTCTCATTTTCTTCTTTTTTTCTTCTTCTTAAAGAACAAAATTTCCCAAATATTTTGCATTTTTCTTAAGTCAATTCTTAAGACAAATAAATTAATTATTTGTTCTTGTGAATTTTCTTTTTTATTTTTTACAATTTTTTTCTTAAGACAAATAAATTAATTATTTGTTTTTGGGATAAAATTTTGCTATATATTTTATTTTTATAAATCAAGATAAGGAAATTGATCATCTACCATTATTCATCACATCAAATTTTAAGGGTAAGCATTCGTGGCTCATTTTTTAATTTAATATTTAATTTGATTTTTGTTTACAATTAATTAGTCATCATGTAAATTTTTAATCTTTTGTTGTTTTTTTTTTTTAATTTGTTTGTGAAATTTAGTTATGTGATTCGATGTTTTTAGTATATTTTATTTTATTCCATGTTTATTTGATTGTTTTTCTTTGTTGTTGTTGTTGTTGTTGTTATTATTATTATTATTATTATTATTATTTTTATTATTGTTGTTGTTGTTTCTTATGTTCTTATTTAATTGTTCATATTATTATTATTATCATTATTTTTATTCTTGTGTTCTTATTTGATAGTTTATTATTATTATTATTATTATTATTATTATTATTATTGTTTAACATGTTTTGTTTATTTTATTTCTTTTCATTTTTACTTGCTTGATTGTTCATCTTCTTTATTGTTCATTGTTATTATTATTTGCCATTGTTATCATTATTATTATCATTATTTTTATCATTTATGCTTTTTATGCATGGTGAATTTTATCCTTGTTATTATTTATGCTTTTTATGCATGTTGAATTTTATTCTTGTTATCATTTATGTTTTGTATTCATGTTGAATTTCATTTTTATTATTATTTATATTTTCATGCATGGTGAGTTTTATTCTTGTTATCATTTGTGTTTTTTATGCATGTTGAATTATTATGTTAAGTTATTTATTTTTATTTTATCATTTGATTGGTTTGTCATACATGAGTCATTTTTATTTTTTTTATTTTAATTCATTTCTACATGTTACATGTTTAAATTCATTTTTTATCACTAACATTACTTTTGTATTTTTATTTCAATACTTATTTTTCATATATGGGTTTTTCAATGGCAAGTGGGAGCCCATGGAGGTGTGAAGATACCATTTTTAGTGGAATTTATGTTTTTAGCATGTTTAATATTATTATTATTATTGCTTTTATTTTTTTATTATGTAATTTGTAATAAATTTATTTTTTTATTGCATGTTAATTAAAAAATCACAAAAAAGTTTATATTAATAAATTGGAATTTTGTTAATAAAATGGGACAAATGTCCTAATTTCAACCAATAAAAATTCACTTCAAAAAAGAAGAGTTAAATTTCCTCAAAATGGGATCACTCATCCCGATTTTTCCAAGTATGCCAAAAATGACTTTTCAATTTTCTAAAGTAAACATGTAGAAACCAATGTTCCTACCTTAAATAATATCCCGATTTATGAATGTTTATTTACTTATTTGTGTTTATTATTTATTGCTTGATTTTACTTTTGGGGATTGTATTTTTTTGTCCCAAATCTTAAGTACCATTTTTTTATTTTGGGGGATTGTATTTTGTCCCATTTTTTTAGCTTGCTTTACTATTTTACGCTTTCCTGACTGTTTTCTTTCATGCTTGTTTTGCGCTTTATTTTTTTATGCATGACCAGTGTGAAGGAGAGAGATAGAAATTTAAAATTAAAAAACCCATTTATAATTAACCAAGGCATTAATAAGAGTAAAGTTCTGAATCTTTCTCTGGTTTAAGACCCCCGAGGTTAGACGAACTTTCCCAATTTCATGCAAATTGGGTGGCAACTCCAAAATATTTCAAAGGTGCCTAAAGGCTTAATGGGATTAGATGATCCTTTCCAGTGTTATATTGGAAGGAGGTGTCCAAGATATCTCATGATTGCCCAAGATTAAAAGACGCAAACCCTCTCGGGCCCTAAAAGTGGGTATCCCGGGAATTGACCGGGTCCGGCGCGCGTCACAACGTCCCTCTTACCGGTAGGTCTCCCGTTGGTGAAGAAAAAATAAGATTTTCTAAAGACAAACTCATCCCGACACCCAAAAATCTCCTATCATCTAGAAAAATCCTCAATCCTTGTAAATTCGAAAAGCGAAAGCTCACAGCTTTCATCAATTTGCCCGAAAACAGGCATTGATATCTTCATCGAGTAACTCTAATCTGGACTGCCTCGGGACCCGGTGTCTACAGTTGCCCCCAATTTTGGGGAAACTAGTACACTAGTGTCTAGATGAGCCAAAATTCAAAGAAAAAGGAAAGAGATGCGTATCTAAGGCAGTCCCTTACCTTCTGAGGTGTGTTTAAGCTGATGACCCTTCGCTGATAAGCCATAGTGTATTTTACCGCAACCCTTTGACGATTCATTTTGCCACCTTCATTTTACTGGCCTCCTCTCAGCCTGCACGATATCTGTCTGTCGTGAGATGTAGTGTTATCCAACTGTAACCCAATTGCGTTATGTTCTATCGCCTGTACCCCGCTGGCCTCGTCTCGGCTTGCACGGTGTCTGAATGTCGTGAGAAGTAGTGTTCTCTAACTACAACCCAATTGTGATTTGTTCTATCGCGTGTGTCCCGCTGGCCTTATCTCGGCTTGCACGGTTTCTTAATATTATTAGAAGTAGTGTTCTCCAACTACAACCCAATTGCAATTTATTTTATCGCATGCGTCCCGCTGGCCTCGTCTCGGCTTGCACGGTGTCCTTGCTAACCCCCATTCGATCTGTAAGGCATGTGTTTGAGCATTCTGTCTTGTTGGTCGCTTCCGTTCTACATGGCATGATCTTGCTAACCCCCATCTGGTCTGCAAGATATGATTTCTGATTTGCTAATCCCCATTCGGTCTGCATATTAACCATTATCTGAGTGACATAGTGTCTGATTTGCTAACCACCATCTGGTCAGCCTAGTGCTTAACTGCTGACCATCCTGGAGTCGGCGTGGCATCATGTTCCTGTGGTTATAAAAGGCTCTATTAATTCATTGTGGATTAATTCGTTTGCCAAACGTAAATTCATAAACATTTTTTATGTCATCATTTGTTTTCATCTTTCTTACTTATCGTGTTATCAGACATTTTGAAAGTGCAAGTAAGATGCTAGCAATAATGTGAATATATAAGATGAACCATAAATTTAACAAAATGTAAGTTTCACTAACAAAATGCAAAGTTTGGACAACAATTATACAAGTAAAATGATATAAACTCCCTGAATATACTACAGGGGAAAATAGTCTAAGGGCTCCTTTGGGTCCTCCTCGTCATCTAATACGTGTATCAGTTGACTACGAGATGAATATGTGGACAGCCTGGCTCTAGAGGTGGGAGGCCGACTGTGAGGTATTGAGGGCCCGGGCCCCGGATTTAAACGTGGAGGGATGGCGACTGGTGCGGATACTGGCTGTCCCGTCGCGCGGATACTGGCTGTCCCGTCGCGGGGGTAGCCTGCTGGAACTTTACCTGAGCGTACCCATCCTAGAAAGGCTGAGCACAAACCCCGATGAACTCCAATGTGTCTCTGACCACACCACCCAGCTCCATAAAGGCCATCGACAGTCTCATGGTCTAGTCTCTGGCTGCGTCCCTGATGCCTGTTAGCCTAGTCTCTATCAGCTCCCTGAACTCCTTAATGGATGTAGATATGGGCGGTATGGTACCCTCCAACCTCTCCACCTGGAATCTGAGGGCAGTGACGGACTCATCAATCACTTGGACCGCCTCATCCACCCTCTGGGCCGCCACATCGTGGGAGGCACCCAAACTACGCCTCAAGTCCTGAATGAGCCTCCCCTGCTCCTCTATAAGCCTCTCTTGCTAGCCCAGATGCTCAAGCATAACCCGGTCTCTCTCCTCATACCGATCTAGGTGCTCAGGGAGGGCTCGATCTCTCTCCTCCTGTCGGCACTCCATGGCAGCAAGAAGGGTAGTCATAGCAGTAATGACATCAGGCTGGGTCGGCTACGGAGGAGATGATGGAGTAGGCTGTGCTGGCTCTGCTCTGTACTCTAGGGGAGTTACTGTGGAGGCAGATGCCCCTGGGTGTCCCAGCGAGCTATAAGGGTGGAACCTCCTAGTCTCCCAAAGTAAAGAATGTTGAACTCGCGATGGTGGTGGTGGAGTAGGACTCTAAACCCTCTGCACCGGCAGGGTGACTATTAGATCATCAATGCTGAACTCGATATCCATATTGAACGGAGTCTGAGGCTACTCCTCCTTTGGCTAAAGCTACTGTGGGGGCATCTGTGTGGGCTGTGGCCCCTGAGACTCGGGCTGCTGTGGAGGCTGCTCCTCCTCTACTTGCTAGAGTTGAGGGTGACCGAATATACGCTTAGTCTCTAGTATGGAAAGCAACCGGTACTCCTCTGGTTGATCAGTCACCTGTGCAATCATCCCTATAGTCAGAGCTACTGACGCATTCACATAAGCACTCTCATCTAGTGGAGGCCCGAAACTGTTTGGGTCAACTCCCAAATGTCGCAGCAGCCTGGTAACCACTCCTCCAGCCCATACTATAGGGGCTGCTCCCCGTGAAACTCTGACCAGGTTAGCCACAAACTCGTAGCTAATGTTCCCATAAGCTCCAGATCTCGACTCTATTCACAGATCCCAAATTACATGCCCGGCCCAAATAAGAGCTGGATAGCACTCTATGTATGTACCACAGTGCCTGAGATGAGAGTACCGTACTCTTCACCGTATCATGGTCATACGGCACTCCCGGCATAGCAATAATCTCCCAATGCTGCCTCCTGAGCACTCTCTGTGGGAGCATCACATCATCCCCATAAGGAAGCCCCATGGCATCTGTGAATGTCCGACGCGTAATGCTATGATGCTGACCTCTAACCCAGAACTGAATAACACCCTCCTTGGTGTTCGACCGCTGGAATCCCCCATAGTAGAGAGTGGCCAAGCACTCCCTAATGATCTCGAGATGAGTCTGGAATGAGGGCTATAGGAACTCTGTCCAGCTTGCTGCTGCTGCTGCTAAGGCATCAACCTCCTCAAGTATCCCTATGCTCTGAAGGAACGGTCTGGAGATGAAATGACTGGCTCTAAACTGCACATGTGCCAAGGCTCAGAATCTTGTCCTAGCCTCGTCGCTCATCCATATGGGAGCCTGAGGCTCGGCCTAGCCGTGAGGGACGTTGCGTCACGGAGGCATCCTGAAAATAAGAAAAGTTAGGTATTTTCATTGCAGGTAAGCTAATCAAAAGGGTAAAAATTTTGCAAATTTCGACAGCATTTCGGCTGAAATGTGCCTACCAAAAAATTTTGGTAGCATCTCGGCAAAGATGTGCCTACCCAGAAAATTCTAAAAAATTTGGGCAGTATCCTGGCAAGGATGTGCCAAACTCCCTGCATAAAAAAAACACAAAATAATGTGATAGGCCTCAGGCCCCATGCAATAATTTCATTATTGCATGTTATTTAAGCGTCTTATTTAGTCCAATTTGGTTCTAAAAATCAGTTAGATAGGGATAAGTTCACAAGTCCATAGTCCACTCCTTTTAACATTATTTGTTCATACATATTCATATTTATGGTTTATACTTCATGTACAGTCCAAAAAAAACTAAGGATAAACGGGCAGAATTTAGTCCTACATTTAGATAATATAGACTAGTTATGCATTTTACCTGTAAATTACTTAAAAAGAAATAGAAACGAGCAGAAAAAGATGACAAACTAACCTGGTGGTCGACGAAATGCACTGAAAAAAAACTTGACAAAATTGCAAAAAAGACAGTCCTAAATGTGTGTGACGGTGCAAGGATCGTTTTGATGCAAGTGGTGCGCAAAATAGATCAAAAATGAGTGAGAAATGGGAGAGAAACTGAATGGGGGTGTCGGTTTGCGAAGGAGAAGGGAAGAAAGAAGAGAAGAAGAATTGAAGGAGCATCGCTGGATGCTCTTTTTATAGTTTTTCATGACCGACGGGTTACCCGTCTGAATGTTGAGCGACAGGCACCCTGTCGGTCGCTAAAAATTCCTTCTTTGTTTCTCCGTTTTCGCCCTTAATTAATTAATTAATTAACTAATTAACCCTTTTTTTAACTCCTTGAATATCTTGCTCCGATTTCCGTATCCGGTGCCCGTAATTCGCCAAATTGTAAGGATGATAGAAATATGCAAAAATTATTTTATGTGTGTGACATGAATGGAATATGCAGGAAAATAGATCTCCTAAGGGTCAAACAGGTTGACCGACGGGCTCCACGTCAGAGCACCGATAGAAGGGCAACCCGTCGCTCGCATTTTGCTTTAAATTCTCCTCCTTTCCTTGGGATTTGTGCACTCTCAACACTTCGAACCTCAGCTAGAGCTTCCTTTCCAGGTTTTTCGCTCTTTTCTTCATACTTTTCCTTGTTAATTTTAATTTTTAGCCGTAGATGTCTTCCTCTATGTTCACTAAAATGTATCGAGTTCTAGATAACCCCCAAATTTGGGAAAACACCTCCCTTTCTCCACTTTCTGGCCTGAAATTTCTGAGAAGGGTTAGGATAGATCACAATCTTCTTCTGGCTGCGGCTCGATTCTGGGACCCACGTTTTCACTTCTTCAGATTTACTTATCAAGAACTATGTCCCCCTGCCTGAAGAGTTTGCTGCTATCATTAGGGCCTAGTATCCTTCCGGTGCCTTACCCTATATTCCATGCTGTGGTCTGATTCGTACTAGGGATATTGCATTGGCCTTGAGCATCCTGTTAGTGTAAGTCCTAGTCCCAATACATTGTAATAAAACACTTTAGTTAATAAATGAGGCATTTGTTTTATCCATTGTATTCCTGTGCATGTCAATTGATAGAACTATCCGAGAATGTTGTTTCAGTTTAAGTTATCATGTGTGAGGCACATGGTTGTAAGACCTTGAAACAAATGAGACTTCATTCTAAATATCCCTAGTCAGTCATTGTTATGGGAATAACAAATGAATTAAGACTAGTATGCTCTCTCTGATTAGTTGAGTTCTGTCTTACGGATCATAAGGACAAAAGTGTCGATCAGAGATCATAGATACATGTTTATAACATGGTATTTGGATACGATCCACACATGAGAACACTACATGGTACAAGTCATAAGTGTTCCTCATATGCAAGTTTTGTATCGGAGTTCTTAGACCTAAAATCTCTATGAAACTCTTTATGAATTACTGTGTACTTTGACATACACCTAACGTGCTCGTAACTGAGTGACAAGTATGGGTATGCTTGGGTATGCATTGATTCATGTTAGAGAGCATGAGAGAAGTGAAGGGATTACCCCTCTCTATAAGAGAGAAAAATATCATCGGCCACTTGATCAGTGAACTGAGAAGTGTATGGCCATACCGAGATGTAATAATGTGCAATCATTATTTATCTGAGAGTTCAGTGTCACTGGAATATCAAGAAAGGAATTAACTTACACATGAGGATGACTTGTTCCATGCCTTATGTTAATTCTGATATTTATGTGTAAGGGACTATACAAAATTGCATTAGGTCATCAAATGCCATTTGCATTTTCATTTAATTTGGAATGCTATAAATATCTTGCTAGAGAATATATATAGCCTTTGAATTAATTCATGAATTCAATTGCCAATATTAAATGGACCTATAGGATCGCACACAAAGCATTGGGCTTAAAATATTTAAATAAGGCATTGAGCATTAATTTGGGCTTTTAATAAAAGTCAAGCTAATGTATGTAATGGGTATTAAATTGCTATTGGACCTTGGTCCATGAGAGAGGAAGATTTCGGCCCACATGGTTTAATGTCAATTAATTTAATAATATTGATTAAGTTAATTGAGTATTAAATCCTAATTGAATTTTAAATTCAAAAGGGTTTAAATTAATGTTTGTTACTTATCTATAGGAAGTGTTTACGGTTGAATAACTACTTTTAGGTGGTAAAATTCGGAATAAACACTTGCCATAAGATGAGGATAAAGATGGAAAAGAGAAACCCTAGTAAAAAGATCATAGTAGGCGTGAACTTCCCTCTCTCTCTCTAAAAATCTTTTCTTGGCCGAAATACATAAGGAGAAGAATTCTTTCTTGCTTTCTTGTGTGATTAGGCATTAATAGCACCAAAAGAAAGTGCAAGATCAAAAATCTTGTAGCTTTAACCCTTGCCATTACACAATACTTATATTGAGAGCTAGCATTCTCGGTTTTAAGCCTTGCTTGAAAGTGTGTGTGTGAGCATAGAGAGGATTGGCGCAAAGGCTATTCCTTGGCATTGGTGGTGAAGATCAAAGGTGGACAATATCATCTTAGTTGCTGGTCATCATCAAATTCATTTCAGAATAGGCATCTAAAGTTGTAAGTTTTTAAAAAACCCTAAAAGTGCATGTTTCGATTCTTGTCGTGGATTTGTTTGATGTGTATGATCGTTTTTCGATATTTTTCCGCTGCGTTATCTACATACACATACCATGACATAATCCATCAGTGGTATCAGAGCCTAAACATGTTTTTTTTAGTGCTTTAGATGCATGAAATAATTAATTAAAAATCGTTACTTTATATACATGCAATGCTGAAATTTTCTGTTTTGAGTTTTTTGCATTGTTTTGGTGTAAAAACGAATTTAATTGATTAGATAGGTATTATAATTAATATGACATGTTAATATACTGTCCTAAGATGTTCTAGGAGCTGTTATTGGTCAGATTTAATTGGTAATACCTGATGGTATATGTTAATATTAAAACTCGGTGCTTTTTGGCATGTTAATTGTTAGTTTAACAACTAGTTTTGAATATTAAATGTAAAAACGTTTTTGGCATGTTTGTAAGTGGTTTTTAATGATTAAATATCAGTTCTGGACATTTTTAAATTTTGGTTTTAATTCTGGTCCATGACAATTTAATTGATTAATTTTAATATCACTTAAAACAATGACTAGTTTGTGTTTGTTACATGTTTAATCAACATTGTTTGTTTGGGTTTGATTAAAATGGTAAAAACACATTTAGTTCAGATTGGTACAAAATATTAAATCTATTTTTATGACTCTTTTTGGATTAGTAATTGACTCATAAAATTGATTTAAGGGTTTGTGCATTTTTTGTGGCATCACATAAGCATTAAACAACTAGTTTTGTTGTTTGTTTGTTTTTATATGTATGCCGTGTATCATATATATGTTCTTCATGTTTTAATTCATGTCGGTATATATTATATATGTTTTTTTAATGTTTATGGGCAATATGACATAAAATTAAAAATGGAAAAATTGGAAATTATACTAGAGTTGATTTATAGCACAAATCTAACTAGTTTGTGTTTTGGGCTTTTAAGAGAACTTATTCAATAAGAGGATTTAGTCCATTGGGCCTCGGCCCAGGCCCATCATGGGGTCATCTCTTAAAGGTTCAAGTACACAATTTCCATTAATGGGCTTAGCTAAATTAATTAAAATTGGACTTTGTTTAATCCATGAATGTTATGTATATTTATTTGCTTGTTTGGTATGATGAATGGATATGCATGGCGCATTCATGGGCCCTGGGTTTTTGTAATTAATTATGGCCTGCGAGCCATTATGTATTATTGTAAAAGTTTAATTTATTTCTTAGAATAGAATTTACTTGAAGACTTTGTAAATGAAGATGAAGCCCACCGGAGTGGTGAAGCCCAACTCGAAGATTCTTGTGTAATAGTATAGAATCTTAGTTGTAGGTTTTATGGGCCCATGTTTGTCACGCTTTACTTTATGCAATTATTTATATATGCATGCTATGAATGGATGACAAAGCGTATGCCATGTAAGCCGTAATAAAATGAATCCCTAAAATAGTAAGTCACAAAGTTGCCTTCCTAATTCGAAACATGTCAAGGCATCGATCATCGGTAACGTAGACTCGGAGTCCTAGATGCGCCCGATTATCTTTGTGAGGCATGAGTTGTGAATGTAGGTTGGACTTAACATGGAAAGGGATGCCCGGACCTAGGCAACTAATAAATGGGTTTGTGCTATAACATCTTAAGATGTTAGCCCATTTGATCCAAGAGTCATTGGAGTTATCCTACCTAAGTAACTTAACTTGTTAGGTGTACAAGCTCAGCTTGACTAATAAGGTTGTTGTGAAAAGAGGATCTTGGCCCACATTAAATCACTAACGCGAATTATTTAAAGGGATATTAATTCGGTTTGTGGGATTATTAATAAGACCTCATTTAATCTTGCTAAATTTTATTGTAGATTGAAAAATGGCATCTTCAAACAACAATTTCTCATTGCGATCGGTCCTTGAAAAGGACAAATTGAATGGCACCAATTTCATAGACTGGTCTCGAAACTTAAGGATAGTTCTTAAGCAAGAGAAAAAGTCGTATGTTTTGGATGCACCCTTGCCTCAAGAACCTGGTAGGAATGCCTCTGCGGTTCAAAGGGAAACTTTTGAGACCAAGAAGAGCGACTCCAATGATGTGACCTGTTTGATGCTAGCCACTATGGTGCCTGACTTGCAAAAGCAATTTATGGACCAAGAGGCTTATGCGATCATGGTGCACTTAAAGGAGATGTTCCAAGAGCAAGCTCGTCACGAGAGATTTGTGACAACTAAGGCCTTAATTTCCTGTAAGATGGCTGCAGGTAATCCTGTTAGTACGCATGCACTCAAGATGAAAGGGTATCTTGATACTCTTGAGAAGCTTGAGGTACAAGTACCAAAGGAATTGGCCACTGACTTGATTTTAGGATCATTGGCTGATGATTATGATCCATTTGTAATGAATTATAACATGCATGCGATGAACAAGTCAGTTACTGAGCTTCATGGGATGCTTAAGAATGCTGAAGAAAACATTCGAAAGACCAATCCCGTACTGATGGTTCAAGGGGGCATCAAGAAGGGACCCGCTAAGGGAAAAGGAAAGGGAAAGGCAAAACCCAAGAATGACCTGACTCGGCTCAAGTCAAATGGGAGTACACCTCAGGCCCAATCCAAGCCCAAGGCACAAAAGCTCAAGGAGAGCGAGAGCACTTGCTTCCACTGCAACAAAATAGGGCATTGGAGGAAGAACTGTGCTCTCTTCAAGGAAGAACAAAAAAAGAATGGAGCCAAGGCGTCCAGTTCAGGTATTTTTGTTGTTGAAATTAACCTTTCTATTTCTACCACTTGGGTACTAGACACCGGTTGTGGTTCTCACATTTGTTCAAATGTGCAGGGGCTAAGAAATAGGAGGTTACTTGGGAAGAATGAAGTGGACCTCCGTGTGGGGAATGGAGCACGAGTTGCTGCCATGGAGATAGGCGACTATCAACTCACTTTACCTTCCGGACTTTGTTTAATTTTGAAAAATTGTTATTATGTACCTGCTATGAGCAGAAACATTATTTCAGTTTCATTATTGGATTTGGATGAATTTGATTTTATTATTAAAAATGGCAATGCTCATATTCGTCGCCAAGGCATTTCATATGGCAATGCCATGTTGCAAAATGGCCTTTATATCCTTGATCTATCAAACAAAGAGTCCATATACAACATTAATACAAAGAGGGTTAAAGCAAACGAGTTAAACCCTACTTACTTCTGGCATTGTCGTTTAGGACATGCAAACGAAAAACGCATTTCAAGACTCCACAAAACTGGAGTGCTTGGGTCATTTGACTTAGAATCTTATGATACATGCGAGCCATGTTTGCATGGAAAAATGACAAAGAGTCCTTTTAACAAGAAAGGTGAGAGGACTAATGGCTTATTGGAGCTAATACATACCGATGTATGTGGACCATTAAGTACACAAGCCAGAGGTGGTTTTAGCTACTTCGTGACATTCACAGATGACTTCAGTAGATATGGATATGTCTATCTGATGAAGCATAGATCTGAAACTTTTGAGAAATTCAAAGTGTTTAAAACCGAAGTAGAAAACCAACTTGGCAAAAGTATAAAAGCCATTCGGTCAGATCGAGGTGGCGAATACTTAAGCCAAGAGTTTGACTGTCATCTAAAGGAGTGTGGTATTATTTCACAACTCACTCCTCCTGGAACACCACAATGGAATGGTGTGTTCGAAAGGAGAAATCGAACTCTATTGGACATGGTTCGATCTATGATGAGTCAAGCAGATCTTCCTATCTCTTTTTGGGGATATGCATTAGAAACTGCTGCGTTTCTACTAAACCGTACTCCAACTAAAGCAGTTGAGAAGACACCATACGAGGTATGGACTGGGAAAGAACCCAATATGTCGTTTCTTAGGATTTGGGGCTGTGAAGCACATGTTAAGAAATTAACATCTGACAAACTAGAGTCCAAATCCAATGTTTGCTTATTTGTGGGTTATCCCAAAGAAACAAAGGGATACTATTTTTACTCACAAGCCGAGAACAAAGTATTTGTTGCTCGCAAGGCTGTTTTCTTGGAAAAGGAGTTCCTCCTCAAGAAAGACAGTGGGAGTAAAGTAGAACTTGGAGAAATTCAAGCGCCACAAATTCCTATAGAGGATGAGTTGGAAATGGGATCAAGTTCACAATCACTTACGGAACAAGAACCCATCACACAAGTACCTAGAAGGTCCGGTAGGGTACGTCAGGAGATTCAGAGATATGGATTTCTAATCACTGACAGTGACACTATTGAGTTAGTAGATCGTGAGGATCCTACTACCTACCGAGAAGCTATTGAAAGCCCAGACTCGAAAAATTGGCTTGAAGCCATGAAATCCGAGATGCAATCAATGTACGATAACCAGGTTTGGACCTTGGTTGATCCACCAGAAGGTGCTAAAGTAATTGAATGCAAGTGGCTATTTAAACTCAAAGCTGATAAGACCTACAAAGGTAGACTAGTAGCGAAAGGTTTTCGACAAACACATGGTGTAGACTATGATGAAACCTTTTCGCCTGTAGTCATGCTCAAGTCCATTAGGATCTTGCTTGCCATAGCTGCATATCATGATTATGAGATATGGCAAATGGATGTCAAAACTGCTTTCCTTAACGAAAATTTACTTGAGGATGTGTATATGACACAACCTGAAGGTTTTGTCAATCCCAAGCATCCTAAGAAGGTTTGCAAGCTTCAGAAATCCATTTATGGATTAAAGCAAGCATCCCGAAGTTGGAATCTTCGTTTTGATGAGGCAGTCAAAGAATTTGACTTCGTCAAGAACGAAGATGAGCCTTGTGTATACAAGAAGGTTAGTGGGAGCATAGTAGTATTTCTGGTCCTGTATGTGGACGACATCCTTCTCATTGGGAATGATATTCCAACATTGCAAAAGGTTAAGCAATGGTTGGGGAAATGTTTCTCAATGAAAGACTTAGGTGAAGCTGAGACAATACTTGGCATTCGGATCTACAGAAATAGATCGAATCGGCTATTGGGACTAAGTCAAGAAAAGTACATAGACAAGGTACTAAAGCGTTTTAGTATGGGAGACTCAAAGAAAGGGTACATACCTTTGGCTTTGGGAGTTCCTTTAACTAAAGAACAGTGCCCTAAAACCAAAGAGGAAAGGGACAACATGAGTAGAATCCCATATGCATATGCTATTGGATCTATCATGTACGCTATGTTATGTACTAGGATGGATGTTGCTCATGCACTGAGTATAACCAGTAGGTTTTAGCAAGACCCTGGTGAAAAGCACTGGTATGCTGTAAAAGGGATTCTAAAGTACCTGCGAAGGACTAAGGATCACTTATTGGTGTATGGTGGTCAGGAAGAGCTCGTCATACAAGGCTATGCCGATGCTGCTTTTCAAACCAGCACTCAGGACTCAAGATCGCAATCTGGATTCGTTTTTGTTTTAAACGGTGCTGCTGTCAGCTGGAGAAGCTCAAAGCAAGAGACCGTTGCCGACTCAACTACAGAATCTGAGTATATTGCAGCAAGTGAGGCTGCAAAAGAGGCTGTTTGGATTAAAAATTTCATTTCTGGATTAGGAGTGGTCCCAAGCATCCTAGATCCATTAGAAATTTTTTGTGACAACAACGGGGCCATTGCACAGGCCAAAGAGCCCCGGTCACACCAGAAATCCAAACACATACTCAGGAGGTACCACCTGATCAGAGAAATCATTGATCGTGGGGACGTCAAGGTCAGCAAGATAGCAAGTGAAGACAATGTAGCAGATCCTTTGACGAAACAGTTGCGCCCAAATCCGCACGAAGCTCATTTGAGAGCATTCGGTCTTAGGGCTATGCCCAATTGGGACTAGTGCTAGTGGGAGATTGTTAGTGTAAGTCCTAGCCCCAATACATTGTAATAAAACACTTTAGTTAATAAATGAGGCATTTGTTTTATCCATTGTATTCCTGTGCATGTCAATTGATAGAACTATCCAAGAATGTTGTTTCAGTTTAAGTTATCATGTGTGAGGCACATGGTTGTAAGACCTTGAAACAAATGAGACTTCATTCTAAATATCCCTAGTCAGTCATTGTTATGGGAATAACAAATGAATTAAGACTAGTATGCTCTCTCTGATTAGTTGAGTTCTGTCTTACGGATCATAAGGACAAAAGTGTCAATCAGAGATCATAGATACATGTTTATAACATGGTATTTGGATACGATCCACACATGAGAACACTACATGGTACAAGTCATAAGTGTTCCTCATATGCAAGTTTTGTATCGGAGTTCTTAGACCTAAAATCTCTATGAAACTCTTTATGAATTACTGTGTACTTTGACATACACCTAACGTGCTCGTAACTGAGTGACAAGTATGGGTATGCTTGGGTATGCATTGATTCATGTTAGAGAGCATGAGAGAAGTGAAGGGATTACCCCTCTCTATAAGAGAGAAAAATATCATCGGCCACTTGATCAGTGAACTGAGAAGTGTATGGCCATACCGAGATGTAATAATGTGCAATCATTATTTATCTGAGAGTTCAGTGTCACTGGAATATCAAGAAAGGAATTAACTTACACATGAGGATGACTTGTTCCATGCCTTATGTTAATTCCGATATTTATGGGTAAGGGACTATACAAAATTGCATTAGGTCATCAAATGCCATTTGCATTTTCATTTAATTTGGAATGCTATAAATATCTTGCTAGAGAATATATATAGCCTTTGAATTAATTCATTAATTCAATTGCCAATATTAAATGGACCTATAGGATCGCACACAAAGCATTGGGCTTAAAATATTTAAATAAGGCATTGAGCATTAATTTGGGCTTTTAATAAAAGTCAAGCTAATGTATGTAATGGGTATTAAATTGCTATTGGACCTTGGTCCATGAGAGAGGAAGATTTCGGCCCACATGGTTTAATGTCAATTAATTTAATAATATTGATTAAGTTAATTGAGTATTAAATCCTAATTGAATTTTAAATTCAAAAGGGTTTAAATTAATGTTTGTTACTTATCTATAGGAAGTGTTTAAGGTTGAATAAACTACTTTTAGGTGGTAAAATTCGGAATAAACACTTGCCATAAGATGAGGATAAAGATGGAAAAGAGAAACCCTAGTAAAAAGATCATAGTAGGCGTGAACTTCCCTCTCTCTCTCTAAAAATCTTTTCTTGGCCGAAATACATAAGGAGAAGAATTCTTTCTTGCTTTCTTGTGTGATTAGGCATTAATAGCACCAAAAGAAAGTGCAAGATCAAAAATCTTGTAGCTTTAACCCTTGCCATTACACAATACTTATATTGAGAGCTAGCATTCTCGGTTTTAAGCCTTGCTTGAAAGTGTGTGTGTGAGCATAGAGAGGATTGGCGCAAAGGCTATTCCTTGGCATTGGTGGTGAAGATCAAAGGTGGACAATATCATCTTAGTTGCTGGTCATCATCAAATTCATTTCGGAATAGGCATCTAAAGTTGTAAGTTTTTAAAAAACCCTAAAAGTGCATGTTTCGATTATTGTCGTGGATTTGTTTGATGTGTATGATCGTTTTTCGATATTTTTCCGCTGCGTTATCTACATACACATACCATGACATAATCCATCACATCCCTCCTTCTGAAGTTGCCTGGTTGGTCCCTCAGGGTTCTATTGTTGCCTTAGGGCCACTGATTGAGCCGTTGGAGGACTTCTTCGATGTTTCCCCATACCGTAAGAGTGTCATTTTCCTATTTTATCTTATGAGGTATTTGATCGTGACCTCGGAGGAGCTGACTGGTGATCTTCGTCTATTCGGGATTATGGATGACTTTCATCATGGACTATCCCCTTTCCTATTGATTCTCGTCGAGACCATCCTGGGTTTGGATTCTGTTCGTGCTGATTCCTCTGCCTCCCTTTTGGGGAGCCCCTTATTACTCCAGGTACATCATTATTTTGAAAGGTAGTGTGTCCCTTATGGATTTTCACACTAGTTTTTTTAGCGGGAAATGCATCCTTTTTAGATTTTTATATAGCCCTATGCCTTACTTTTGCCTGGGGTGAACCCAACTCACTCCAGCGGCTTTTATACTTAATATGTCTCTCTTTTCTTTTTTTCTTTTTTATTTTTCAGATATGGCTGCAAGAGAAGCTGAGAGTGCTGTCAGAACCTCCTTCCAAGGTTATTAGCCAATATTCCTTGAGGTACTTTCTCCCCCGTCAGTGACTGTACTTATTCGTGACTCTTGATGAAGGCATTACCAGACTTGGCGAGGTAACAGACGCGATATCAGTTTCATGAATGCTTGGCTTCCTCTTTCTGCTGCGGGAGTTGATGGCTCTTCAGGGTGTGTTCCCCTATGCGGGCTTCACGAGGCCACTTTTTATATCACAGCCCGCTGTGCTCGATAGCTCGGGATGACCCAGGATGTGGTGAGACCCCCTCTATCTTTTTGGGGTGGAATCCTGTCTTCGGCTTTTGCTTCCAGATATCATGATCTCTAGATTGAACTACCGGTGAAGACTGTCATACCCTCCTTCGAAAATCATTCTGTCACTTCTACCAGTGCATGTAAAAGATGGGTGCTTAGCCCTGTAGTAAGTAACAGTACTCATCGACTTAGGCATCTGGCCGACGAGAGTAGTAATAGAGCATAGTTCAGATTTGCATGCATTTTGAGCAATGTGTTTCTTTTTAAACAGAACTAGAAAATAATGTAAATGAATAAATTCAATTTTATTTCCTTTTGCAAAATTGTGTACCTTTCAGTATGATTTCACTATATATGATCACCATTTAACATCAATTCAAAATGCAAAACTACATTCATTCATAGAACAGATCTTGACAATATCAAACTCCTGTTACCAATCAACCCTCTCGGGTTTTCTTGATTGGACATTTTCTCTCAAGCCTCTAATTTTTGCCCAAAATGCCTTTTTTCGGTTTTCACCCTGACGAGGTGCCCAATTTTAGCAAGGCCACCTTTTTTCGGTTTTCGACCGGTAGGACTTTTCTTCTCTTCTTTTGATTTTTAGTCTTTAGTCATGGAACATTTTGAGTCTATCTATATTGATCGGCTCCTTAAACTCATTCCCATCGCTATCTGCCAGGATTGTCGCTCCTTTTGACAATAGCTTTTTAAGAATGAAAGGACCTTCCCACGTCGTCCTGAACTTACTCCGTATGTCCGGCGCCCCTGGTCTCATTTGCTTGAAGACCAAATCTCCTTCCTTCAACGGGTGTTTCTTGACCTTCCTTCCGAATGACTTGGCAAGCCTTTTCTGATAAATCTGATTGTGATAATAGGCTCTCAACCTACTCTCATCTAGCATATTCAGATGTTGCAATCGCTGTTGTGCCCATTCAGCCTCCGAAATTTAGGCTTCCATAATGACCCTCAATGATCTGAGCTCTATTTCAATCGGCAACACTGCTTCCATCCCATACACTAAAGAATACGGCATGGCTCCTGTAGAAGTCCTGATGGTAGTTCTATAACCTCAAAGTGCAAAAGGAAACTTTTTTGCCAATCTTTATAGTTCTGAACCATTTTGGCCAGGATTTTCTTTACATTTTTATTTGTAGCCTCCACCGCCCCGTTGGCTTATGGGCGATACAGAGAGGATTTGTGATGCTCGATGTTGTATTTCTGAAGTAGTTTCTTAGTCTGACACATGAACTGGACCCCATTGGCAGACACAACGTGATGTGGGAGACCGTATCTGCATATCAAATTCTTTTCAATGAACCCGGCCATATCCCGAGCATCGACCTTCTTAAAAGACTCAGCTTCCACGCATTTAGTCAATAGCAACTATGATGAATCTATGTCTGTTAGAGGCCGTAGGACACGCTTCCCCCATGATGTCTATTCTCCAAGCTCAAGCAATCCGTATCTATTGTAAGCCAATAGAACCCTTGTCTCATGATATTTTCTGCTAACATTAAACCGTTCATGTAGGCTCCACAAATTCTGGCATGAATTTCTTCCACGACCTTCTTAGCTCCTTTCTCATCCACACATCTCAACTGAATGTCATCGACTTGCCGTTTGTATAGTACACCCCTTATGCAGATAAACTAAGTAGACAGTTTGCGAATCAGTCTGTCGGTCCTTTTTCGGTAGCCAAAAAGAATGGAAAAGTACGGGTATGTGTAGATTAATGGCATTTGAATAGAGCTTGCCCCAATGATGAGTTTCCTTTGCCCTGTATCAACAATTTTCGGCCACCTACATATCAATTCTTTTCCCTCTCTCTCTCTCTCTCTCTCTCTCTCTTTGTATTTTATTTTTCTTTTTTTTTGTTCTTCTTCTTTTTTTTCCTTTTTTTTTGTGGATAAGCCTTGTTCAAATCCTGATAGTTTACACATACATGTACTCCTCCTCTTCTCGATATTGGGACAACACTGACCAACCAAGTCGGGTGTTGAACTTCGGCAAGAAATTTTGGCCCCATTTCTGCTTGTGGATCTCTCCTTTTAACCTTTTCTGCCCTCTCCGGCTTGAGACTTCTGAGTTTCTATTTGACTGGCTTATGGTCTGGGTATGTTGTGATAGCATGCTCTGCGATTTGATGATCTACTTATTAGCTTATTTCTAAGTGCTAATTACGCAAGTATACGGCGTACCGATTATAGTACAAAAGATGTCGATCCCATGAGGAATGTGATTAATATTACACACTATTACTACTCAATTTTAATCTTGTTTACAATGATCATTAAATTGTGAGTTAAATTTAAACCACTCTATCATATAAACTAATTAAAACTAGTTCATGTTAATCAAAGAAGACACAACATATAATGAAGAACTAACAATTATAAAACTTGATTCCATCATTATAATATAAATTTAATCTCTTAAGCAAGCCAAGTTGGAATATAGTTCCAATTTACTCTCTCGACATAAATTAGAGTGCCTAAAACATGCATTTATAATTCTAACTCACAATTTTCATTAATGAATTAGAGGGTTATACATGCAAATTTCAAGATTAAAAACAACCTATAACAACCATCTAACATTACGATCTCTCAAATAATGCTTCAATGATGAACTTCTATTAGATTTAAGTAAGAATTTATTTTTTGACTAAACTCTTACATATAATGATCATGCATCAAATACTAATAGAAAATTCTACATTAAAAGACTACTAGCATAGATGGAAATAGAAACTAATAGAAATATGATTCAAGCTCCATTAAATAAAATTCATTTAATGACAGGGAAGAAATAATAGATAAGAGTAATGAGAAAGAAATATTTCAACCCTTTTCTCAAACCCTTGTAAAAATTCTTCTTCTCCTTGGTCTTCTTCTTCAAAACATGAAGACAAACTAAGAACTTTTTACTACAGAGCTTACAGAAAATAAACAATATTTAACTTATAATAAATCCTCCCAAAAATTACAGTTGAGTTACAAATTTATAGAATTTCAAAAGTTGTGTTCCCTCCTTCAAATAGTTGAAAATGTTGATGGAGAATTATACCTCTTCAAACGACTTTTCATATAAAACTGCCCCCAACGGATAGTTCTGTCGCACTCGCGACAGAACACGGATACCTTTTTCTTCTTTTCTTTCTTTCTTCTTTTCTCTTCCTTCTCTGGTCTCTCTCTGGCAATTCATGACTCATGATCCCCTTTCACGAGTCGTGAACTCTTGGGTGAGTCATGCGTTTGGCTCATATCTCGGTATCTTCTTCCTTTCCTTCTCTCGCTAGTTTCTCTGCATCTTCACGAGTCATGATCTCTTGTCATGGCTCATGCTCGGGATGTGTGACTCGTGCTCTCTTGTGTGACTCGTGCTCTACTATTTCCTTTCTTCCTTTTATTTGCACACCTTCATGAGTCGTGTCCCCATTCATGACTCGTGCTCTTCTTTCCCTCTTCTCTATTTGACTCGTGCTTCCCTTCACCACTTCATGCATCTTTTCCTCCTTTTCACTCAAATCACCCTATAAAACACAAAAACAAATAAACTAACACAAATAACATGAAAGATACACATATTTACAAACTTAACTTATTAAACTCACACCAAACACATACTAAACAATGCATCAATTAGGCACCTATCAAATTCCCCCACGCTTAACCCTTGCTTGTCCTCAAGCAAGAAAAAAGAATGAGAAAATTTAATATCAACATACTAAGTAAACCTTATTATAGAGCATTATTCATTAAGCATATATGATAGAATTGAAAAGATCAAAAATCTTAAAAACTCAAAAATATTAGTAAATTAAATTTTAAAGCATGTATTGAAAATTTAACAAGTCACCGAACTTTACTAATTCCAACATCAAAATTATAGAGTCCCAAAACCAAACATGCTTTAAAAAGAGAATATTGATCATAAACTTTAAAATTCTAAAGATGCTAATTGCCTTGTAGGACGATTCATAAGCTCACTTACCCCTAACCCAATCTCATGGCATTTTTAGACTGTTCTTTTCTTTTCTTTTGACTCTTTTTTTTTGTTTTGAATCATGGATATATTTTTCATTTTTATCCCATTAATAGCAAGAGAATGTAGTATGGGTGCGTTTTATGCTCCATCCCATCCTTTTCAATTTTAGATATACATCTTGCTTTCTTTTCTTGAATATTGTGGGTGCATTTTATGCTCCATCCCACTTATTTTTTTTTCTTTTTAAGTCCTCATCCATTATTGGAAATACATAAGGGTAAGTATTATGGCTATAGTTTCCATAGGCAACTAGAGCCCTAAAATTTTAAACTAAATGAGCAAATTCTAGCTTTAAAACATGGTTAGTAAAGAAACTAAATAATCTAAAATGTTGCAAGAACTAAAGAATATAACTTGAAAAACTTAAAACAAATGCTAAAAATTTTTAAAAACTAGTAAAATGAGCATAAAAGATAAATGACTTAACAATCTATATAATATATAAATTTAATAAAACTTACTAAAAAACCTAATTGAAAATAAAGTCACACAAATAACTAACATATAAAACATACTAACAAAAACTCATCAAACACAAACAATCATACAAACATACTTAATCCCCCACACTTAGAACCAACACTGTCCGCAATGTGGAGAAATGAAATAAAATGAAAAAGTAAAAGAAAGAAAGAAATAAAACAAAGGTAAGAAAAACTCCTTAATCATGGTGAAGGTGGAGATGAGGAGACAATATAACCAACTTGAGAGATGAACATATCCACCTTATGCTCATGCCGCCTTTATCGTAGAGCCATAGAAGAAAGCTGATCTTACATAGAGGACTTGTTCTGTAAAATCTGCTTAAGCATTGCTGGCACATTAGAGGAAGAAGACCCCACAGTAGGTGCAGCAGGCACATCTGGCATAACTTCATCTCCACTAGTCTCATTATCATTAGCGGCCCCTTGTTGGGCAGAGGACCCTGGTAGATCCCGCCAACAAGACCTTGAGTGAGGTGGGATTTCCTGAAAATTATTATTGATAACCTCTCCACACAAAAATACATGGTTAGTGAAATATATGCAAGTACTCCCTCAGTATATTTACAAGGATTAATATCCATATTCCTTGCAATAACAGAAATTATGTGCCCATATGTGTGGGGTGAATCACTTCTAATAGCACATTGTAATAGCTGATTAAATATCCAATAGGACCAACATACCGATTTTCCTTTATACACACACCACATTAAAAATAACTCATGCGAAGAAACTCTATTATATTCAGACCTATTAAAAACTAAGGAAGCTAACATCTTGTGCAAAATCCAAAATCTGAAATCTTTAATAAACATGGATTTAGCATCCCTTGTTCTGAAAGGTGTTGGCAAATCAGTGAGGAATTGCCAGAACTCATAGGGATGAAATGACTTAGGTGGCTCTCACAAGCCAGATTGTTAAAATCCAAACATCCTGTGCATCATAAAATAGGTGAGTGTGTGTTGCTGTCCATCTAAACGAAAATCTAACAGCCTTTCATTCTACTCATTAACGTGCAATGTAGTATAAAATTCTAGCACTAATTCAGGGTAAAAATGCTCATGTAGGTTCACAAACCTAAGCAATCCACAGTTAGACAACATAACATTTACAGTATCTAGCATGCCTACCTGTTCTATAAGAGTTGTGGGGAAAAGCTTACATTGCAGTATTGCTCTGTCCTTAAGAGCTAAGAACCTGTTACCTTCTTCAGCATAATGAATCGGGAAGCTGGCACCTAGAATTAAAGATAAATCCCCTTGTTCTTCCTCCAGTTGTTATTGGTTAACTCTTGAAGAGGAGGGATTTTTGGTTCGGACCATTTTATGTTAAAAGAAAGTGATTGAATAGAAACAGGAATACTGACTACGAAGAAAAATAAAACCGAAGAGAAAAGAAAAAAAAATGAAGAGAACTCGTGAAAGAAAAAGAAAGAAAGAAGACGAAGAGACAGAGTATAGCTTCTCAACTCGTGAAATGTAACACGAAGAGGGAAAAGACTAAAGGAAAGAATAAAAAGAAGAGGGAAAATTTAAAAGTTAAGTGAAATAAAAAGAAGAGGGAAGAATACGAAAGGTCACGACTTTTAGGGTTTTGAAATAAAATTCTCCCTCTTTTAATTTATGATTTTGTGTTTTTAGGGGTTAGGGTTAATCTAAATTAAGTTAATTAAAATTAAGCCATATTAATCTAAGGAGAAAGAAAATTAATCAAATTAAAAATAAATAAAACAAATTAACTTACCGTAAAATCGACTCAAACTCCCACCGCTTCATGTTGCACGAGTCGTGAATCATCAGCACGACTCGTTACTGTAAGCACGACTCGTGAACTGCAAGCACTGGTCGTACAGAAAGGGGAATATAGCACCTTCTATCGTGATCGCGACACTTCCCGCGATCGCAATAGAATGCATCTCATCATTCCCTTGTGAAGCATTGCTCGCTATCGCGATCACGATGTTTGTCGCGCTCGCGACAACGGCATCCAATTTGACATACATTTTTTTAATTCTTTTATTTTTTTATTTTTTTATTTTTTTTACACAAAATAACACTACATATAATTTTACTAATTTTACCTGTAGAACAAACAACGGTGTTAGTAATATTAAAAACCAAAATATAAAAATTAATTAACAAATTAACATAAAATAACTTAACACAACATAAAGAATATATAGAAAGAAAATCTATTTAAGCAACCTAAATAAAAGACCTTAAAATACTAGGATTTAATATGCTCTCTAGGATTTTCTTTCGTATTACTAGGAAGACACCCTAAATTTCTAGATGGTAATGAACTTGCAAGTTGAACCAATTGAACCTCAAGATTATGAATGGATGAAGCATGATTTTTAGTAATTTGATCAATTTTTGCCTCAAGCTTCTTTTTGTTCTCATCTTGAGAGCTAATCTTAAAATTAATCTCCTCAATAAATTTATCAAGTTTAACCTCAAATGCCCTAAACCTATCTTGTGGTTGTTGAAATCCTATACCTCTATTTTTACTATTACTACTATTTCCCCATGACAAATTAGGATGATTTCGCCAACCAAGATTATAGGTATTTGAGTATGGATTTCCACAGCCTTGGCCTTAAATAAAATTCACTTGTTCTGCCTTATTAACCAATCCTAAATTTCAATTTTCACTAATATGACCTTGTTGACCACACATAATGCATGCATTTTGTGAACTACCCCCCATTCCTAGGCTATTAACCTTTTGAGTAAAAGCCTCAATTTGGGCTTGTAAGGCTACTATCGAATCTATTGAATGTACCCCCCTAGCATTAGAATTATTAGACTCCCTTACTCTTTCGGTGGGCCACATACAATTATTCATAGACATTTCTTCTAACAATTCAAAGCCAACTTCTATTGTTTTCCTCATAAGAGAGCCACCAGCTGCAGTATCTATGGTACCTCTAGTAGTGGGATTCACTCCATTATAGAAGGTTTGCATAAGCAACTCTCTTGGAAGGTTGTGACGTGGACACATTCTCTGCATTTCTTTAAACCTCTCCCAAGCCTCATACAACGATTCAGTATCATATTGCACAAAAGTTGTGATATCTTTTATAATTTTTGCAGTTTTGGCAAGAGGGAAGTATTTACATAAAAATGCTTGGGCTAATTGGTCCCAAGTGGTAATAGATCCTCTAGTTAGGGAGTTCAACCAAGCTTTTTCCTTGTCCTTCAAAGTGAAAGGAAAAAGCCTAAACTTAATTACATCAGCCGAAACTCCATTAATTTTAAAAGTATCACATATTTCCAAGAAATTTGCCAAATGAGCATTAGGATCCTCATTTGCCAAACCATAAAATTGAATGCTATTTTGAATCATTTGCAAAAGAGATGGTTTTATTTCAAATTGATTAGCATTTATCATAGGCCTTACCACACCTTGTTGAGCACCACTCAATACGGGTGTAGCAAAATCCATTAACCTTGGTGGATTTTCCTCTTCAGCCATGATAGGTCTCTTATTCTTATTTTTCTTTTTGTTGGATTTCCGGTTACTTGACAAAAATCTCTCTATTTGAGGATTCAAAGGTTCAAGCTCTTTTTGAGAACTCCAAGTACTAGGCATGAACTATCAAATCATATAAAAACAACACAAAACAAATTTAATTAAATATTGTAATCCAAAATCATAAATCAAGATTCATAATAGCAATAATTTATCATTTATTCCCTGGCAACGGCGCCAAAAACTTATTAGCTTATTTCTAAGTGCTAATTTCGCAAGTATACGGTGTACCGATTATAGTACAAAAGATGTCAATCCCACGAGGAATGTGATTAATATTACACACTCTTACTACTCAATTTTAATCTTGTTTACAATGATCATTAAATTGTGAGTTAAATCTAAACTACTCTATCATATAAACTAATTAAACCTAGTTCATGTTAATCAAAGAAGACACAACATATAATGAAGAATTAACAATTATAAAACTTGATTCCATCATTATAATATAAATTTAATCTCTTAAGCAAGCCAAGTTGGAATATAGTTCCAATTTACTCTCTCGACATAAATTAGAGTGCCTAAAACATGCATTTATAATACTCACTCACAATTTTCATAAATGAATTAGAGGGTTATAAATGCAAATTTCAAGATTAAAAAGCAATCTATAACAACCATCTAACATTACGATCTCTCAAATAATGTTGCAATGATGAACTTCTATTAGATTTAAGTAAGAATTTATTTTTCGACTAAACTCTTACTTATAATGATCATGCATCAAATACTAATAGAAAATTCTACATTAACACACTACTAGCATAGATGGAAATAGAAAATAAGAGAAATATTATTCAAGCTCCATTAAATAAAATTCATTTAATGACAGGGAAGAAATAATAGATAAGAGTAATGAGAAAGAAATCTTTCAACCCTTTTCTCAAACCCTTGTAAAAATTCTTCTTCTCCTTGGTCTTCTTCTTCAAAACATGAAGACAAACTAAGAACTTTTTACTACAGAGCTTGCAGAAAATAAATAATATTTAACTTATGATAAATCCTCCCTAAAATTACAATTAAGTTATAAATTTATAGAATTCCAAAAGTTGTGTTCCCTTCTTCAAATAGTTGCAAATGTTGATGGAGAATTATGCCTCTTCAAATGACTTTTCATAGAAAACTGCCCCCAATGGACAGTTCTGTTGCGGTCGCGATCACTGTCATGCTCACGACAGAACATGGATACCTTTTTCTTCTTTTCTTTCTTTCTTCTTTTCTCTTCCTTCTCTGGTCTCTCTCTGGCCATTCACGACTCGTGATCCCCTTTCACGAGTCGTGAACTCTTGTGTGAGTCATGCGCTTGGCTCACGTCTCGGTCTCCTCTTCCCTTCCTTCTCTCGCTAGTTTCTCTGCATCTTCACAAGTCGTGATCTCTTGTCATGACTCGTGCTCTGGACGTGTGACTCATGCTCTCTTATGTGACTCGTGCTCTGCTATTGTCTTTCTTCCTTTTATTTGCACACCTTCACGAGTTGTGTCCCCATTCATGACTCGTGCTCTTCTTTCCCTCTTCTTTATTCGACTCGTGCTTCCCTTCACTTCATGCATCTTTTCCTCCTTTTCACTCAAATCAACCTACAAAACAAAAAAATAAATAAACTAAATATACTAATACAAATAACATGAAAGATACAGATATTTACAAACTTAACTTATTAAACTCACACCAAACACATACTAAATAATGCATCAATTAGGCACCTATCACTACTCCCATCATATCTTCATAGGTCAAGGCAAAGACTTTTTCAAATTTATTTTTTTAAAAAACATTCTCTCAAATTTTGACCTCTCATTAGGAGTTACAGATGCTATTAAGATTTTCTTTGGGTTCTCCAAAGTCTCCGAGATTAAATGGAGTGGCATCAGCTGGATCAATGTAAAATATAAATAAATCATGCTATAATTAGGCATAATGAAATCACAAGAAATATCACACAAATAAACAAAACCATTTATTTAATACAAAATCTAGAATTAAAAATACCATTATTAAACAGTTCCAAGATAAAAAGAACATCTAAATGATTATCCCTTTTCGCTCCCACCGACACTGATGTTGCGGCCAACGGTCTATTATCTTCTTCAAGGCCCATCCTCCCTTCCTTTCAGCTCCTCATCAATAAAGCCTTGAACCTATTTCCTCAAAGTTCAGCATTCATCCGTGTTATGCGAAGTCTGGTGATGGTAGGCACAATACCGATCTATTCGATGACCTGGACGTCCTTGGCTTCTGACAGGTTTAGCTGGCATCAACTGCAGCTTCCCTTGCCTAACAAAATAAGCGAAATGTCTAAATAGATGTTTTTCCAAGATGATACAGCCGCTTTGGATCGCTCCCCTGGTTGGAACCTTCATGTCCCCAAAACTTATCCTGCTGCTATCGCCATACTTGAGCTTCCATGATTTCCTCATTCAAGGATTATAGGCGGCTTAAGATCCTAAATTTATCCCCTGGGGACTTGGCAATCATCAATCGGGCCTCTAGTATACTGATGGTGATTCATTAGCCCCCCGATCCATAATTAGCCTGGCTGACCACATTTGCGAGTCTTTCTCTAACACTTGAGGAAGAGGTCCGCCTAAACCGAAGCGATATTTCTGGGCTGTTCCAGCTGCCGATACTTTTTTCGCCTCCCGAATGCAAACGCAACTATCACATCTACATAAGCGATTTTCCTCTTCTAAGCCCGCAGCACCAAAAGTGAGCCTCTTGTGGGCGGCTTGGGTAGTAGCACGCTTATATCACAAAATTTCTTCCTCGAGGATATCCATCCTTTTTTTCAAGCCACCTGTCATTACCCTGAACTTATTCTTAGAAGCATGCCCTTTGCCTTTTCGCCAAGATAACAGAGCAAAAGGCATATTTTCTCTAGAATCAGTCTGCGGTATGCACGATGTCTTAGCTGGGTCGTGTTAGTTCTGCAACGTGGTAAAAATGGTGTGTTGTGCCTTGGTGGATGGCGTTATTGTGGCGACAAAATTTCCCATTATAATCCTCATATTGGCTTCAAGGTCTTCAAACCTCCTCTCTATTTCTTGTGCCTTCCTATCCATTTCATCGATAAGAAGTGCATGAGCTGTGCCAGGCCTTCTTGATGGGTTTACCATGTTACTTTCTTCTAAACACTACAAAGAGGTATGACTCACTGCTTTCTGAGGTTAACTCTGAGTCCGCGTATATTGCCCTTTTCTCTTCTTATAAAAAAGAAAAATGGATTACTTATTAGTCGCCCGTTAGGACCTTTAGACCACCTGGGTAGATCTATGATGGTTGCAAAATACATTAGGTTAGGATGATGCATGAATGCCATAAGATGCATGATCATGCTATGCAGCATCCACAATCGCATGCAAGCACATAGATCCCTCCAACCTTATAACTCCTGCACTCGAGATCATAGTCTCTTTCCTAGGTGGGCTTAGTCCATGGGTTAATAGATAACCCAATGGGCGCGTATGGTGCAGGTGTAAAACCGGCAGCATAACCTCTCTTAACTAATGTGCATACGTATGGGTTTTGATAATTGTGTATTTAGGCAGTCCGAATAAATTGATATGGGCCTATCGGGGCATGAAAGCCTTTGATTAGGTGACCAATCAAATTATCTGGGTTTATCCAATACAAAATGATCCATACAGCAAGCATAGTGTTATGGTTCATACCATCTAGGGGAAGTATCTATTCCCATTACATGAGCTTTGGCTAGGGTCATGATACTTTAGGTCTACCCAAGTATGATCCCTACCAACGGGTCTAGCTCATCATGAGCATAGCGATCGGTCGGGTCATCATTCGATATACCACATGGTACGAGGCTTGGGCTGGTGATTATCCTTGACACTTCCCTACATTGAGTGAACGTAGGGTCGTACTTCGAGAACGCACCGGGGTTAAAAGAGGGACCAAACTAGCATAGATCTAAAGCTCTAATGATATGTAATGCAATTTCAAAAAGGGATGGAATTTTTAAATTAAAACTCAATTATATGTTTTAACCAAGGTACTTTCGAAGTGAAGTCTCTTATGTCCCCAGCAGAGTCACCACTGTGACATGTGTCGAACCCCGGGAGGCCCTAAAGACCCGCTTTTACGGTATTGGAGAGAGGTTCATGGAACTTGTAAGAGATTTACAAGGGCATCTATTTTGGGCAACAAGGAGGTGTTTTGGAGTCGCCACCCAATAGAATATTGGGAAATGTCGTCTAGCCTCACTGAGCTTAAGACAGGGCATGTGTGTCTATTTTGGGCAATCAGAGATATTTTGGACACCTCCTTCCAATAGAACATTGGGAGGGTCGTCTAATCTCGTGAAACCTAAGACGATGCATATACGTCTATGTTGGGCAAGCCAGAGATATTTTGGACACCTCTTTCCAATAAAACACTGGAAAGATCATCTAATATTGTAGAGCCTAAGACCATGCAAATTGGGCCTATTTTGGGCAATAAGAGATATTTTGGAGACCCCACCCCAATAGGACATTGAGATAGTCCTCTAACCTCGTTGAGCCTAAGACCAGAGAAGGTTCGGGACTTCCCATTTATTCATACCTTGATTAAGTTATAATTGAGCTTTGAATTTAAGATTTCATTCCTTTTCTCATACCATTTAATGCATTAATTAAAGCGCAGATTATTCACGTAATAAAAGCAATAAACAAAAATGGTAAATAGAAGCAAGATTAAAATAGAATAAATGAAAATCCAATAAATTACAAAAAAAACTAGGGGCGAAATACAACCCCCATTGTAAATGACATGTAATCATATAGAAAATGGGGCATTTATTAGGGATGAGGACATCGGTCCTCGCATGCATATTCACAAAAATAATTTTAAAGTGATAATTTTATTTTGAGAGGAAAAATTAGGGCATTGGTCCCATTTTATTAGAAAAGCTCCAACTTAATTAATACAAATATTTAGCTATTTTCCATGTTAACGGAGTAAAATAATATTTATAATAAATGGTACATGGAAATTGAAATAAGAGGAAATAGGATAGAGAAATAAACCCGATTAATTTCCTCATATCAACGCAAAGTCCTCCATTTTTAATACCCTAAATCCCATAAAAAAGCAATAAAACTCACAAAAGTAAAAATCATGTTAGTGCAACAATTGAAATAAAATAAACATGAAAAAATAAGGAAAATAATCTATAAAAATTATCACAAAAATAAAGAAAAGAAAAAAAGAATAAGTGACAAAAGAAAGAAAATGGAGGAGGAAGACCCAAGGATGGACCATGTCACGCGAACGACAGGCGTCCTTGGGCCGATCGGCGGGTGGAGGCCGAAATCCTCGACGGCCTATTGCTCGGCTGAGAGATGACCGTCGGTGGAGCCTCTGCCCGTCGATCGTCCCAGACCCAGGAAAAGAAAGAAAATTAATTGAAAAACTGTTTTATTTTGAATAAAAGGGAATTTTATGTGTAAAATTAATATGAAAGGATAAAACGCAAAAGTGGTTGATCCAAAATATTTACCCTCGGAATATTACCTTCGAAGGTAAATATCGCATGATTTCTGTCCCTTGAATTCTACAAGGATTGATTTTTGTCCCTTTTAAAAACAGATCAAGAAAAGAAAATTATATTTTTCCTTCTTGAAGTTTTAGTAGCAATTATGAATGCTAAAAATGGATGAACCGGATAGAAACGAATTAATCTCATTCCCTCAGATTCGCCTTGATTTGAAGAATATTTGATGAAAAATAGAAGCAAGAACTTTTTGTGAGAAAACTCTCTATTTCCTAAAAATTTCTAGCCTCGAATAATGAGCCTCAATCCCCTATTTATATGTTAAGGAAAATCATTCAAATAAGTTCAAATTTGGAATTTAAATTTGAAAAAGATTTCTGAAATCAAAATTAAATCCGAATGATTTTCTCAAAATCAAATTAGAGATTTGAAAATATTTGAAAAGATTTGGAAGATATAGGAAATCTTGAAAATATATTTTAAAAGATTTGGAAAATATTGGAAAATCTTTGAAATATATTTGAAAAGATAAGAAAATCTTGGAAAATACCGTCCAATCTTGCAGCAGATCAACGACCGACGGGCATTTGTGGATTACCGGCAGGCATCGGTCATGGGGGCACTCTCGGTCTTTTGAGCGGCGGACCACTCCATGAGAGGCGGGTGCCGAGAGACAGCCGTTGCTCGCGAGAGGCAGGCATCTCTTGCATGAGCGACGGGCGTCTCTCAGCATGAGAGACGGTCTATCGCACACGAGCGACAGCCATCACTTGCCGCAAAAGACGGGCCCCTCACGCGAGCGACAGGTGTCACTTTTGTAAGAAACGGGCCCGTCCTGAGCGAGCAACAGGCATTGGTCGCGCGAGGGAGGCCATCCTTCAGAACGAACGATGGGCATCTCTCTTACCGATGGGTCTACCATTGGTGAAGCAAAAATAAGATTTTCTAAAGACAAACTCATCCTGACGCGCGAAAATCTCCTATCATCCAGAAAACTCCTAAATCGTTGTAAATTTGAAGAGCAAAAGCTCACAACTTTCATCCATTTTCCCGAAAATAGGCATTGATATCTTCATCGGGTAACTCTGATCTGGACTGCCTCGGTACCCGGTGTCTATAGTAATCGAGAATTTTGGTGGCCATTCTTTGATAGGTCGCTCCGGCGTTTTTTAACCCAAAAGGCATAACCCTATAGGCGAAAGTACCCCATTCCATGATGAAAGCCATCTTGATTTGGTCTACTATCTTGTTGAGGATCTGATTGTACCCAGCATATCCGTCCACAAAACTATACATACTGCAGGCGGCGGCGCTATCCACTAGGACATCTATATGAGTCAAAGGAAAGTCATCCTTCGGGCAAGCTTTGTTTAGGTCTCAGTAGTCAACACACACCCGAACCTTTTCATCCTTTTTGGCCACGGGGACAAGATTAGCTAACCATGTTGGGTATTGAACCTCCACCAAGAACTTAGCCTCAATTTGTTTGTGCACCTCCTTTTTTACCTTCTCTACCCACTTTGGTCTGAACTTTCTTAGCTTTTGCTTGACTGGATTGCATTCTGGATAGGTCGGAATGGCGTGTTCAGCAACTTCCCGATTAATTCTTGGCATGTCTTCATAGGTCCAGGCAAAGACTTTTACATATTTTTTTAATATTCTCTCAAAATTCTTCCTCTCTTCAGGAGTTATATCGGATGCTATCAGGATTTCCTTTGGGTTTTCAAAAGTTCCGAGATTAAATGAGGTAGTATTAGTTGAGTTAATGTCAAATATGAATGATTCATGTTCGTGATCATGCATAATGAAATCATGAGAAACATCACATAAATAAGCAAAGTCATTCATCTTATTGAAATACTCATATTACAAACATCATTGTCAAATAGTTTAGGAATGAAAAGTACATCTAAAAAGTTTTCATTAACATCTTCTGCTGATGCTGGTGCCGAAGCCGACCGTCTACCATCTTGATTGTCTGCAATCTTCAGGTTTTATAATTTTCAACTTCCACCTTTTCCTTGCTCTTCACCCGAGTGACCAACAAGCTGCCGGTGATGACTTCTTCAGGGAATTCTCAATCCCATGCGAAACTTTGGCTGAGAATCTCCTCATCCCAGAACCCTCTACAGACTTTACCGTTCCACTAGACCAATCAAAGACATCATTGAAGATCTCAAATCTCGGGGAGATCTTATCATCAATTCATTATGGCTCGGCCTCTCTACAATAAGCACATAATGATGCAGCTGGCAAAAAACTTTCTACAATATGAGGGATCTTGTGGGCTTTTTCTTAGGCTTGTTCTTTCTAGCTTCAACCGTATAACCCTACCCCTTCCTATCTTTCTGCCCCCTTGTGGTGATGGGAGTTTGAGGCCCTTGTGAATTCCTACCTAAACCGGCTCGTGGGAGGTAGTTTATCCTTTTCATCATATTAATAATCTGAGGGCTCTCTATTGAACCAACCTCTTCATTCATCATGGCCACATGGAATCCGCTGAAAGGTTGGTTAGAAATCCCGAGGACTGACACTTGATTATCGCTGGCTGCCTTAATGATCACAACTTGACCCTCATGGGGGATTTTGATCATTTGGTAGAGGGTAGATGGAACCCCTCCCAACTTATGAAACCATGGCCTCCCTAGTAGCACAACGAAGTTGGCTGGGATAGGCAGGACAGCAAATTCAGCTTTAGTCTCAACTGGCCCAGTTTTCACCTATACCTTGAAAGTCCCTGCGGCTTGACTTCTTGAATCGTCATAGGCAGTGATGGTCAGGTCAGATCTTCTCAACAAGCCTTCATTCATCCCAAAAGCAGATAGTGCCATTAGTGGGCATAAATTAATGGAAGACCCATCATCCACCATGACGCAGGCCGTATGCTTGCCATTGATTTGGGCTCTAATATACAGGAGGCGGTTGTGATTACGACCCTCAATTGGTAGGTCGGCATCAGTGTAGACCACATTTTCCCCATACCCCCCTTTTACCATATCCAGTAACTCGGTAGGTGAAATGGTGGTAGCTACTGTTGATTCAAACAAGGCTTCCACTACCTTTTGTCTGTGACTTAGAGACTGTCTCTATAGGTCCCATACTGATATCTGAGCCAACATCTTCTTTAACTGTTTTAGAACTTGGTTCTCTTCTAGCTCTTTCTCCATAGTTGGGGGCATTGGGTCCTGTTGTTTCTCAATTTTCGGTGCCACTCTCCCACTCCGAGTGACAGCCTGCACTTTCTGCACCTTCTCTTCACCCTCAGAATTCCACAAGTCTTCCAAATCATCAACTTTCTCAACCTCGCTCTCACTGGTCGAATCCCAATAATCAATTGCTGCCACGGGAATCCCTTCTTCACTTGGCTTAGAGCGAGTGATAGCGACGTACTCATTACCATGCAAGTCTCACAATACATACCACTCAGGCAAGCTTGACCCAATCATGAAGACTGGTGGTAGCACGGCATTATAATCGGTCTTCTTCTTGCTTTCCCTCTATTCAGGACCAATAATCTGCTTACTGTCGATCAAATCCTGAATCTCATGCCTTAGTCTGGTGCAATTGTCTATCATATGCCCAGTGTGCTGGTGGAATGCATAGTACTCATTATCTTTATGCCTTAGCTGTCCTTGAATTCTGGCCGGCTTGGGTGGCAGGGGCTATAGCTTTCCCTCTTTTATCAGTCTCTTCAACACCCATGATAAAGGCCGACCCAAATTCGAAAAGTGCCTTTGGTTTGCCCCTGTAGCCAACACCTCAATTGTCTTCCCAGTTTTGTTGCCACTATTGGAGCCTACCAACTTATTCACCCCCAGACTGTTATAGCCCTTCTTGGCAAAAGCTTCACTATTTGCTTTCCTAGCCATGTACTCACTTTCTGCTTCTATGGCATTGTCCTTCATAGACTCCCAATCCTTTAGCCCTTTCATTTTAAGTCCTTCTCTCAAGTATGGGCTCATATTCCTAACGAATAGCCTGATTTGATATGATGTATCAGACTTCCTTTTTATCTCCATAACTCGATTCCTACATCGAGTAAGGTAGTCATGGAAGGACTCACCATGTTTCTGTTGCAAAAGCTCAAGGTCTTTCAATGTTATCTCCATCCTGGTGCTACAGTCATATTGCCTCATGAACTCCTCTACCAGTAGATCCCAATCTTCTCTAGACCTCCTATCTAACCCATGGTACCAATCGAGTGTCGGGCCCGTTAGACTAAGGCAAAAATACTCCACCTTCTGTTTCTTTATCAGTCTCATGCCTTTAATGGCCAGGGCATATTGCTTAATGTGTGCAGAAGGGTCTGAAGTGCTATTAAACTTTGGCAAATCTGGCATCTTAAACCTCTGGGGCAATAGCTCTTCATCACCCAACTCCCTATCTTTAGGGTTAATCCCTTTCCCAGTTGAGAGTAAATGCGTGATCGCCTCAATCTTTTTTTCCATCTTCTTCACCACATCATCCTCTACTTTGGGAACCTTATTTTTCATAACCTAAGGAACTACCAGTTCATCCTCCTCCTCCACTATGAAGTCATCTCTTAGATCAGGGATCCTCACTCTTCTCTACTCCATTGGTGCAGGTGCTCTGGGCTTAACGACCCGTTGCTATACTGTAGCGGTTGCTATAGGAGTCTCCCCCACAATAGGTGGTTCGACTCATTCCACAGCAGGAGCTATAGGTGGCTGCCCGACATTTGGTGCAATTTGAGCAATAATATTTCCCATCATGGCTAGCACCCTCCTCTCAAAATCCTTAAATCTCTTATCTAGGTCCTGTATCATCAAAGCACCAGTTTTTTGTGGTAAATCTGCCGTTACAGACCCTGAAGATTATTCTGAAGAGGATTCTGAACTTTTGTCCCAATCTGAACCTAATACAGGCACTATCTCTGGTGACTCAAACAATGGACTTCTGATTAGTCATCCGCTAGAATCTCTAGACCACCCGGATGAATCTATGATGGTTGCATAGTGCACCTTGTTAGAATGATGTATAAATGATATATACAATGCATGATCGTGAGTCATGCAGCATTTATAACCACATGCGAGCAAGTAGATCCTTCCAACCTTTTAATTCCTGCACACGAGGTCAATTAGTCTCTTTCCTAGGTGGGTTTAATGCATGGGTTAACGGGGAACCCAATGGATGCGTATGGTGCACAGCAAAAAGCCGGTAGCATAACGTCTCTCGAAATGCGCATACGTATGGGTTTCGGCCATTATGTTTTTAAACACTTCAATCAAATTAAGGTAACTCCACCAGGGCATGAAAGTCTTTGATAGAAGACCACTTAATTCTTTTGATTTTATTCAATACATGATGGCCCACATCACAAGCATCATATTATGGTTTATTTCACCTAGGGGAAGTATCTATTGCCATTACATGAGCTTTAGTCAAGGTGATGTTACTTTAGGGCTACCCAAGCATGGTCCCTGCCAATGGGTCTAGCTCATCATGAGCATAACGACTGATCGAGTCTCCATTTGCTATACCAAAAGGTACTAGGCTTGGGCTGGTGATTATCCTTAACACTTTCCTTCATTGAGCGAACATAGGGTCATGCTTCGGGATTGCACCGGGGTAGAATAAGGATACAAACTAGCATAATTTTAAGGCCCTAAAATAATGCAATGCAATTTTCGAAAAGAGATAGAATTTTAAGTTTGAAAAACTCAATCATACATTTTAACCAAGACACTTTCAGAGCAAAGTCACAAAGTTCCCTAGCGGAGTCGCCACTGTGACGCGCGTCGAACCACCAAGGCTCTCTTAAGGAGCTCGTTTTTAGGGCTCGAGGGATTGGTTCTTGTCATTTGATCTTGGGTAACATGAGATATTTTAGAATCCCTACCCAATAAAACATTATGGAAGTTCATCTAGCCTCATGAAACTTTAGGTACCTTTGAAGTATTTTGGAGTCGCCAACCAATTTACAAGAAATTGGGAAAGGTCATCTAACCTCTATGGTCTAAACCAGACAAGGTGTTCGGAACTTCACTCTTATAATGCCTTAAGTTAGGTATATAAATGAGTTTTTAGATTATAGAATTCCACCTCTCTTCTCACGCGAGTTGTGCAATTTATTAAAAGCGCATTTTAAGCATCAAGAAAGCGATAAACTGAAAGTTGTAAAGAAAGCGGTAAACACGCAAGCCCTCCATTTACAAAGGAAAAATTAGGATAAATACAATCCCCCAAATAAAAAGAAAAGGTAAGACAAAATTAAATTGGAAATTGGGATACAATACAATCCCCAAATAAAAGAAAGCTAAATAAAATTGCCCCAAAAATAATTAATTACAAGGGCCCACAAGATATATAACATGAATCTAAACAATTAAGCAAAGTCAATTAAAATAATTGACATACATAAATCGGGATATTTACTTTGTTTAGGAACATTGGTTCTTTCATGCTCACTTAAAGAGGGATCGAAGAGTTATTCCGGCTATTGGCTTGAAAAAATCAGGATAAGTGATCCCATTTTTAGAAAGTTTAAATCTTCGTTTTAATTTATGACATTTTGTATTTTTTTGCTAAAATCGAGGACATTGGTCCTAATTTATTAGTAAAAATCCCAATTTAGTCATACAAATATTTTTGTGACTTTTATCTTACACGCGTATAAAATAAAAATCTGTTTTATTTATAAACAAATACAATCACATAAATAAAGATAGGTGAGATCTCACCAAAATGATGTCATTTCCTACGCATCGTGACCCCTCCGTTTGGTCATGAAAATGCTCAAACATGCAAACACGACATTTCAACCCCAAACAAGAAGAACAATAATAAAAATATTAGTGATAATCCCAAAATTAACCACATAAACATAAAAATAAAAGAAATATAAGACATGGTCGACATGCACGTAGAGAATAAAATGAACTAAATTTAACACATTAAGCTTAATACACAAGCAATTAATATGCAAGAGGATTAAAAACTAACCATGCAAAAATATAATAGTAATAACAATAACGATGATCACAATAAAATAACAATAATAATAACAATGGCAACAATAGAATAATGACAACAGTAACAACAAATACAAATAATAATAATAATAATAATAATAATAATAATAATAATAATAATAATAATAAAAAGTAAAAAGTAATAATGATAATGTTAACAATAGTAGCAAGAATAATAAATAATATTATCAATAATGTTAATAACAAACCAATGAAATTAGGTGAAGGAAAATGAAGAAGATAAATGAACATACAGTAAATAAAAAGCATTAGCATTTACACATAGAAGAAACATCGTGAAAGTCATACAAAAAAATAAATCTCAAACCCAACAAAAAGAAAACATGCATTTATTAAACCATAATTCGTGCATTAATCAAAACCGTAAAAAATAAACTGAGATAAAATGTGATGATGAAAAATGAGTCCAAGAATCTTTACCCTCATAATTTATAAAGTGGAGAAATGATGTCTCAATCCATCTCCCTCATCAAGTTTTGCAATGATAAACACCAAAAATATTCAAGAAAAACTCAACTTTTCAACACGAAAAACTCAAGAAAACAAAACCAAAATAAGGTTTTAATGGGATCCCCAAGCTGAGGAAATTAGTTTTTGTTACTCATGTCAATCACAGAACAAAACCCCTTTTTTGAAATTTTTTTTTGAAGAATCCAAATCTCAATTTCTTTTAGAAATGCTCTTCTCTCTTTTTGCTATATCACCTCTCTTCTGTCCAAAAAGTCCCCCTTATCAAATGAAAATTTTCTATTCTTTATTTTCCCTTCTCTCCTAGAAGAGAAAGGACAAAAGCCCCTTTCCTAAATCCATTTTTCCAAAAATCACCAAAACATGAAAAAATAGATTTTACACTACCAAAAATAGCTTTTTCGCAGGTGGGAAAGGGACAGGGGAAGGCTGCTCGCAAGCGGGTGGTGCGAGGTGCTGCCTCGAGCATTCGCTGCGCTTCACGCACCTCCAAAATCAAATCTTAAAAATCTTTTATTTAAAATGAAGGATTTTCGACAAGGGAATCATCAATTCTAACCTTTTTACCTGTGAACAAGCTTTATTTTCATCATCGGGTAATCCTGATCTTGCACCGCCTCAGGACCCGATGTCTACAATATGCATGTTTGTTAGAGTTAGGTGTTTATTTTGATTTTTATGTGTTTGTGTTGATTATGCATGATTTCTAGTATTAGGTTTTTGTTTGTTTTGAATTAAATATGTATGTATGTATGTTGTGTGTTTGTAGTTTTTATTTTCTTCATATTTATAAGTAGCTTTTCACATGTTAATCTCGATTATGTTGAGGTTAATCTTGATGTCAATTATTAACTTTTGTATGCTCAATTGGTAGATTGTTAAACTTTCATTTAGCATATGTTTTAGATTAACTTTTTTATCTCTTTTTTCTATTCACAAGATCTATGGAATGTTTAGTCAATTTTGTAGTTAAGCTAAAATGCTAGGATTGTTAGTTTTTAAGTTCCTTAAGGAAACTATAGCCATAATACGAATAACTTGTTTTTCAATAATGGATGAGGACATAAATAAAAGAGAAAAGAAAAAGAATAAAATAAAATAATTGCTTGTTGATAGTAGGTAGTTCGAGTAAGTTGTGTGTAAGTGAGTAGGCTCCTCATTTACATTCATTCAGAAAGAATGACTAATATCGTAAGTAGAAAAGTATAAAAATAAAAATAGTGGGATAGAGCATAAAATTCACCCACTAAAGAAAACAAAAGAAGAAAAAAATGTCTAAAAATGCCATGAGAAATGCAAGTGAATGAGTGTGCTAATCTTTGTCCTAAATGGTTACTCTTGTTCTTAGAGTTTTTAAATTTGGAGACTAACATGTTGGCTAGATAGCTTGATTAGGATTTTAACTCTATATTCATTGATCTTGTCTTTAGTAGATTGAGATATTTGGTAAATTTATTATGTATGCTATAAAACTTGTGTTTTCTATCATTGTTGAGCAGTGGAAGTTGAATGTTGATTATCATGTTTTTAACTTCTTTCATAGTTAAGATAGCTTGTGGAATTGCTACATTTATTTTGGAAAAGATAAGAATTTGTGTTGTGTTATTTAGATGTTTAAGTTTTTTATTGAGGACAAGCAAATGTTTAAGTGTGGGGACTTATTATGAGCCTAAATAGCTCATATTTAGTTAATATTTTCTGATTAAAATCATATTTATTTGTGGTTAGTTGTGTTAGAATTAGGTAGGTTTTATGTTTTGTTTTATGTTGTGTGAGTGTAGGAGGAAATGGAGAAAATATTGGAAAAAATGAGAAAACTAAGCAAGGAAGTATAGTCTCTATCGCGGGTGCGACCTAAGGAAGATGAGAAGAAGGAAGAAAGAGTAGAAGAAAAGAGCAAAACAAGGAGGGTTGCATTCTGTCGCGGGCGCGAAGAAGGTCGCGAGCTCGACCATGCAAGGAGAAAGAAGGGAGTCAATGCAGCAGGAAAAGGTCAAGGAAGTGAAAGCCGCGCTCGCGACAGAATGATCCATTGGGGTAGTTATTTTGAAGAGTCACATGAATAGTCAAACCTTTCCACCAACTTTTACAACTCTTTTGAAGGGGCATATCAAGGGACATAAGCTTTGGAGCAATATATATATAGAAAATTCTGTTATAAATGATATAGAAAAATTTAACTTAAGAATTTCTGTAAGTAGGAGAATAATTTCTGTAGTTGTAGTTCTTTGGTTTGTTTTTGATGTTTTTAGAAGAAGGCAACAAGCAAAGAAGAAGACGACATATTTTGTAAAGAGAAAAAGGGTTGATGTAGACACCGGGTCCCGAGGCGGTCCAAGATCAGAATTACCCGATGATGAAAATGATACCGGCTTACAGGTAAAGGTGTCAAAAATGATGTTTCTCTTGTCGAGACCCTTGTTTTTTTTTATCATAAAAAATTATTATTAATTTTAATTCCAAAAATAATATTATTGGAAAGTGTTATTTAATTTAATTGAATTGAATTAATTAATTAATTTAATTGAAAAAGGGAAATTAAATTAGTTTTTTAATTTAATTGAATAAATTAAGTAATTGATTTAATTAAAACAAGGAATTAGTTATTAAATTATTTAATTAGTTTAATTAAAAAAGAAATTTTAAAGAAAATGATTTAAGAAAAAAGAAAAAAGATTTAAAAAAAATAATTTAAAAGGTTTTAACGTGTGGTAAAGTGGCCATATATGGCCACTTTACCACATGGGTCGCGTGGTGGCCATTGCCACCACGCGACCACTTTGGCTTTTGGCCAAAGTGGCTGCGTGATGGCCGTTTGGCCACCGCGCGACCGCCTGCCCCTCACGTGCACATGCGCGCGACCGTCCCCCGCGTGCGCTGTGCCCTTCACCACGCGACCACCTGGTCTTTGCGTCGTTTTCGTCGGTTTTCTGCAATTTTCAGTCTGTTCTCTTCGATTTTCTTTCACGTTTTTATCTTATTTTCGATCAACTAAAATAAAGCTCCTCTGTTTCTTTCTAATTTGAGCCAAGGCACACAGTAAAATGGGATTCAATACTCATTTTTTAGGGGGACGGCAACTATTTTTCAAGAAATTGATTTGCTTTTCTCTCTAGCCTTTTTCCTTTGACTCTCCAGCAAAAAAGTTCTTCAGGATTTTCTCAAGTTCTTCTTTTTCTTTCTCTCAAGTTTTAATTTATTTATTTTTCTTCAAAAAAACATATTTCATTTCTTGAGTAATTTGAGCTTGGAAAATTAATATCCTTTGCTCAAATCACCCACAAAAAATATTTTTTTATCAAAATATTCTCTTGATTTTATTTCAAAATATTGATTTCTATATTTTCTTCAAATCTTCATCACCACAAATTCGACAAGGAAAATAAATCAAGACACCATTTCTCCATCTAAAATATTCTGAGGGTAAACATTTGGACTATTTTTATTTACTCATTTATTCGTCCGTATATTATTTATCGTTGTAAATATTTCTTTTGTTTTGCCATTAAAAACCATGTTATTCACCTGATATGCTCTTCGGTTTTGTCACTATGGGCATGCCATTCATGATTTTAATTTATCTTTTGTGGTGTTCGTTGCCATCTTCCTCCTATTACTATTGTCATTATCATTATTAGCATTATTGTTGTTACTGTGTTATATTTAGTCATGGCATAATGTTGTTATTATTTATTGTTTTATATTATACCACTGTTGCCATTTCTCTATCTAATATGTGTTTGTTTCATACCTGTGTTATCATCTAAATTATTACTATTATTATTATTATTATTATTATTATTATTATTATTATTATTAGTAATAACTTATTTTCTGTTTTTACATTTATTATTATTATTATTATTATTATTATTATTATTATTATATATTTATGTATTTTGTGTTTATTATTAATTAATCGTTGCTATTATTATATTTATTTATTTGTTATGTATTATTTCTATTATTATTATTATTATTATTATTATTATTATTATTATTATTATTATTATTATTTTCTAATATTCTTGTTACTGTTGTCATTATTTTATCACTACCCTCATTTTTGCCATGGCTTATTTTAATTTACCTTGCATGTAAATTATTTGGTTCATTAAATTGACTTGCCTAATATTTATTTCGTTTTTACTCGATTAATTTTTAGAATTATTACTAATATTTTTGATATTATTTTCTGTCTGAGATTTAACTTGAGTCGGGCTATGTGAGCGCCCCGCGACTCCCCGGATGAGTCGCAATGCGTGGACGCACTCTTCGGTTTGGGTGAGATCTTTCCAATCCCTCTCTTCATGTTGTGATTATTTGTAAATAATTATTTTATTTATGCACGCGTGAGACAAAAAGGCACAAAAATACTTTTACAATTAAATTGAGTTTTTCACTAATAAAATTGGGACCAATGTCCCTTGTTTTAGCCGAACTATAAAAATATTACAATTAAAACGAAGAGTCAATTTTCAATAAAATGGGATCACTCATCCCGGTTTTCACCAAACAACCAAAACGACTCTTCGAACCCTCTTTAAATTAATACGAAGGAACCAATGTTCCTAACTTTCGAACAAGTGCGAAGAAACCAATGTTCCTCAAATAATGTCCCGATTTATGTATGTTCTTTTATTTTAATCTTGGGTGAGTGTTTTAAATTCAAGTTCATTTCTTTTTTGGGCCCTTGTAATTAATTTTGGGGCAACTTTATTTATTTTAGGGGATTGTATTCCGTCCCCATCCACATCTTTGATTTCCTTTCGATGGGGTTGTATTTCGCCCCAATCTCTCTTGTAATTGTGTGTTTGCGTGTTTATTGCTTTCTTTCACTGCTTTATTTATTGCTTTCCTTTATCGCTTTGTGAATGTTTGAAATGCGCGATTTAAATTAAATGCATTGATCGTGTGAGATGAGAGATATAATTTTAAGAAGTTCAGAACCCATTTATATTTAGCCAAAGCATAAATAAGAGGGAAGTTCCGGATACCCTATCTCTGGTTTAGACCAATAGAGGTGAGAAACCTTTTCCCAATTTCACGCAAATTGGGTGGCAACTCCAAATACCTCAAAGGTGCCTTTAGGCGTCAATAGGCTAGGTTGTTCTCCCTAATGTCCTATTGGGAGGGATATACCGATGATGTCTCATGGTGCCCATGATCAAATGACGCAAACCACATACCTCGAATCCCAATGGCGGATTCAAAGCGAGGACCCTTGCTGGGTTGGTCCGGCGCGCGTCACAGTGGCGACTCCGCTGGGGACTTGTGTTTGAGACTTCACTCCGAAAGTGCTTTGGTTAAAATGTATAATTGGGTTTTTAAAAATTAAAATTCTATCTCTTTTCAAAAATTTGCATCAAATTTTAGAGCCTTAGACTTATGCTAGTTGGTCCCTTTTTACCTCGGTGCGTTCCCAAAGCACGACCCTACTTTCACTCATTGTAGGGAAGTGTTAGGGATAATCACCAGCCCAAGCCTTGTGCCTTTTGGTATATCAAGTGGTGACCCGATCGGTCGTTATGCTCATGATGAGCTAGACCCGTCGGCAGGGATCATGCTTGGGTAGCCCTAAAAGTTTCATCACCTTGACTAAAGCTCATCTAATGGCAAATAGAAACTTCCACTAGGTGGTATGCTCCTTAATACAATGCTTGCGATATGGGTCGTCACGTATTAAACGAAATCAACCAATTTAAGTGGTCTTTTATCAAAGGCTTTCATGCCCCGGTAAGCCCACCTTAACTTGATTGAATTGTCCAAATACGTAATGGCCAAAACTCATACGCGTGTACATTAGACTAGAGCTGTTATGATGCCGGCTTTTCGCCGTGCACTTCGCGCGTTCATAGGGTCCCCTACTGACCCATGAACTAAGCCCACCTAGGAAAGAGACCACACGACCTCGTGTGCGGGAGTGATAAGGTTGGAAGGATTTACTCGCTTGCATGTGGTTGTGGATGCTGCACAACATGCTCATGCATCGCATGTCATTCGTACATGTCAAATAAATACGTGTATATATAATATTTTTATCTCATACTGTGTATATATCTTTCTGTCCGCATGCTATTTTTTCAACATATACATACCATCCTGCGTATAATCTCATGCTATGTGTGTATATATCCTCTCCTCTGCATATCATTTTTTGCATGTACATACCATTCTGTATGTAATTCCCTCCATGCATCCCATCGTATCGTGGTAGTCCATTGACCTCGCACTCATCAAAGACTATTTGCATGGCACGATCATGCATTGTATATGTCATCCATGCATCATTCTAACAATCTTGATCTTTCAGCCATCCTAGATTCATTTGAGTGGACTAGAGATTATGACGATCGACTAGCGACGACAAACTCGCCCTTTGGATTGCTAGAATTAGTGCCTGTTTGGGATTTTGAGCCACTCTCAGCGACTAGTGAATCATCTTCGATGGCAGAACTACCTCGGGAGACCGGTGCTTTGACGATGAAAGATCTGGATAAGAGGCTTGGGGACTTTGAAAGGAGGATATTGGCCATGATAGAAAACATTATTGCCCAAATGACACCAAATGCCAGCCAACCTCCTGTGGTCCCTGCTGTTGAACAAGTTGAATCGCCTATTATGGAAGAGGCTCCTATAGCAGTCCCTACCGTACGACAACCAGATGTTGAGCCTAGAGCTACGATACCTCTTGAGCCGAAAAGAATTCTTGGTCTGAAAGATGATCTCATGGTGGAGGAAGAGGATGAGCAGGTAACTCCTCAGGCTGTGACGAATGAAGTCCCCAAGGGAGAGGATAGCGCGATAAAGGAGATAAAAGGTGGGATTGAAAAGTTTGAACCTCAAACGACGACTACTATAGAGAATCTGGTCACCGCCATGGTGCCGCCTGCCGAACAACTGTCTACCACTCCCACCGTGGTACGAAAACAGCATGACCCAACTAAGGAAGTACGCTCGCCACCTACTGGACCTAGAGGGGGATCACCTGAGCAAAAAGGCAAAGGGCATATTTCAGAATGTGGGCTTCTGGCAGTGGTACGGGGCCTAAAGAGAAAGGTGGATATTCTCGAGGAAGAGATTAGAAAATCCAAGCTTGTGACTGCTCGGGCACCTCTCTGTAAGGCTACTACTGGTACCACGAGCCTAGGGATTGGTCATTATGATAATAAAGGCACGAAAAGGATGGGGAAAATGCCAATGGTTGAGACGACCCAAAGGCACTACTCTGACTTGGACCGCTCTCTATCCTAGGTACTGGAAAGGTTGACCAAGGAAGGTAAGCTGAGGCCACTAACACCTAGGCCAGCTGCGACTCAAGGACAACCAGGACATAGGGATGACCAGTACTGTGCCTTCCATCAGCACACCGGGCACCTAACGGATTACTGCCGAACTTTGAGAAACAGGATCCATGATCTTATTGACACCAAGCAGATCACGGACCTCGAGAAGAGAGAGAAGAAGAAGAAAGCAGACTATAATGCAGTCCCTCCACCAGAGATGTGATCGGGCCAATCCACTTGAGCGGCATGTTCCCCCAAAGCCACAAGAAGAAGACTATTTTTTTATGTTTTATTTCTTTTTATTTCCAGAACTCTTTATGACAATTTGGTTATTTCAATATGATGGACAATTTTTTGCTTATTTGTATGATGTTTCTAATAATTTCATTTCTCGTGATCACGATGCATCCATTCATTTTAACATTAACCCAATTAACACGGCTCCATCTAGTCTCAGAACTTTGGAAAATCCAAATAAAATCTTGATAGCATCTGATATAACTCTTGAAGAGAGGATAATTTTGAGAGAAATAAAAAAAAAGCCTTTGCCCAGATCTGGTATGACATGCTGAAGATTGACAAGGATATTCTTGAGACCATGCCACTTCCATGCGCCAATATGACGACAAGCCAAATTTTAGAAACCATTCTTTTGCACCCCCAACATCTGGGATGCATATGGTGCTGCTAAATAAAATTAAACTTCAAGAGCTACGTCAGGAGTTAGATGAATAAAATCCGAAACCACCACGAAGAATATACAACCCATCAGACCAAGCCATATGACCCCTTTCTTCACGACCACTTGAAATGTGTACCTCAAAACTGATTATGACTGACCCTTAACCATCCAAAACTCTCATAGCCAAATCTCTCACCAAAATTCAATGCCCCACCAAATTGAATAACAATGGTCCCAGTGGTTAAGATGAAAAGTGCACGTATGTGTAAACTTCAGGACTTGAGCAAAGCTTGTCACAAAAAAAAAAAAAAATTGGGTTGTAAAAAAAAAAAAAAAATTTGAGGTGTAAAAAAAAAAATTGAAAAGATTGGGGTGTAAAGAAAATAGAGAATTGATCAGGGGGCAAAGGAAAGTTATTTGGAGGCAAGCTTTCCTCGAATCCCATTGATCTACCCATGCCTGCACCTTGCTACTGAAAAGGACCTAAAAGGCCAAATCACGAATCATTACCTAAAAGGCTAAACCACGAACCGTCCAACCAATCTCAGCAAAAAAAAAAAAAAAAACAAACAAAAAAAGAAAACCATTTCGAAACTTAAGCCACCAAAATTGATAAAAGTACCCCAGGTCATTCAAGCCCAACCTGTCACCCCATTTTAGCCATTGAAAGACCACTTCAGGGTTTGAATCACTGAAACTGATGAAGATAAGATATGAGATTTCACATTCAAGCCCCCAAACAAGAAACCTATCACCTCAGCCATTGCGCACAAGGGTCAGAAACAATACTTTAGTACCAAATCAACAACCTCTATCAGAAGGAGCAGCCTCCCCAGCTACCAAAGTTGAAAGCCAACTCAATCAACACTAACGAATTGAAGAAGGGTCCATGGCAAAGGCTAAAAATAAAAAAAAATAATAAAAAAAGAGAGAGAAAATATTCAATCAAGAAAACCCGCGAGGGCTGATTGATAACAGGAGTTTGATGCTCTCAAGATCTATCCCGAAATTAGATGAGGTCTCATTTTTTTAAAGTTAATGCCAAATAGTGATCATGTGTTATGAAATCAGATTGAAATATATGCATTTATGCAAAGATGTATTGGTATGACCAGAGTAGTTCATCTTGCACACTCAAAGTTGTCTGAGTCCGGCATAAAACCAGCACATGGTTACCAACTACCCTCCGACGTTCTCGCCACTCAGGCACATCAGTCAACTCATCTTGCTACCCACTGTGAAGCCAACCCTACAACACCTTCCTAATAAAGAGCCAAGCTCATACAACCAATATCTGAGACATAAGCACATGCCAATCATACCCGAAAGACCTTTGGCAACAACTCCAACTTCTCTCACAAAAAAAAAGAGGTCGTTAGAGATGAAAACCGTGACTGGCGCTCTAAGCAAAAGTTAGGCTAAAAGGGCAGGGTGAAAACCTGGCAACAGGCAGTCTGCCCTAGAAAAAATAAAATAAATAAAAGCTGCTGGATTGGGTTGGGTCCATTCCAGGCAAAAAATAAGGCACAAGGTTATGTGAAAATCTGACAAGGATGCATCTCCCACTAAGAAAAGCTAGTGTGAAAATCCACGAGGGACGCACTACCTTTAAATAATGACTACAGGTTCCAAAGGAGAACCTCATAATCCCTTAAAGGCATGAAATTCAAAGGCAATCCAAGGGGGCACAGATCCTACCGTAACTGACAACCAAACCAGCTGACGCCTCCGAATCCACTCAGATGAACTCTTATCCTGCATTGCTGCATGACACATACATCTCACGTGCATGCTCACTGTTTATACCTGCATATTTGTCTTCTAAATTTTGCAGAAAGAGAGACTCGATGCTAACACCCACAAAAAGCGAGTGACGACATCAATCCAACATCAGCTCAATTATTAATCCAGTATCAATCAAAATATAGATTCAGGCCAGATAAACAATTAACCAAAGGGCTAACAGACGGCACCACTTCGAATCTCAAAAGGGTTTGCACGATGGCGACACTACCATTCTACGAAAGGTTTGGACGACAACGATACTACCACTTCAGAATGGTTTGCACGAGGACGGTACTACTGCTCCACGAAGGGTTTGTATGATCTCGGTACTACTGCTTCAAAAGGTTTGCACGCTGCCGGTACTACTATTCTACGGAAGGTTTGCACGACAACGGTACTACCACTTCAGAATGGTTTGCACGAGGACGGTACTACTGCTCCAAGGAGGGTTTGCACGATCTCGGTACTACTGCTTCAAAAGGTTTGCACGCTGCCGGTACTACTATTCTACGGAAGGTTTGCACGACAACGGTACTACCACTTCAAAATGGTTTGCACGAGGACGGTACTACTGCTCCACGGAGGGTTTGCACGATCTCGGTACTACTACTTCAAAAGGTTTGCACGCTGCCGGTACTACTATTCTACGGAAGGTTTGCACGACAACGGTACTACCACTTCAAAATGGTTTGCACGAGGACGGTACTACTGCTCCACGGAGGGTTTGCACGATCTCGGTACTACTGCTTCAAAAGGTTTGCACGCTGCCGGTACTACTATTCTACGAAAGGTTTGCACGACAACGGTACTACCACTTCAAAACGGTTTGCACGAGGACAGTACTACTGCTCCACGGAGGGTTTGCACGATCTCGGTACTACTGCTTCAAAAGGTTTGCACGCTGCCGGTACTACTATTCTACGGAAGGTTTGCACGACAACGGTACTACCACTTCAAAATGGTTTGCACGAGGACGGTACTACTGCTCTACGGAGGGTTTGCACGATCTCAGTACTACTGCTTCAAAAGGTTTGCACGCTGCCGGTACTACTATTCTATGGAAGGTTTGCACGACAACGGTACTACCACTTCAAAACAGTTTGCACGATGAAGGTACTACTGCTCCACGGAGGGTTTGCACGATCTCGGTACTACTGCTTCAAAAGGTTTGCATGCTGCCGGTACTACTATTCTACGGAAGGTTTGCACGACAACGATACTACCATTTCAGAACAGTTTGCACGAGGACGGTACTACTGCTCCACGGAGAGTTTGCACGATCTCGGTACTACTACTTTAAATCTCAGGAGGGTTTGCACGCTGTCGGTACTAATATTCTACAGAATGTTTGCACGACAACGGTACTACCACTCTGCGAAGGGTTTGCACGATCACGGCATTACCGCTACAACAATAGACAACACACCGACAACATGGCGACAGCCACTTCAACAACCAGTCCAGCTTGGGAAAGCGACCGCCTCAGGTACGTGTCTCTTCCTTTCTTTTCTGAATTTTGGCTCGCTTAGGCACCTAGGTCCTAGTGTTCCCCAAAATTGGGGGCAACTGTAGACACCGGGTCCCGAGACGGTCCAAGATCAGAATTACCCGATGATGAAAATGATACCGGCTTACAGGTAAAGGTGTTAAAAATGATGTTTCTCTTGTCGAGACCCTTGTTTTTTTTTATCATAAAAAATTATTATTAATTTTAATTCCAAAAATAATATTATTGGAAAGTGTTATTTAATTTAATTGAATTGAATTAATTAATTAATTTAATTGAAAAAGGGAAATTAAATTAGTTTTTTAATTTAATTGAATAAATTAAGTAATTGATTTAATTAAAAAAAGGAATTAGTTATTAAATTAGTTAATTAGTTTAATTAAAAGAGAAATTTTAAAGAAAATGATTTAAGAAAAAAGAAAAAATATTTAAAAAAAAAAATTTAAAAGGTTTTAACGTGTATGGCCACTTTACCACATGGGTCAATGGCCACCACGCGACCACTTTGGCTTTTGGCCAAAGTGGCCGCGTGATGGCCATTTGGCCACCGCGCGACCGCCTGCCCCTCACGTGCACATGCGCGCGACCGTCCCCCGCGTGCGCTGTGCCCTTCACCACGCGACCACCTGGTCTTTGCGTCGTTTTCGTCGGTTTTCTGCAATTTTCAGTCTGTTCTCTTCGATTTTCTTTCACGTTTTTATCCTATTTTCGATCAACTAAAATAAAGCTCCTCTGTCTCTTTCTAATTTGAGCCAAGGCACACAGTACAATGGGATTCAATACTCATTTTTTATTGGGACGACAACTAGTTTTCAAGAAATTGATTTGCTTTTCTCTCTAGCCTTTTTCCTTTGACTCTCCAGCAAAAAAGTTCTTCAGGATTTTCTCAAGTTCTTCTTTTTCTTTCTCTCAAGTTTTAATTTATTTATTTTTCTTCAAAAAAACATATTTCATTTCTTGAGTAATTTGAGCTTGGAAAATTAATTTCCTTTGCTCAAATCACCCACCAAAAATATTTTTTTATCAAAATATTCTCTTGATTTTATTTCAAAATATTGATTTCTATATTTTCTTCAAATCTTCATCACCACAAATTCGACAAGGAAAATAAATCGAGACACCATTTCTCCATCTAAAAAATTCTGAGGGTAAACATTTGGACTATTTTTATTTACTCATTTATTCGTCCGTATATTATTTATCGTTGTAAATATTTCTTTTGTTTTGCCATTAAAAACCATGTTATTCACCTGATATGCTCTTCGGTTTTGTCACTATGGGCATGCCATTCATGATTTTAATTTATCTTTTGTGGTGTTCGTTGCCATCTTCCTCCTATTACTATTGTCACTATCATTATTAGCATTATTGTTGTTACTGTGTTATATTTAGTCATGGCATAATGGTGTTATTATTTATTGTTTTATATTATACCACTGTTGCCGTTTCTTTATCTAATATGTGTTTGTTTCATACATGTGTTATCATCTAAATTATTACTATTATTATTATTATTATTATTAGTAATAACTTATTTTCTGTTTTTACATTTATTATTATTATTATTATTATTATTATTATTATTATTATTATTATTATTATTATTATTATTGTTATTATTGTTATATATTTATGTATTTTGTGTTTATTATTAATTAATCGTTGCTATTATTATATTTATTTATTTGTTATGTATCATTTCTATTATTATTATTATTATTATTATTATTATTATTATTATTATTGTTATTATAATTATTATTATTATTATTATTATTATTATTATTATTATTATTATTTTCTAATATTCTTGTTACTGTTGTCATTATTTTATCACTACCCTCATTTTTGCCATGACTTATTTTAATTTACCTTGCATGTAAATTATTTGGTTCATTAAATTGACTTGCCTAATATTTATTTCGTTTTTACTCGATTAATTTTTAGAATTATTACTAATATTTTTGATATTATTTTCTTTCTGAGATTTAACTTGAGTCGGGCTATGTGAGCGCCCCGCGACTCCCCGGATGAGTCGCAACGCGTGGACGCACTCTTCGGTTTGGGTGAGATCTTTCCAATCCCTCTCTTTATGTTGTGATTATTTGTAAATAATTATTTTATTTATGCACGCGTGAGACAAAAAGGCACAAAAATACTTTTAGAATTAAATTGAGTTTTTCACTAATAAAATTGGGACCAATGTCCCTTGTTTTAGCCGAACTATAAAAATATTACAATTAAAACGAAGAGTCAATTTTCAATAAAATGGGATCACTCATCTCGGTTTTCACCAAACAACCAAAACGACTCTTCGAACCCTCTTTAAATTAATACGAAGGAACCAATGTTCCTAACTTTCAAACAAGTACGAAGAAACCAATGTTCCTCAAATAATGTCCCGATTTATGTATGTTATTTTATTTTAATCTTGGGTGAGTGTTTTAAATTCAAGTTCATTTCTTTTTTGGGCCCTTGTAATTAATTTTGGGGCAACTTTATTTATTTTAGGGGATTGTATTCCGTCCCTATCCACATCTTTGATTTCCTTTCGATGGGGTTGTATTCCGCCCCAATCTCTCTTGTAATTGTGTGTTTGCGTGTTTATTGCTTTCATTTATCGCTTTCTTTTACTGCTTTATTTATTGCTTTCCTTTATCGCTTTGTGAATGTTTGAAATGCACGATTTAAATTAAATGCATTGATCGTGTGAGATGAGAGATATAATTTTAAGAAGTTAAGAACCCATTTATATTTAGCCAAAGCATAAATAAGAGGGAAGTTCCGGACACCATATCTCTGGTTTAGACCAATAGAGGTGAGAAACCTTTTCCCAATTTCACGCAAATTGGGTGGCGACTCCAAATACCTCAAAGGTACCTTTAGGTGTCAATAGGCTGGGTTGTTCTCCCCAATGTCCTATTGGGAGGGATACACCGATGATGTCTCATGGCGCCCATGATCAAATGACGCAAACCACATACCTCGAATCCCAATGGTGGATTCAAAGCGAGGGCCCTTGCTGGGTTGGTCCGGCGAGCGTCACAGTTGAGAAATCCCCTTCTTCTATCTTCTAATCTTCTCTTCTTCTTTGTAAACTTTTAATGATGTTTTAGGAACTTGAAACTTTAATGTTACATTTTATTATTCATATCAATTTAGTAATCTTATTTGTAGAATTTTCTATTAGTATTTGATGTATGATCATAATAAGTAAGAATTTAATTGAGAGATCAATTCCTACTTAAAACTAATAAAATTTTAACATTGAAACATTATTTGAGAGACCATAATGTTAGATGATTGTTATAGGTTGCTAATTAATCCTGAAATATGCATGTATAATTGTGACGCGCGCCGGATCCTGATGCGCCGCCCGTTCGACCGCCCGCACGTGGGCGATTGGGGCATTTGCGGGTCCGTTGGCATCTCGCGATGAATCGCAAGTGCGTCTATGTTGGGCAACAAGGAGGTATCATGGAGTCGCCACCCAATAGAACATTGGGAATGTTTCTCTCGCCTCGGAGAGCCTAAGACTTGCGCATTTTATCCATATTGAGCCATGAGGCCTAGGATTAGCGCTAAAGCCTCGTGACCCAAGAAGTATTTTGGAGGATAACCTCTAACCTCTCGAGCCCAAAGACCAGAGCTGGGTCCGGGATTTCTCATCTATTTCTACCTCAATTAGTTTATGATCAAATTTTAAAGTCATTAGTTCGCTCTCTCTCCACACTATGCAGTTTGATTAAAAAGGCGCATTTATTCACATCTTGAAAGCAATAAATGATCAGATAGATAATAAAGCAATAAATTACAATAATACAAGGAGCGGAATACAACTCCCTTTTGTAAATGTGCGAGGCATACATAAATCGGGGTATTGCTTATTCTTAAGGACTTTGGTCCTCGCATGCATCATTATCAAAAATGGGATATTTAATTTGTGATGATCTTTATTGGATAAAAACAGGGCATTGGACCCTTTTGCATTTTATACAAAACTCACTTTTATTTGAGTACAAATCGTTGGTCTATTTTTACATTCAACGGGATAAAAGAGCTTATTCATATACATAAAATAATCAATGAATGAATAGGCGAGAGAAATAAATCAAGAGGTTTAAGAAAACTAAACCGGACGAAATCCCCCACGCATGGTAGGCAGCCGCTCAAGCTCGGGATTATCCAAGAGATCCAATATACACTCACAGAAAGTTAAGAGATGTTAATATACATAAAATTAACACATAAGAAATCAAAGAGACTGGATAGAGATGAAAAATGATTAAAAAATGGAGACAGAACCCACCGACGGCCTTTCCTGGTTGACCGACGGGCGTCGGTTTGGTTATTCGATATGCCCGTTTGTCACTCAAAAAGGGCGTCCGTAGGCGGGTGACCGACGGGCGTCGGTCATGAAGATGACCCGTCGGTCACCTCTGTCTCCGGAAAACAGAAAGGAAAAAGAGGCCTTTCGAGGTCAAAAACCAAGTTTTATCCAAGAAGGAGATGAGGGAGTCAAAATGAAGGAAAGTAATGACAGGTATTAAAAAATTTCACAGAATGAATAAATAAATAAATATATGAATTAAATATGAGATGAAAATGGAGAGAAAATCCGGAATATTTACCCTCAGATAATCACTTCCGGTGAGATTCTGGTGTCGGTTAGATCCCCGCGCGTTCCACGAGAAACAAAAATGAAAAATTAGAGAGAGAAAATGAGATATTTCACCTTCAATCCTTCAGAAAATCGATTTTGGAGTCAAAATCTAAAGAAAACTAATTAGCTTTTAGTTCCTTTGATTGATTTGATCCTTGATTCAATAAAGTTCTTTAGAAGAAAGTGTTTTTGGAAGAGAGAGAAAACGTGCTTGAATTTTGGCAGAGTTTCCTCTTCTGAAAAATTTTCCAACCCTTTTCAAATGAAAATCCGGACCTTATATAGCCAGACACGACCGACGGGCATCGGTGTATGGGTGCGGGCGTCGGAAGAATCCTACTGACACAAGGACACTTCCGACGGTCCTGCCACATCCACCGACGGGCGTCAGAACGGTTGCGTGCTCCGGGAAACCAGGCGGCTCCTGACAGGGGCGGTGACTTTCCGACGGGCATCGGAAAATACTCTGAGCCGTCGGTGACTCGGAGCGACGGGCTGCCTCCACAGACGGGCTGGCCGTCTGTGGAGGACAAAAAAGCCCTTTTGACTTGAAAAACTTCCGTTTTCTCCCCCTCTGCCCAGGAATTGTAGAAAAACCTCATTTCTCATGGAACGCGGGACTAAAACCTCCAAATTCAGCCTCTCGTACAGGCTCGAACATTGATTTCATCATAGGGTAACCTCTGATCCGGATCACTCCGGGACACGGTGCTTACAGTTGCCCCCAGTTTTGGGGAAACTAGTGCACAAGCGCCTAGATAAGCCAAAACTCAGAGAAAGGTTGGAAGGGAAGCGTACCTGCGATGGCTTTTCACCTTCCGTGACTTTTACCGGGTAGACCTTGTCTCGATCCGCTCGGCGATGCGAAAATACTCTCCTCGGTCTTCTCTCGACCTGCAGGTATTTGGTGAGGTGTAGTAGGCTTTGGCCACGGCCTCGATCTGGTGAAGTGCGGTGTGCTCTGACCACAGCTCCGATTTGTGAGATGCAGCACTCTCTGGCTACAACCTCGATCTGGTGAAGAGCAGTGTTTCTTCAACTGCAGCTTCGATCTGTGAGATGTAGCGCTCTCTGGCTATAACCTCGATCTGGTGAAGAGCAGTGTTTCTTCAACTGCAGCTTCGATCTGTGAGATGTAGCGCTCTCTGGCTACAACCTCGATCTGGTGAAGAGCAGTGTTTCTCTAACCGCAACTTCGATTGGTGAGATGCAGCACTCTCTGGCTACAACCTCGATCTGGTGAAGAGCAGTGTTTCTCTAACCGCAACTTCGATTGGTGAGATGCAGCACTCTCTGGCTACAACCTCGATCTGGTGAAGAGCAATGTTTCTCTAACCGCAACTTCGATTGGTGAGATGCAGCATGCTTTCTGGCTACAATCTCGATCTGGTGAAGAGCAGTATTTCTTCAACTGCAGCTTCGATCTGGAGTGTGGAAACTCCGCTGGTTTCCTGGTTTCAAAGGAGATCTTTTTAATCGATGTCTGTGTTCAGATCGGTATCTCTCTGTACCTGTGTGATGAAAAATTTCGTTAGCTCATGCTTGAGTGGTCGTCTTTTATCCTGTCTATTGATAGCATGGTTTTGCTTTATTTGCTATGCCATGTTTTACCCTTTGTTCATTTTTTCTTATTGAGATGTTATTGATTATCATTCTTTTGTTGTTTGTTTCGTATTATTTTTTCATTGTCATTTTTATTGACACATAAGTAAATGTGAGAACATACACTTTCTGTGATGTGATTTAAGCAATTAACAATCAAGTGATCATGTAATAAGGAAGCAAAGTTTTCCACTAGAAATGTCATTTTTGTACAGTGCATATACAAAATATAAAATATACAAGAGATACAAAAATAACTCCCTGAAGCTCAGAGAGGTGTGTAGTCTGAGGGCTCATCGAGATCCTCATCATCCGATATATGCACGGTCCCTGGCGGAGGTGGACGGGCCGGAGGTGGTGGCGGAGCTGTAGAGGGTCCTGCCTCGTGATCATGGGATCGCCTGAACTGAACCTGAGCATAGCCGTCCAAGAAGGGCTGGGTACAGGTGCCCAAAAACCCTAAGGTCTCAGAGATCTTGTCCCCCAACTTCTTGAAGGCTTGGCTCAGCTGAGTGGTCTGCTCGGCGGCGGCCGTCCTCCTATGCTCTAGGCTCTGCTCTGTCTGCTCCCTAAACTCCCTCATGGTCTGAGAAAGAGGGGGGAGAATCCCCTCCATCGCTTGGATGCGGGATCTCAGAGAGTCAAGTGACTCATCAATCATCTGTAGGGTCATATCGACCCTTTGAGACGCCTGGTCCTGTGACGATCTCACATCATGAGCGAGCTGCTGCCTGAGCTCTCTCTGCCCCTGAGCAATCTACTCAATCAGCCTCATCTGCTCTCCTCTGAAAGCCTCCAGGACCCGAGTCTGCTCCTCGCTAAAGGCATCCATGGCCCGAGTCTGCTCCCGAGTCGTGTGCTCAATGTAGCCGGCCTGCTCCCGAGCCAAACGCTCCACCGACTGGGACTGCTCCACAATGGCAGCCTGCTGGCGATCCAACCTCTCGTTAATGGCCCTATCCCTCTCATCCTGTCGCCGCTCAAAGGCCGTAAACATGGAGGAGAGGAGCTGAAAGTAGTCCGGCTAAGCTGGCTGCTGTGGTGCTGGCTCTGGTGGTGGTGCCGAAGAAGTGGATGCTCCTGGATCGCCTCGGGAGTACGGATGGTATCTCTCGGAGGGCTCGCGGGTAGGCCTATGTACCCTGGTGCTCGGCGATGGGGCTGGAGTCGGGGCCCTAGATGCCGGTGAAGAGGTGAAAAGATCATCCATCGTGATCTCAAAATCGAAGTCCGAGGGGGTCCTAGGTGGCTCCTGCTACTGTGGCGGAGGCACCGCCTGCGGCTGAGGAGGCTGAGGCTCCGGCTGAGGCTCTGGCTGCAGAGGCTGAGGCTGGGGCTGTGGCTCGGGCTCTGGCTGTGGAGGCTGCTCCTCCTGGTGCTCTGGGTGATCAGGATCTGCCCCCAAGGGTGGAAGGCTGAACATCTGCCGGGTCTCGTGGATAGTCAACACCCTATAGGCCTCTGCCTGGCCAGAAATCGGGGAGATCATCCCCATCTGAACTGCCGCTGCGGCGTCTACATGGATCCCCTCAGGCAAGGGTCCTCTCAACCTCTCGGGGTTAAACCCCAATCTCAACAGTAATCGAGTGATGACTCCTCCTACCATCACCACCGGTGTCAACCCTCTGCCAACTCTGGTCAGGTTGGCCAAGATCTCGTGGCTAATGTTGAGACGCTGGCCTGCCACCATAGCCCAGAGGCTCCAGATCTCGGCCGCGTTAAGCGACCCTGGATTACCAGCTCGACCGAGGTACGAGCTGGAAAGCACTCTGTGCAAATACCGGAGTGCCTGAGACACCAGTACGGTGCTCTTCGCTATATCGTGATCGTACAGCACTCCTGGTATGGCAATGGCCGCCCAATGGGCGCGTCTCACCGCTCGCCGCGGGATCTCAACCCCCTCCCCCGTAGGGAGCCCCATGGCCTGAGCGAACCTCTGCCTGGTGATGCTGACATGGTCGCCATCAAACCAAAACTGAATCACCCCCGGGTCGGTATCCGCACTCTGAAAGCTTGTGTAGCGGAGAGTGGCCAAGACCTGGCGGGTAGCCTCTGGAAATGTCTGGAAGGCGGGCTCGAGAAACTTTGTCCAACCAGCTCCCTCGGCAAGTAGATCAAACTCCGGGGCCAACCCAAGGGCATCTAGAAAAGGGCGAGATACAAAGCGGCTGGCCCGAAACTCTACCTGAGCCAATGCTCTGTACCTCTGAGCGGACTCGTCATCCATCCAAGCCGGAGCCACAAGCTCGGGCTGGGCCTGTGGTGCTCTGCGTCTGGGAGGCATCCTGCAAAAGGGAAGGAATCAGATAGCGAAAACTTGGCAAAACAAGCACTATCAGGTTAATTTTCCAAAATCTAAGGTCCATCTAGGCCTTAACAGGGCAATGGCGGCCCAACGTGAGATAAAAAAGAGAAAGGTAATGACAAATAAAAATAGCAAACATCCTGTCTAAGGAAGTAGCCTAACATGGCTTGCACGCATCATGGCAAAAGGAACATGCAATCCTCATGGAGATAATTAAAGTGAATAAGAATGGGCTTTCTAAGTCCCAAGGCATGCATTATACATGGAAAGAAAATAAATATTCAATTCTAGAATAAATAATAAAAATTTGGGCAGCATCCCGGCAGGGATATGCCCAACCTCCTGCACAAAAGGATAAAAACATAGGCCTCAGGCCTCAAAAATAACGCGCATGTAAATGGGGCGCACCCCGGCAAGAGTGTGCCCCCAACAACACAAAATAATGGCCTCAGGCCAAAACAATATATATACAGGATAGTGCACTAAAATATTTCTAAAGCACCAAAGTTATAGGAAAAAATCTATTTCTATGTGATCATGCATAAATTCAAAATTAATTGCACTAAAACGATATAGAAAAATGGGCAGCATTCTCCCTAAATTCTAAAACCATCTAAAACTTCTTAAAGTTAAAAGAAGGAGAGATGTAGGAATAAATTGGATAAAAATAAAAAAGAAGTAATTATTTACTTACTTGTAGTCCGGAGAAGTGTAGGAACTGGAGAAATATAAAATATCCGGGCACCAGATGAGTATATAATGCAAAAAATGAAGGAATCGCGAAAAAATAAGAAGAAAAGCCTCAAAAAACGCTAGAAAACGTTAAGAAACCGCTTGAGAGAGGAAGAAGAAAGGGACAACAACGTTTGCGTCGTCTGTCACTCGCCCTTATATAGAATTTTGTGACCGACGGGCAGGGCGTCTGTACAAGCGACCGACGGGCTGGCCGTCTGTCGCGCAATGAATGCGATTTAATGCGCGTGATGAATGCAATGATGACGCATGCATCTGCCCGGTGGACTTCCGACGGGCAGGCCGTCCCTATGGAGAGGCGGTCAGGTCGTCTCCGTAGAGAGGCGGGCAGACCGTTCCTGTAGAGGGGCGGATAGGCCGTCAGTGACCCTTCCCTATAAAATCTTGCAAAATTTTGCTCTTCTTGTCTCTTCATTTTCCAACACCTTGGGCCTTTTATCTTTCTCGAAAATGTCTTCTCCTCTAGCCCAAAGGATGTACCGTATCTTAGACGACAAACACACTTGGGGAGAAGGCGCCCTCTCCTCTCTGGCTGGGCTGAAATATCTGTGCCGGGTGAGAATCGACCAGAACCTCCTCCTGGCGGCGACCCATTTCTGGAACCCCCGATTTTACGTCTTCCAATTCACCTACCAGGAACTGTGTCCCTTGCCTGAAGAGTTAGCTTCCATTCTGGGAGCTCGGTTCCCTCCTAGTGCTCTACCTTGCGTCCCCCGCTGCGGCCTACTTCAGACCCGGGACGTAGCCCTAGCTCTGGGCATATCCCCTTCGGAGGCTAACCAGCTGATTCCTCTGAGCTCCTCCTTTGCCCTGGAGCCATTGATCGAGGCCCTGGATCGGTTCACCGACATTCCCACATATCGGGTAAGCATCCTATTCTTATTCTGCATGGTGAACTTCCTTACTGTTGTTCCAGGAGGTTTGACAGGTGACTTTCGTCTGCTTGGAATCTTGAGCGACTTTCATCTGGGCTTGTCACCCCTACCACTTGTCCTAGCCGAAACCATCCTAGGTTTGGACGCTGTGAGCTCTGAGTCCACTACAACCTTTACCGGTAGCCCCTTATTACTCCAGGTACGTCATTATTTTAAAGGTAGTGCGTCCCTTATGGATTTTCACACTAGCTTTTCTTAGCGGGAGGTGCGTCCTTTCGGATTTTCACACAACCCTGTGCCTTATTTTTGCCTGACGTAAACCCTACTTACTCCAGCGGCTCATTTTTTTTTTTTTTTTTTTTTCAGATCTGGCTGCAAGAGAAACTGAAGATGTTGTCTGAGCCACCCCCTCGAGTCACTCCGCAGTACTCGCCGAGCCATTTCTTACCTCATCGACGACTGTATGGGTGTGCCACGGCTGGTGAAGGCATTACCAGATTTGGTGAGCTGTCAGATGACGATATCAATTTTACATCAGCTTGGCTCCCGCTGTCTCATGCGGTCACAGATGGGCCATCGGGTTGCGTTCCCCTCTGCGGCCTCCGTCAGGCCACCTTCTGCATCACCTCCCGGTGTACACGGCAGCTTGGGATGACCCAGGGTATAGTGAGGGTTCCCCTATCCTTCCGAGGAGGAGATCTCTCAGTCGCATTTGGTTCCCGGTATCATGAGCTATGGGGTAGATTACCTGTGAAGACCGTCATCCCGAGGTTTGGCAACCATTCTGCATCCTCAACCAGCGGGTACAAGAAGTGGATCCTTAGCCCAGCTTCTGATAACAGGACCCGAGGGCTCAAGCATCTGATCGGCGAGAGCAGCAGCAGGACCTAGCTTAGCCTATATGTGTATTTCTTTTGGTGCTATATTTCTTTTTAATGCAGAACTAGAAAATGACAAAAGTGAAAAGAATAATATTCATCCCTTTTCACGAGTTTTGTGTACATTTCCATATAATTTCAGCATACATGATCAGTTTTGGCATTTACTCAGCTGCTTACGCACCATCAATGCATGAAACTAAATTTTAACAGCATCAACTCCTGTTACCAATCGGCCCTCTCGGGTTTTCACGATCGGACATTTTCTCTCACGCCTCTAATTTTTGCACAGGATGCCTTTTTTCGGTTTTCACCCTGTCGAGGCGCCCAATTTTAGCATAGCCGCCTTTTTTCGGTTTTCGACTTGCGGGGCATTTTATTCTCTTCTTTTTATTTTGGTCTTTAGCCGTGGAACCTTTTGAGTCTGTCGACATTGATCAGCTCTTTGAATTCGTTCCCATCGCTATCTGATAAGATTGCAGCCCCTTTGGACAACAGCTTCTTAAGGATGTACGGCCCTTCCCAGGTAGGTCTGAATTTCCCCCTGATGTCTGGTATCCCTGGCCTCATCTGCTTGAACACTAAGTCCCCTTCTTTCAGCGGGTGCTTCCTCACTTTCTTTCTGAAAGTTCTTGCCAACCTCTTCTGGTAAATCTGATTGTGATAATAAGCTTTCAGCCTACTTTCATCCAGTAAGTTCAAGTGCTGTAACCTCTGCTGCGCCCATTCGGCTTCCGGGATTTGGGCTTCCATGACCACCCTTAGCGATTTCAGCTCTATCTCTACCGGCAACACTGCTTCCGTTCCGTATACCAGGGAAAACGGTGTAGCGCCTGTAGATGATCTTACCGTCGTTCTGTATCCCCACAGGGCGAAGGGTAACTTTTCAGCCCAGTCTTTGTAGGTTTGGACCATCTTGGACAAGATCTTCTTCACATTCTTATTGGCGGCTTCTACTGCTCCATTCGCTTGCGGTCGGTAGGGAGAGGATTTATGATGCTCAACACCATATTTCTCGAGAAGTTTTCTGGTTTCTCCCATGAACTGCACTCCATTATCAGACACTATGTGATGAGGGAGGCCATATCTGCATATCAAATTCCTCTCTATGAACTTGGCCATGTCCCTTGCGTCAATTTTCTTGAAAGATTCTGCCTCGACCCATTTGGTGAAATAGTCGATTGCGACTATGATGTATCTGTGCCCATTGGACGCCGTAGGGCGAATCTCTCCAATGATATATATCCCCCAAGCAGCAAACGGCCAAGGTGATGTCAGGTTATGTAGTTCTGATACCGGCAGGTGTCTCAGATCTGCGTACTGTTGGCACAACTGACATTGCTTGACATACTTTGAACAATCAGTGCCTATCGTAAGCCAATAAAAGCCTTGCCTCATGATCTTCTTGGCCAAGGTCAAACCATTCATGTGGGCCCCACAGACCCCTGCATGGGTTTCCTCCATTATCTTGCGCGCTTCTCTTTCATTCAAGCACCTGAGCTGAATCCCATCTGACCGTCTTTTGTACAACACCCCTTCTAAGGATATGAACTGAGTAGACAACTTACGTATCATCCTCTGGTCTTTTTTTGTGGCTTCTTCTGGAAATCTATTGCTTTCCAAGTAATTCATGATATCAAAGTACCATGGCTTGCCATCTGATGCCTCGACCTCCATCACTGGCTCGGTTTCAAAACTAGGCTTATCAGAGCTCGAAATTAGCACCGGTTTCATGGCCACTCCTTCAGGGTTATCCCACATTGACACTAAGGTTGCCAACGCATCAGCCAGACGGTTCTCATCTCTGGGCACAAAGTGGAAAGTGCAAGTCTCAAACTGCCCACACATCCCTTTCAGATATTGCACATAGGGGACCAGTCGTTCTTCTTTAATAGCCCACTCACCTCGGATCTGGTTTATTACCAAGGACGAGTCACCAAATACCTCTACGTTTCTTGCCCCCAATACAGCTAGAGCCTCTAACCCGAAGGTGCACGCTTCGTATTCAGCTTCGTTGTTGGTTGCTTTGTATCTTAACTTCTTAGCAAGAGGAAGTTTTTCATTATCTGGGGTTGTCAAGATGACCCCGACTCTGGCTCCTTTGTTATTCACTGCCCCGTCAAAATGCAACTGCCATCCTTGAACAGAAATCGTGCCTATGCTCTCGTCAGGAAAGGTAAATTCGTTGGATAGGATGTTCAGCAAGAAATTCGGCTACAGCTCGCCCCTTAATAGTCTTGCGGGTGATGTATTGCACATCAAACTCTTGTAGCAAGAGCAGCCACTTCCCCATCTTTCCAAGCAAAGATGGTGCCTCCTGCAAATATCTTAACGGATTCTGCTTGGCTACTGCCTGAACCTTGTATGAGTGGAAGTAATGTCTCAGCTTCTTTGATGCCCAAATCACTGCAAGGCAGATCTTCTCCACTTCAGCATATTTTATTTCGTAAGCCAGGAACTTCTAACTGAGGTAATAAATCGCAAACTCCACCCCAAATTCATCCTCTTGAGCCATCATGGCGCCCACTGATCCGTCTTCTACTGCCAGGTATAGAATAAGCGGTTTAACAGGTTGCGGAGGCCTTAGTACTGGCGGATTTAACAGATACTCCCTGATATTATCAAAGGCTCTCTGGCAGTCTTCATTCCAGACTACAGGCTGATTCTTTCTAAGCAGCTTGAAAACAGGCTCGCATATCGAAGTGAGCTTGGCAACAAACCGGCTGACATACTGCAGCTTGCCCAGGAAACTCCTTACATCCTTCTCTTTCTGTGGTACGGGCATCTCTCTGATAGCTTTCACCTTGTCGGGGTCAATTTCTATCCCCCTTTGACCGACGACATGTCCCAACAGCTTTCCTGAAGTCACCCCGAAAATGCACTTCTTGGGATTAAGTCGCAGATTATACTTATCGATCCTGGTGAAGAACTTCTCTAGAGCTTCAAAGTGTCCCTCTCGGGTGGCTGATTTGACCATCATATCATCGACATACACCTCCACTTCTTTGTGAATCAGGTCACTTAAGATCTTGGTTGCCATCCTCTGGTATGTGGCCCCTGCATTCTTCAGGCCGAAAGGCATAGGTGCCCCACTCCGTGATAAAGGCAGTTTAACCCGATCAGCTATCTTGTTCAGGATCTGGTTGTAGCCCACATATCTGTCCCCTAAGCTGTACATCGCGCAACTGGCGGCACTATCTATCAATACATCAATATGGGGTAGTGGAAAATCATCTTTAGGGCAGGCTTTGTTAAGATCTCGATAATCCACACACACCCTGACCTTTCCATTCTTCTTAGCCACATGAACCACATTTGCCAGCCATGTAGGATACTGGACTTCCACAAGGAACTTAGCTTCAATCTGCTGTCGAATTTCCTCCTTAACCTTGTCAGCCCATTCTGGTCTTAGCCTTCTCAACTTCTGCTTCACAGGCTTGCAATCTGGATAAGTCGGGATGGCATGCTCCGCCACAGCTCGGTCAATCCCCGGCATGTCCTCGTAGGCCCAGGCAAAGACTTTTTCATGTTTTCTTATTATTCTCTCAAAATTTTTTCTCTCCTCAGGAGTTATAGTTGATGCTATTAGAATTTCTCTCGGATTTTCCGAGGTTCCAAGATTAAAAGGCATTGTGCCAGTGGAATCAATGTCAAAAATTGATGGAATATGATCATGTTCATGCATGTTGAAATCATTAGAAACATCGCACAAATAAGTGAAATTGTTCATCTTATTGATAATATTATAGTTATCATTTACATCATAAAAGAGTTCTGGAATAAAAAGACAATCTAGGCTAGAGTCTTCTTCTGCCGCTCCTGAGGTTGATGCCGTTGCAGCTTGCTCACTAACCTTTTGATTTAGCAGAGGCCCTTCAGGCACGTCGGAAGAAATCTTCAAATCCCCCATTTTCAGCTCTAAACCTGCTATCTTCTCTTTTCCTTTCAGCCGGGCAGCTACCATCTTCTCAGTAACGACCTCCTCAAGCTCGCACTTATCCCAAGTGATACCCTGAGCCATGACTTCCTCATCCCAAAAGTCTTCAGCAGTCTTGACGAACCCGACATGCCAGTCATACACATCATTAAAGATCTCAAAGCCAGGGACAATCCTCCCATCTACCCATTGTGGTTCATCTTCACCAGTATACGCACAAACTGAGGATGCTGGCACAAAGCTCTTTGAAATGTGGGGGATCTCGTCTGTCACCCTCTTCTTGCCGAAGCCACCTCTATACCCCAGGCCTTTCCGGTTCTTCTGCCCTCGAGTGGTGATCGCGGTCTGCAGCCCTTGGGAGCTCCTACCCAATCCAGCCCCGGGAAGATAATGCATCTTCTTCATCATATTAACCACAGCCGGGCTATCTACTGATCCGCGCTCTTCCCCTATCATGGACACATGAAAGCCGCTGAAAGGCTGATTGGGAATTTCCAGCGCTGAGACCTGGTTTTCCCTGGCCGCCTTGATAGTCACCACCTCCCCTTCATGTGGGAATTTTATCATCTGATGCAGCGTGGATGGCACTCCCCCTAATTTATGGAACCAAGGTCTCCCAAGCAAGGATGAGAAATTAGCAGGGATGGGCAATACTACAAATTCAACTTCCACTTCAATAGGTCCCGTCTTGACCAAAGTCTTGAAGGTTCCTGAGGCTTGCCTCCTCGAGTTATCGTAGGCCGTGATAGTCAGATCGGATCCGCTGAGCATATCCTCGCTTAAACCAAAAGCTTGCAAAGCTATCAAAGGGCACACATTGATAGAAGACCCGTCGTCTACCATAACACAAGCAGTGTGCTTGCCGCTAATCTGCGCCTTAATGTACAAGGGTCGATTGTGGTTGCGTCCTTCCACTGGAAAGTCAGCGTCGGAAAAGACCAATCTCTCCTCGGATCCTCCCTTAATTAAACCCAAAAGCTCTGAGGGGGAAATAGTGGTGGCGACTGTGGCCTCAACCAGAGCCTCTACTACCTTCTGCCTATGAGAGGGGGATTGCCTCAACAGATCCCAAACGGATATCTGAGCTGCGGTCTTCTTCAATTGCCTTATAATCTGTTCCTCCTCTGGCTCCTTCTCTACTGATGGCTGTACCGGCTCGGGTAGCTTCGTAATCTCGGGGATCACCCTTCCACTTCTAGTGACAGTGCTTATTTCTCCCTCGTCTCCATCGGAGCCCCACAGATCAAGGTTCAACCCTTCTTCATCCTCGGCTTCTCCACCGCTTTCACTGCTAGACCAGCAATCAAGAGTCACCATAACTACTTTCTCCTTCCCATCCTCGGAATTATCGACAGCAGACTCCTCACTCCCATACAGATCTTGTAGCACGTACCACTCTGGCAGGCTAGATTGAATCATAAACACGGGCGGTGGTACGGCATTATAACCAGGCTTCTTCTCAGTTTCTCACTTCTCAGGGTCAGAGATCTGCTTGCTATCGATCAAGTCTTGGATAGAGTGCCGGAGCGCCTTGCACTTATCAGTGATATGGCCGGAGTGCTGGTGGAATGCACAGAATTTGTTGTCCTTATGCCCCGGTTTCCCTTGCGTCAAAGCTGGCCTAGGAGTTAGAGGGTGCAATTTTCCTTCCTTCATCAGCCTCCTCAAGACCCAGGATAATGGTCTCCCCAAGTTCGAAAACTTCCTCTGGGTGGCTACCTCAGTAGTAGACACTTCACCCATTCTTCTAGTGCTGTTACTGGGACCTGCCGGCCTACTGGCTCCTTGACCGGGGTTAGCCCTTTTGGCGAAATTGTCATTGTTAGCTTTTCGGGTTAAGAACTCTCCCTCTGCTTCGATGGCTATATCTTTGAGAGACTCCCAGTCCTTTAACCCCTTCATCCTCAATCCCTCCTTCAAGTACGGGCTCGCGTTCTTAATGAAAAGACGAATCTGGTCCTGGGTATCAGGCTTTCGGCGCATCTCCATTACTCGGTTCCGCCATCGGGTAAGATACTCATGGAAGGATTCCCCGGCCTTCTGCTGGAGTAGCTCAAGATCTTTCAGAGTCACCTCCATTCTGGTATTACAGTCGTACTGCTTCAGAAACTCCTCAGTGAGCAGATCCCAATCTTCTTTAGTGCGGCGGTCAAGGCCGTGATACCAATCTATGGCATGAGAGGTCAGACTCAGACAAAAGTATTCTACTTTCTGCTTCTTGGACAACGTGGTCCCCTTCATGACCAGAGAATATTGCTTCACATGTGCGGTGGGATCAGAAGTACCATCAAACTTCGGCACATCCGGCATTTTGAAGTTATAAGGGATCGGGTCCTCTCCGTCCAGCTCCCTATCCTCAGGATTCATCCCATGAGCTCTGCCTATCATACGAGCCATAGCCTCAAATCTCTCTTCCATCTTTTTCAGAATAAAGTCATCAGCCTGAGGCGCCTTCCCCTTCTCAGATACCATGCTCAACCTATCGTCCTCGACTCTCAACACTGGCCTTCTTCTCAGCTCTCCCGAAGCCACTGATCTTAACTCTACCGGCGGCGGCCTAACGGGCTCCTCTCGCCTTTCAACCCTTTCTTCTTCAGGCTCATTCTGTCTCATTGGAGGAGGAGGAGGAGGATTCTGTGGAGCATTCTGCTGTGCCAAGGCGGTCAACATATTCATCATCCTGCCCTCGAATTCTTCGAAACGGCGGCCCACTTCTTTAGCAATCATGGCCCTGGTGGCATCTTCCCCCCTAGGTGAGTTTTCCATCTGAGATACTGTACCACTGATTTCTGATAAAATCTCCGGTAGACCCTCTCTATCTGACAGCTCAGGAGTAAGAACTCGGATCAGTCGCCCGGTTGGTGATCTAGTCCACCTGGGCAGATCTATGATAGCTGCAGGGACAAAAGTTAGAATGATGCATGAAATGTAAGTATAATGCATGATCGTGATGTGCAACATTTACAGAGCACAAGCAAGCAAGTAGGTCCTTCCACCCTTATTTCTCCCACACACGTGGTCGTGCAGTCTCTTTCCTAGGCGGGATTAGCCCAAGGGTCAACGAGGGACCCAATGGACGCGTATGGTGCGCGGCGGAAAACCGGCAGCATAACACTCCTATGCTAATGTACAAGCGGATGGATAATGATCGTCACGTATTCGGACGCTCCATAAATTTCAACATGGCCCTACAGGGGCATGATAGCCTTTGGCTAGGTTACCAAGCGAGATATTTGGACTCATCCAATACGTGAGGATCCATACAGCAAGCATGAGATTACGGTTCATTTCACCTGTGGAAAGTGACTACAGCCATTACATGAGCTTTGGATAAGGGAGATGTTTCTTTGAGGCTACCCAAGCATGATCCCTACCAACGGGTCTAGCTCATCACGAGCGTAGCGACCGATCGGGTCACCATTTTGATATACCATTGAGGTACGTGGCTTGGGCTGGTGATTATCCTTAACACTTCCCCAAATTGAGTGAAAATGAGGAGGTGCTTCAGGAACGCACTGGGGCTAGAAGAGGGACCAAACTAGCGTATTCTAAGGCTCTAATGATATGCAAATGCAAATTTGAGAGAAAGCGAATTTATGAATTAAATTTCAATCATAAATGTTAAAAGAGGTATTTTCAAATCGAAATCTCGAACCATAAACGTCCCCAGTGGAGTCGCCACTGTGACGCGCGCCGGATCCCGATGCGCCGCCCGTTCGACCGCCCGCACGTGGGCGATCGGGGCATTTGCGAGTCCGTTGGCATCTCGCGATGAATCGCAAGTGTATCTATGTTGGGCAACAAGGAGGTATCATGGAGTCGCCACCCAATAGAACATTGGGAAAGTTTCTCTCGCCTCGGAGAGCCTAAGACTTGCGCATTTTATCCATATTGAGCCATGAGGCCTAGGATTAGCGCTAAAGCCTCGTGACCCAAGAAGTATTTTGGAGGATAACCTCTAACCTCTCGAGCCCAAAGACCAGAGCTGGGTCCGGGATTTCTCATCTATTTCTACCTCAATTAGTTTATGATCAAATTTTAAAGTCATTAGTTCGCTCTCTCTCCACACTATGCAGTTTGATTAAAAAGGCGCATTTATTCACATCTTGAAAGCAATAAATGATCAGATAGATAATAAAGCAATAAATTACAATAATACAAGGAGCGGAATACAACTCCCTTTTGTAAATGTGCGAGGCATACATAAATCGGGGTATTGCTTATTCTTAAGGACTTTGGTCCTCGCATGCATCATTATCAAAAATGGGATATTTAATTTGTGATGATCTTTATTGGATAAAAACAGGGCATTGGACCCTTTTGCATTTTATACAAAACTCACTTTTATTTGAGTACAAATCGTTGGTCTATTTTTACATTCAACGGGATAAAAGAGCTTATTCATATACATAAAATAATCAATGAATGAATAGGCGAGAGAAATAAATCAAGAGGTTTAAGAAAACTAAACCGGACGAAATCCCCCACGCATGGTAGGCAGCCGCTCAAGCTCGGGATTATCCAAGAGATCCAATATACACTCACAGAAAGTTAAGAGATGTTAATATACATAAAATTAACACATAAGAAATCAAAGAGACTGGATAGAGATGAAAAATGATTAAAAAATGGAGACAGAACCCACCGACGGCCTTTCCTGGTTGACCGACGGGCGTCGGTTTGGTTATTCGATATGCCCGTTTGTCACTCAAAAAGGGCGTCCGTAGGCGGGTGACCGATGGGCGTCGGTCATGAAGATGACCCGTCGGTCACCTCTGTCTCCGGAAAACAGAAAGGAAAAAGAGGCCTTTCGAGGTCAAAAAGCAAGTTTTATCCAAGAAGGAGATGAGGGAGTCAAAATGAAGGAAAGTAATGACAGGTATTCAAAAATTTCACAGAATGAATAAATAAATAAATATATGAATTAAATATGAGATGAAAATGGAGAGAAAATCCGGAATATTTACCCTCAGATAATCACTTCAGGTGAGATTCTGGTGTCGGTTAGATCCCCGCTCGTTCCACGAGAAACAAAAATGAAAGATTAGAGAGAGAAAATGAGATATTTCACCTTCAATCCTTCAGAAAATCGATTTTGGAGTCAAAATCTAAAGAAAACTAATTAGCTTTTAGTTCCTTTGATTGATTTGATCCTTGATTCAATACACGGGCGTCGGTGTATGGGGGCGGGCGTCGGAAGAATCCTACTGACACAAGGACACTTCCGACGGTCCTGCCACATCCACCGACGGGCGTCGGAACGGTTGCGTGCTCCGGGAAACCAGGCGGCTCCTGACAGGGGCGGTGACTTTCCGACGGGCGTCGGAAAATACCCTGAGCCGTCGGTGACTCGGAGTGACGGGCTGCCTCCACAGACGGGCTGGCCGTCTGTGGAGGACAAAAAAGCCCTTTTGACTTGAAAAACTTCCGTTTTCTCCCCCTCTGCCCAGGAATTGTAGAAAAACCTCATTTCTCATGGAACGCGGGACTAAAACCTCCAAATTCAGCCTCTCGTACAGGCTCGAACATTGATTTCATCATAGGGTAACCTCTGATCCGGACCACTCCGGGACACGGTGCTTACAGTAATTAACTAATTCATTAATGAGAGTTAAGAGTTAGAATTATAAATGTATGTTTTAGGCACTCTAATTCATGTTGAGAGAATGAATTGGAATATTATTTCAACTTGGCTTGCATGACAAGGATACAATAATAAGCAAGAATAATTAATCAAAGTTCCATTAATTATTAACTTATCATCATTAATCCTTCTTGTCTTCTTTGATCATTAGTAATTAGGTTTAGTTAAAAATTGCATTGCACTAATAGTTTAGAATTATTCTTAGAGATATTGATCATTGTAAACAAGATTAAAATCAAGTAGTAATAGTGAGTACTAATCAATATACATTCCTTGTATAATCAGTAAACCGTGCGCTTGCGGATTTAGCACTAACAAGATGGGTGACGCCCGTCGGTAGAGAGTTAAGCCCATCGGTCATGCGAGGATGGCTATCAGTCGTGTCTGTACATTATGGTCATGTTTGTCTGTCTTTGGATGCCCATCGGTCATGTAAGGACACCCATCGTTCATGTGTCATAGCCATCCCTTAGGCTTGATGTCGCTAGAGAGCGACTGCCTTCGGTCAGGAGTCACGATGGTTGGTCACCCCCTATTTTGCATATGTTGTTCGTTTCCATTCCGAATCGAACCAAAACTTCCTTGGAACCTTTCAAAATTTACCCAATGCATATTTAGGACATTATAATGGGGATTTGAGTGATTAATATCCAGGAAAGTAATTAAAAGAGAATAATTAATGTGAAAAGGTTATATGTAAAGGTTACAAGAAATGTATACTAGGTAATATTAAAATGAAATGGTATAAATATTGAAGTGTATATAGCAATTGAATGAGTTTAGTAAGAGACATAAGAAATGAATTATGATATGTCTATATTTGATAAACAAATATGCTTAATGATAAATGGTTATATGTGAATTAAGTCACCTTATGTGAACATGTGAATGTATTTGTGTGACGATATATATATATATAACTACATAATTGATGTATATGAGGATGAAAAATGTATTTGTGATGCCAACATTGTTAACAAGAATATAAACGTAATTATAATGATATTGGTGTTTATGTAACACTGTTATATGATATTTAATGTGATTATAAAAGTACGTCAAATAAAGATGTATGGAAATTATATGAGGATGTTGTTATGATCAACAAGAGTTTTTATCATTATTTGATCATAATAAGTGTATGAATGTAAAATATTATATGGATATGAGTATCATAAGAATGGAACAACTATGTGTATAGCCTGCTTTAACTGAGTCGTGGATAAATTAGCATGCCTATAGGGTCTATTGCTATAGCTTATGTGTTGGACCGACGGTTCGGTCCTGATGCATTTCTGGATCCTATTTGGGTCCTTATGCGTTTGGATCCTATTGGGATCCCTATGCGTTTGGATCCTATTGGGATCCCTATGTGTTTAGATTCTATTGGGATCCCTCTACATTTGTGTTAGTTGTATGACAGTTGTACCCTCGGGTACCTATGTGTTCTGTATCACTTTATCCACCACCTTGGCAATGCGGGCAACAACTATCAAAACAATGATAGATGTTTAATGAATGTTTTGTGTAATTGTCCGGGTTCGTATAAATATTTGTAAAATGCAATTAATAATAAATAAAGAAATATAATACGTAAATAATATGATACTTAACATTGAATGAATATAATTGTGGGTGACCTATCTATGTGCAGTAACATAAATGTTTATTCTGTTAATCAAATAAGAGAGAGATTGTCAACTGTATAACGTGTGTGTTTGTTTAGGATATATTTTTTATATGTTTACATATTATGAATGTAAATCATTATATACAAATATTTGTATGTTTTGTTAACGATTATTGTGAGTGATCATCTACTTTATATCTGTTCCCTACCAAGCATTTTAGGCTTAGCACGGGTGTTTCTTTCATGCAGGTTATGGAGATAGAAGTGTCGCCAGGAACATTTCGCAGTAGTCAAGGCTAATGAGTCCATATGAGTGTTTTGTCTGGTCCTTGTATTATTCTTGTAATGCAAATAAATGAATTATGTTTTCCAAATGAGTATTGTGTAAAAGAATCAATATTGAACCACTTATAAGAAATGTGTATGCATAAAGCCAAAATGTAATTTTGTTAACTGTGATCTGCAAAAACTATTTGCAACAAAAGAAATTGTATAATTCTGATTTTTTATATTTATTTCTTATATAAGTGTGCTTAATTTTGTTTTTTTCTGGTAGTATCCTTCACTTGTCGTGGTAGTTTGCTACTTATGGGTATGGGGTGTTACACACATTGTCATATTAAATAATATTTGTATAAATTCCTTCACGGAAATAATTTCGTACAAATATGGGCCATGTGATAGGCCTAAATAACATTATTTAATTCATATAGCATATTTCATATAATTTTTTAAATGTAGAATAAAATATACTAAAAATAACCAAATAAAGGTGAGGGACAGCCATGACTCATTGAGGGACGGCTGTCAGTCACTGCCTGTGCCCGTCCCTGGCAAGCCAAGCCTGAGGGATGGCCAGCTCCTCATGTCTACCCATCCTTACCATAGTTACGCCTGAGGGTCTGCCGTTGATCACTAGGTCTACCCGTCCCTCACAAAATGGCACCGAAGGGACGGCCTAAACCCAGCTCCAAAACTTTCAAAACCATTCCTTACACATAAAACATAATGTAAACTCAAATTGCACAGTTATAAACACTATGTAAACCTTATTTTTGTCCAACATAGTCTTCATAAAAATTGATCCTTAAGATGTTAACTTCCTAATGGCATAAATCTCAGGTCATTTGGAACTATATCCAAGGAGATATGGCCTTAGAAGCACATATTGCTCCATAGACCCCCCTAAAGAAAAAAGGCTACTATTTTGGGCACTTTTGAGCAATGTTGTGAAAATCAGACCGGACCGGCCGGTTGAACCGGTCTAACCGGGAACCTACAGCTGGTCCGATTTCCAAAACATCAAAAATTGGAATGCATTTAAAACCGGATTGAACCGGCTTGACCCGGAAAGAACCAACGAACCGTCAAACCTGGAAGAATCGGGTTTTGAGTAGAAGAGGTAGAGCAGCGATGACATTTCTCTTTCTTCACCAGCTCACTCCATTTTTCTATTTTCTTCACTCTATTTTTTGATTTTTCTTCGGTCACACCTCATCTCCAAGCCGCACCGCCGCACCCCTGCTGTTCCTACTTCCTCGAGAGATTCTGGTAATTTTTTTTCTTCAGGTGATGGGATATTTATATATATATAAAAACAGATAATGAAGTTGTGTGGGATTTGCTGTATATTTGATAATGAAGCAGAGATTCATGGTTTCTTATACAAATTGTAAAAAAATTTTAGTTTATGCATTGATTATATATATAAACATTTAATAAATAAATCTAGAAAAGCTAAAAGAATTGGAAATTTAAATGTCAAATTCCAGAAAATTGAAATGGGTTTTACTTGCTTGAAAAGGAATGTAGAATCTTTTGATCTTCAGCAGCAGAGGATGGAAGTTTTTGAATCACTCAATTTTTGTTTTACTTTTGATGTGCCGTCAGCGCATGAATTTTTGCTCTAAAGGTTCTTGATAAAATGTGCAAGTGAGATTCATTTTTTTAAATGTTGTTTACATAGCAACTTAACTTTAATTTCCTAAGTTGCTGTCTTTTACTATTTTGATATGATCTATATATTAAAGGTTGAAAGCCTTTCTATGCCGGCTGGTAAAATTATAAGCTGTATGTGTTTGCGTGTTTTGCATTTTTATTTATGTTGCTTATAATGCATCAATTTTCTTGAACTTGTCATTTAAATTTTATATATATATATATATATATATATATATATATATATATATATATATATATATATATATATTATGGTCCTAACACTCAAATTATAAAATGGAGATTAGCAGAACTTTATATATATATATATATATATATATATGCAAAGTGAATAAATTTTGTTAGTTGGGGTGGCTAAGAGATGGCATTATGAGTGGCCATTGTCCAAAATATATATAATATTAATCTCTCCATGAAAAGCATAATTTATTTTGTTTGACCGCATTTAAATATGTGCATTTAGACCTGTGTTTTTTATATATCATATTTTTAAATTTTTTATAAATAATTATATTAATATTTTAAAAAAAAAATAAAAACTCCGAGTCAACCCGGTCCAACCAGTTGACCAATTACCCAGTTGGTAAGCCGAGTTAATGTCCGGTCCAGTTATGAAAACATTGCTTTTGAGGAACTTAGAGCTAGAAATAATTCATTAATGTTTCTAGAACATTTATAGGCATAGATGTCTCGGTTCTAACCCAAGTAGAATCTTGCAATTTAAAGTTTTAAAACTTGACTTATGACCAAAATACTCACCAAAGGTCAATCTGAATTTCTCGGTAGAATTTCATTTTGAAACTCAACATGCCCAACTTAGCCAATACAACCTAAACCATAGCAACAACTCAATATAACTCAACACAAACCATTCATATCTACTTCAAAATAGTCAATGATTCATCATAAACACAAAAAAATACATAAATTTTCCCAAATCTCTCTCCTTGCTCTTATTTGGCTTCAATTGACTCCTCCTTCACCAATCTTTTCTTTTCCTTTAGCTCCACTTGTCTTGTCCACTATAAAACACACCACGGTCATAAAAACATAATAACCATAAATCCACTCTTAGACCCATGGCAAAAAGGAGAAGAGCAATTCTATAACATCCCTTACCCGTACGTAGTAACCCATACCGTGATTCGACGGGTTCTCGATGACGGTCAAGGGCGTTACCGATAAAAACATTTAAAACTTATGAAGTTTTATATAAAAATCGGAGTTATAAAAATTTGTTTCATTTTCAAAAACATTTGTACAGTTAATCATAAACTTACTATGAAATCACAATTCAAAATATACTCCTTCAGAACTTATTACAAGTAGTTCAATTGCATAGCTAATATTGCTTTTACAAAACTTATATTTCAAAATTACAAGTTGTACATACATTCTTAAAACTTTACAAATCCTACCCTAAAACCTCTTCATATACTTGCATTGGCCTGGCCTGCTGCGGTTGACCCTCAAAGGAGACTCGATCATTTGCACCCACACGGTTTAAAAGAAAATCTATGCTAAGCATAAAATTTAGTGGGAAACACATAAATATGGACGGCCACTAAGTATGACCATAAAAAAGTTCCAAAGAAAAGCATAATATAGAAAATATAATCATGTCGATTATAATAGTTAGACACTTTTAAATGGTTCATCAAAACATACACACGTCCTTCGCATATACATTTATTCAATTAACGCATACATTTATTCACACATCAACGTTAACAAATCACTTTCACATTATTCTGGTTTATCACATTCATTTAACACACCTCGCTTAAACAGTGCCTTATCACATTCAAATAATCCGTTCAAAGAAGCATTTAAATTAAAATAACAAAATGTATCTTATACATTTCATGTAGTGTCATTTTCATAATTCGTATTACTTCATGCCATAATCATACACATAGTTTTTCCTGCAAACTCAATGAAGTGGATAACGGGTGAACACATAGGTACCTAAAGGTACAAACAAATATTTTCTTTTCTTTTCTTTCAAAAACACATAGGGATCTTAAACAAGTTCCAAACACATAGGGATCGCGAGAACCCAAACTCATAGGGACCTGATCAGGGTCCAAAAAATGCATAGGCTACAGCAAACATAACCCTATAGGCATGCCTATCTATCCACAACTCAACTAGTGCAGGCTAAATTATTTATCCAATTATGGTCCAATTATCTGCATAATATAGCATGGTACTTTCAATAAGCAATATCATATCACTCAAAAGCTTACTTACATGTATGGTGTAACATATTATAATTCATATATTGAGTCATATATAATCCATAAGTGAGAAACCATACCAAGTATATCGAACGAATAAACATTCATAACACAAAGGAGGGTCGCGCTCGCGACAGAGATAAATCGCACCATATGTCGCGCTCGTGATAGAGAGCTGGACGGCCTCCATCATGCTCGTGCATAAGGTCGCGCTCGAGAAAAAGAGCTGGATGACCTCCATCGTGCTCATGATAGAGAACGTCTGACGTAAGATCATATAACGAGTTCTCTGTCGCGCTCGCCACATAGGTCACGCTCGCGACAGAGATGAGCGTCACATTCCGTTATTGTCATGCATAGCTCTCTTCAAATAATGCCTCCCCAAACACCAAACTAACTCTTTGCCCACATGACACACATCCAAACACCTCAGATTATTCAATTTGTCAAGAATTATTCAGTATTTAAACAGTCATTCAAAAATCATTTTATAAATGAAAGATTCATTTCATTTTTGGTTCATGTCATACTTAACAAAATCATTTAATTCAACCCTACATCGCATAACAATTTTAAACATAAATAATCCTACTGAAGGCTTAAATCATTAATGGCCCAACAAACTTTCTATGCATCTGCACATACATGCCACCTTTATAGCAAGTACCAAGGCACTATCAGAGTCTTAGTTAATACATTATCTTTTATGTACAAATAAGTTTCTACACTTTGGTTCGAACTTGGAATGGTATTTCAAGCTTTCTACGTATCCCAAGGGATTGAGAATCAAAACCCATAGTTCTAAAGGTTATATATGCAATTTGAAGTATTTACACTTATAATCTATTAACATATCATGACATGTCACTTTTCGATTTGTTTAGAAATGTTCGACTAGTTATGCCTTTAAGTATCTTAGCAATTATTCATATTTATAACCTTAGTCACTTGTATTCCTAATTGATAGCCATTTATTTACATTTACAAGCTCTAAAAATGTGATGAATAAGTCTTAAAAAGTTTCAGTGAAGTTCGGGTGTGTTTCGGGAGGAAAAACACACCAAAATACACAAACTAGAGGAGGATAAAGGTGGGCAATGATCCATGCTAGCCATGGGGTCCCAAATGAGAAGAAAAATCCTCATTAAGTTTGTTTTATCATGCTGGCGATCATGGTCGCGCTCACGAAAGAAGCCTCGATCAGGTGCCCTATGAAAAAGAAGATAACAGGACTACTTTTCACTTTAAACTTGAACAGCCTAAACGAACATCTAAATCACATTTTTAGGCAAAACATCCGAATTAAGAATTATTCCCTAGGATTGTATCTCTCATATGGCACAAATTTCAGATCATTTGAACACCTAAATAATCATATATGATCAAAAGATCCTGAATTGTTCCTATGAACTGGCAAAAATAGAGACATCTCAGTTGTGGCATATTTTGGGGCACTTAGAGCTAGAATTAGCCCATAACTATTTCTAAGACATTTATAGATTTGTGTCTTAAATTTCCAACAGAACTAGTTTCATGCAATTTAGAGTTCAAAAACTCCAGTTATAGCCTAATAATCAAAGAGGGGTCAAGTGTCCCAGCACAGTTTTTCACCAAATCCTATTTACATGCACAATTTTAACAAATTAAAGCCAACACTCACTACCATCATCATAGATCCATATAAACACATTCAAATCAACTAAAAGTAAGCATCAAAATCTCATTTGACATTTATTTACGATATTACATTTCTGAACCTCTCGAAGACACTCTTTCGAGTCTTCTCGCTTCACTTTCATTTCTTTTCCTTAGCTCACTCCACTTGACCGTATTTTCCCTCACCATAATCATCAAAACCTCATGTCAAAATTACACTTAACTACACATAATCAACTTTTAAACACAAGAGGGAAGGATGCTTAATAAAAGAACTAAGATCTTGCCTTTTTCCCCTTCCAAAACCACATCAACTTGTCTTAAATGCCATCTCCTCCATTGACCACCTTAAGCATGAGTTGAGAGAAGAAAGAGAGGAGAAAAGATGAATTTTTCTTCAGCCAAAAAGGAGTGGCCGACTGCTCTCCCTCTTTCTTAATATATATCATGCACACTTGGCCCAAAATGAGACACATGTCTCACTCCCATTGGTTACTCTTTGATATATCCTTTACCTGTTCTTACTTCATTCATTTGGCAAATAACTATCTCCAATTAAAACATTGGCATACATATCTTCTTAATTGTTTTATTTAATTCACAATTTGGCAAATTACCAAAATACCTTTAACTTTTCACTTAATACCTCTTACGTCATTTACTACACTTAACCGTTTTGATTATCCAATTACATATTTTTTTCACCAAAATAATTATTTTAATTCTATTTTAGGCATAACGACATAAATGTCCAATTTGCCGAAACTTGCCAAAACTTGTCGAATCTTTCAAATTAATGACGGTTGTGTCCTTTTTGACACTTCCATCGCTAAATCAAACACATTCGCTTTCCACTTCACCCTAAATATGCCTTAATATGGTTAGGGTGTATTTTGGGTCCTTACAACTCTCTCCTCCTTAGAAGAATTTCGTCCTCAAAATTCACTCATATCCGATTGTCTGAATACTAAGCTCTTTATCACTAATATTCATGTACATTAACTTTACACTGTCATATAACATATACACTTTACTTTTCACATAACCCATCTTACTACTTCTTGTCTCATAGTATAATTATAAACTATTTAAATGTTTACTTAAACTTCTTATTTTACTTATTTTCAATTGCTATTATTTAGAAACAATAGTAGTTTGCTTGGGAAATCATCGACGTTGCTATCTATATAGCAAGTTGTCGCACTCAAATCAGCATCAACTGTCACTGTTAGAATATACCACCTTGCATCATTATCATACAGTCCAAATCATTCTTACTAATATCATTATCTCCTAAAATTTGAGTTACGAATCATTTGCACTCTATTATAATCATGATCTTAATGTCATTCTCATCTCTTATTGTTTACTTAGTTATCCTTAAACCATTTACACTTTAATCATTCAAATTGTGCCTCACCTTGCACAATTAGCATATCATCCAAACGCCTTTCTAACAAACCTTTACACATTCACTAAACTCTTTTCTTGATCGAGATAACCATAATATTTTCCTTCCAGAGTACTAGTATCACTTGTCATAATTTGTCTATCACTTACAAAACATCACATATATCTTACAGTACTTATCATTTAACCCCTTTTTTAAAAGTTCACAACATTATTCATTCTTATAAGCAAATTCAAATCTATAACCAATAAGTCATTTTGAACAGATTCAAATTCGATTCCTCTCAAAACATGTGAAAATATTATCACATTCTATACTTGAACTCATTAACAAAGAAGGGTCTAACTGACTAAGTCTATAGGCATATATCTCTTGCTTACACTTATACACATTCAGTGATCCTTCATTTTTCTCTTATCAATTTCTAAATTGTATGACTAACTCCTTATCACACTCGCTTAACTTTGTTACACTCAATGCACATCCTATCAGCTTACTGTCACTCGAGGAAAATGCACATGTTTTGATGTTCACTGCAAATTAGCAACTGATGTTAATGCAATGGATGATGAATTATTCATGTATGTAGAATGATGCAATGTATCAAAGTAGTTCATATAATGGCAATGCAAGTTGCCCAGCCCCCATTATATATCACATTCAAATATTTGCTCTCATCAATAAAGTAGCTGACAGGTGTACAGAGTGTCACAAACTTCAAAATACTTCCAATCGTCACAAATCCAACATTATCTAAACCTTTATTCCACATTTCCCCTCAGGGAGAACTTTTACACACCTTATATTATACTGTAGATGATCTCTAAATAGGATCTCTACAACTACATCCAATAACTTATTAACAGAAAATGGACTCACAATAGACTGATCACAACCTATCACGTACCACACTTAACCGTCTCATTGATGATATCGTCAACATCTATTCATTCCCGCCACATCACTTATACAAAACTAGGACATCCACATTGGCCAATGCAAACACTATACAGGCCCACCTCTTAACTCTAATCATCTAGAACTGACTAAACCAATGCTCTAATACAAATGTAGCATCCCTTACCAGTACGTAGTAACCCGCACTATGATCTGGCGGGTTCCCGACGACGGTCAAGAGCGTTACCGATAAAAACATTTAAAACTTATGAAGTTTTATATCAAAATCTGAGTTATAAAAATTTCTTTCATTTTCAAATATGTTTGTACAGTTAATCATAAACTTACTATGAAATCACAATTCAAAATATACTCCTTCAGAACTTATTACAAGTAGTTCAATTGCATAACTAATATCGCTTTTACAAAACTTATATTTCAAAATTACAAGTTTTACATACATTCTTCAGACTATACAAATCTTACCCTCAAACCTCTTCATATACTTTTATTTGCCTGGCCTGCTGCGGATGACCCTCAAAAGACTCGATCACTTGCACCTACACAGATTAGAAGAAAATCTATGCTAAGAAAAAATTTTAGTGGGAAACACATAAATATGGACGACCACTAAGTATGGCCATCAAAAAGGTCCAAAGAAAAGCAAAATATAGAAAATATAATCATGCCGATTATAAAAGTTAGAAATATAATCATGCCGATTATAATAGTTAGACACTTTCAAATGGTTCATCAAAACATACATATGTCCTTCACATATGCATTTATTTAATTAACACATGCTTTTATTCACACATCAATGTTAACAAATAACTTTCACATTATTCTTGTTTATCACATTCATTTAACACACCTCACTTAAACAGTGCCTTATCACATTCAAATAATTCGTTCAAAGAAGCATTTAAATTACAATAACAAAATGTATCTTATACATTTCATGTAGTGTCATTTTCATAATTCGTATTACATCATGCCATAGTCATACACATAGTTTTGGCTGCAAACTCAATGAAGTGCATAATGGGTGAACACATAGGTACCCGAAGGTACAAATAAATATTTTCTTTTCTTTTCTTTCAAAAATACATAAGGATTTTAAACAAGATCCAAACACATAGGGATCGCGAGGACCCAAACATATAGGGACCTGATCAGGGTCCAGAAAATTCATAGGCGGCAGCAAACAGAACCCTATAGGCATGCCTATCTATCCACGACTCGACTATAGCAGGCTAAATTATTTATCCAATTATCCACATAATATAAAATGGTACTTTTAATAAGCAATATCATATAACTTAAAAGGTTACTTACATGTATGGTATAACATATTATAATTCATATATTGAGTCATATATAATCCATAATGAGAAACCATACCAAGTATATCGAACAAATAAACATTCATAACACAAAGGAGGGTTGCACTTGCGATAGAGATGAATCGCACCATATGTCGCGCTCGCGACTACCTGTCGTGCTAGCAACAGAGAGCTAGATGACCTCCTTCGTGCTTGCAACAGAGAGCGTTTGATGTAAAATCATATCACGGGTTCTCTATTGCGCCCGCGACATAGGTTGCGCTCGCGACAGAGATGAGCGTCATGTTCCGTCACTGTCCTGCATAGCTCTCTTCAAACAATACCTCCCCAAACACCAAACTAACTCTTTGCCCACATAACACACATCCAAACACCTCAGATTATTCAAGTTTTCAAGAATTATTCAATATTTAAATAGTAATTTAAAGACCATTTTATATACGAAAGATTCATTTCATTTTCGGTTCATGTCATACTTAAAAAATCATTTAATTCAACCCTACATCGCATAACAATTTTAAACCATAAATAAGACTACTCGAGGCTTAAATCATTAAGGCCCAACAAACTTTCTGTGCATTTGCATATACATGCCATATTTGTTTTTAGCAAATACCAAGTCATTATCAGAGTCTCAGTTAATACATTATCTTTTATGTACAAATAAGTTTCTATACTTTGGTTCAGACTTGGAATGGTATTCCAAGCTTCCTACGTATCCCAAGGGATTGAAAATCAAAATCCCATAGTTCTAAAGGTTAAATATGCAATTTGAAGTATTTACACTTATAATCTATTAACATATCATGATATGCCACTTTTGGATTCGTTCAGAAATGTTCGACTAGTCACTTGTATTCCTAATTGGTAGCCATTTATTTACATTTTACAAACTCTAAACATGTGATGAATAAGTCTTAGAAAGTTTCAGTGAAGTTCGGGTGTGTTTCGGGAGGAAAAACACACCAAAATACATAAACTAGAGGAGGGTAAAGGTGGGCAATGATCCATGCTAACCATGGGGTCCCAAATAAGAATAAAAACCCTCATTTAGCTTGTTCTATCATGCTCGCAACAATGATCACACTCGCGATATAAGCCTCCATTAGGTGCCTTACGAAAAACAAGATAACATGACTGCTTTTCACTTTAAACTTGAACTGCCTAAACGAACATGTAAACCTTATTTTGAGGAAAAATTTCCTTCTTAACAATTATTCTATAGGATGTTTTTCTTCATATGGAACAAATTTTAGATCATGTGGACACCTCAGATATGATAAAAAGATCCCGAACTGTTCCTATGAACCGGCCAAAATAGAGACACCTCTGTTTTGGCCAATTTTGGGGAACTTAAAACTAGAATTAGCCTATGGCTATTTCTAAGACATTTATAGGTGTGTGTCTTAGATTTATAAAGGAATTAGTTTCATGCAATTTAGAGTTCTAAAATTCCAGTTATAGCCTAATAACTAAAGAGAGGTCAAGTGTCACAACACAGTTTTTCACCAAATCCTATTCACTTGCACAATTTTACCAAATTAAAGCCAACACTCACTACCATCATCATAGATCCATATAAACACATTCAAATAAACTCAAATTAACCATCAAAATCTCATTTGACATTTATTTATGAAATTACGTTTCCAAACCTCTCGGAGACACTCTTTCGAGTCTTCTCGCTTCAGTTTCATTTCTTTTCCTTAGCTCACTCCACTTGGCCGGATTTTCCCTCACCATAATCATCAAAACTTAATGTCAAAATTACACTTAACTACACATAATGAACTTTAAAACACAAGAGGGAAGGATGCTTAAGAAAAGAACTAAGATTTTACCTTTTTCCCCTTCCAAAACCATATCAACTTGTCTTAAATACCACCTCCTCCATTGACCACCTTAAGCATGAGTTGAGAGAAGAAAGAGAGGAGACAAGATGAATTTTTCTTCAGCCAAAAAGGAGTGGCCGGCTTCTCTCCCTCTCTCTGAATATATATCATGTACACTTGGCCCAAAATGAAACACATGTCTCACTCCCATTGGTTACTCTTTGATATCTATGGCATAATTCACTTTGATCCTTTACCTATTCTTACCTCATTAATTTGGCAAATAACTATCTCCAATTAAAACATTGGCGTACAAGTCCTCTTAATTGTTTTATTTAAGTCACAATTTGGCAAATTAGCAAAATAACCTTAACTTTTCACTTAATACTGGTTACGTTCTTTACTACATTTAACCATTTTTATTATCCAATTATATATTTTTTATCACCAAAATAATTATTTTAATGTCGTTTAAGGCATAACGGCATAATTGTCCAATTTGCCGAAACTTTTAAATTAATGATGGTTGTGTCCTTTTTGACACTTTCGTCATTAAATCAAACACATTTGGTTTTTACTTCACCCTTAACATGTATTAATATGATTAGGGTGTATTTTGGATGCTTACAAATTCCCCCAAAACACTTACCTTAAAAGTTTGCAAAATACTTGAATTAACTTATCCAATTTTTGGACACTTGAGCTAAGCTTTAATAGAGGATTTAGGTGTGAAGGAATGAGGAAGAAATGGGTGAAGAGAAGGAGAGGGAGGCTAGATTCTCTCTCTCTCATACCAACCCCTAATGGCTTTTAAAGCCATTGAATTCTTCTTTATCCATCCACCCTAAAATGTCAAGTTTTGATTGGACAACTTTCTCTTTTCCATTCTTGCTCCTTTGACTTACTTTAAATCATGAATTGACCTCTATATTAACTTAAACTCACATATTAATATATTGAAATAGCTTACTTAATGCAATTTAGTTCATAATGGTAAAATGATAAATTTAACCATGACTTTCCAAATAATACCGATTACACCCCCGACACATACACTTGACCAGTTACACAACTTAGGCCATTCTTGTACCCCACCAGTGTTCAAAACGACCAGGGTACAAGTCGGAGCTTTATAACTCTTCCCTCGTTAAGAAATTTCATCCTCCAAATTCATACCTGAACTGAATAGTTGAGGATGTTGAGTTCTCATTACAAAGTCGGGTTCCCATCTTGCTTCCTCACTAATAGAATCTGCTTATTCCAAAGTTGTCTCATTTCTCGAGCTAGTATTTGTGACGCGTGCTGAACCCCGTGGGTGCCCCGAACCGCCCACTTTTAGGGCTTTTGAGATGAGGTTCATGGAAACTTGCAAGTGAAATTGCAAGGGCATCTATTTTGGACAACAAGGAGGTTTCTTGGAGTCGCCACCCAAGAAAATATTGGGAAAGGTCATCTTGTCACACCCCGTTTGCCCCCTAGTAGAGTGAGCCATGTGTGTGTATGTATTTGTATGTGTTTTGGCATGATCATAAGGGCATTTTGGTAATATTGTATGATTTGGGGTTTTTCTGGTGCGTGTGTATGCATGTGTTGCACTATGGTGTGAATTAGTTGGGACAGGTTTGAGTGTGCATGAGTGCACCATTGTAGTGTATGTGCATGGGAGTTGTATTATGTCTGTGTGAATGCACCATAGTAGGATATGCACTAGTGGGTTATTGTGGTGTGTATGCATTCATACATTTGTAGGGTGCATTATTAGGGTGTTTCATTGTGTGCATGTGATACACTTAGTTAGGGTGTGAGTAAGTAATCTCCTCCACTAGATGGTTGACATATGTAAAGGGGAAAGAAAGAGGGGAAAGAGAAAATGAAAAAGGGGAAAATCAGATTTTGAAACCCATTTTCCCGTTTTCTCTCCTCCTTCTTCTTCTTTCTTCCTCCTTTGCACCCTTCTAAGTGTTCTACTTAGATTCAAGCTCAAGTGGCGGAATTAATTACTCCCTTACATCATTCTTGGTAAGTTCTTGCTTTTCCTTGTATTATTCATGCATTTTCTTCTTCTTCTTCTTCTTGGGTTGGATCTAAGTTAGGGTTTGTGTTTTTGGTGTTTGGGTGCTTATTTGTGCTTAGTTGAGCCTCCTCGCGAGCCAAAGGGCAAAGAGAAGGCTGGAACTAGTGGATCCAAGCAATAGGAGCTAAGGATTTTAAGGTTTGGGAATTTCTTGGTTTTCATGTATATATATATGTTTATGTATGAGATTGATGGATTCTTAGAATTAGGTTGTTATATGTTCTTTATTTTTATGTATATGCTATGGGTTATTGTTTTGGACTGTGGATCTTGCAAGAGCATGAGTTAATTGCGATAATGTTGGAATTGATGTGGTTTTGGGCATAAATTGGGGTTTTGAATGATTCTTGGAATTGGGGGTTTAAATTAATGAATTGTGTGAAATTTCTTGTTGATTAATGTTATATTATGGTTGTTGATGCTAATAGATGGCTGGGTTTGAGGTAAGAGGTTTTTGGATGAGTTTTGTGTGTTTATGGTTTGAGAGGGAGGAAGAAAATCTGCAGAATTTTGCAAATTTTGCAAAACCTGACGCTGTCGCGAGCGCGACAGAGATCAGAGTCTCGGAGCTTCGCTGTCGCGAGCCCGTGATAGCCGAAGTGTTGAGTATCCTCTGTCGCGAGCGTGACATCCGTCGCGATCGCGATGCTGGCTGAGTGCTATCACGAGCACGCGATTCGTCGCGAGCCCGCGATAGCAATATTTGTTCTCTGTCGCGATCTCGACATCCATCGCGAGCGCGACAGAGCCTGGCCCTTCCTTCCTCCTTGCGGTCGCGAAATTCGTCGAGCACGTGCAGCAAAGAGACTTCGGTCTCTGTTGCAAGCGCAACAGCTCCCTGTATGCTGAATGAGTTTTCTTTTGTTGTGTGCGGGTTGAACTCCAGTTTCCTTTCATGTCTATGAGATTTATGCTTGATGTCTTATGAATTATATGCATGCGGATCCATGATACGACTATGTACATATATGATGATGATTTTGGAATGTTATGAAATGGATTGAATGGTTTATGCATGACCTGCTAGACTCTAGAAAGTGGATAGTTAGACATGCCTAATAGAGTCTTATAGCTGCAGCCCTTTATTTCGTTTGGACCCCGATCAGGTCCCCGCTTGGTTCCTCGCGAACCCCTATGTGTTCGGATCTTGTTTAAGATCCCTTTTGAAAATGTTTTGTGAAAGTTAAAAGAATCTTGGTTTTTGATTCGTACCCGTAAGGTACCATTTGTGATCGGCACGTACTCGTAAAGTACTGTCCGTATACTCGTTATCCACTCCCTCAAGTCAGCAGGTGCTTTGTATGATTTGTGTTATGAGGAAATGTATGTGACATGTGTGTGAACTCATAAATGAAAGTATGATCTGTTTTGGGAATACGAATATTGTTATGAGTTTCTGAATGTATGGCTCAGTATATGCATGCTTATGCAATTGATTTGCTATGTGTATGGTATATTTTGATGTATGCTTGTGTTTTGCCTTGACGACCGTTGTGAATGGTTATCCTTTTTATATGTGTGTTTTCCCCACTAAGCGTTTATCGCTTAGCACGGTGTGTTTACCCATGCAGGTGCGGAAGGAGTTGCTTTGGGAGAGTCGCCGCAGTCTAAGCCAACGCAGCAGGGTTTAGAATAGGACTGAGTTTTGTATTTTGAGATTCTTTTTGTATAGAACTCTCTTATATTGATTTTGTAATAGCTTTCGCTTTTGTTTATGTAATTTCAGGAATTGTAATTAATTGTTGTATCTCTTTGTTGATCAGAACAGTAATGTAATGATTTCCATTATATTAATGCATGATCAGCTTATTTCTTGATTGGTTTTGTAAAGTTTTAAATTACCTTGTATTTCGGTATGTATGTTTATGTATGAATGTATGTATATTCTGTATCTGTGTGGTGGCACCTCTACTCATACGGCATCTCACTCCTTATCGAATGGGATCGTCTAAGTACGGGTAAGGGGTGTTAAAGTTGTGGTATCAGAGCCTAGGTTTAGGCATTTCTGGGTGATTATCTGTGTGATGCTATGTGTGGATATGTCTATGTCTAGGACTGTGTTGGCTGATGCGGCTGTCCTCTTGTTTGTTAGATGGATTCTGATTCTGCTCATGGTGCGCTCGAGGAGTCCGCTGAAAGTGTGAATCCTCCAGCTGTAGATCCGTCTATTTCTGTTTCAGTGTCGGCTCAATGTGCTAAGGTCCAGCCCGAGGCCGCTGCCATGCCTTTTGAGGGAATGTTCAGATTGCATCAGGACATGGCTCGGATTTTGGAAAGGGTGACTGCCCCTAAAGCTCCGATAGAGAGTTTAAGAAGAGCTGGTGTTGAGGATTTTTATGGGACTGGGCTTGATGAGTCAGAGCTAGCTGAAACGTGGCTTGATAAGGTAAAGAGAGCTTTAAGGGAAGTCAGGTGTCCTCCTGATCAGCAAGCTGAGTTTGCTGTGGCATTGCTTCAGGGACCGGCTTACGAATGGTGGGAGTTGGTATGTAGGCGACCTCAGATGCCTGATCCAGTTATTTGGGATTTCTTCAGTGAGGAGTTCACTAAGAAGTATATGACTCAGGCTTATAGGGATGCAAGATGGGCGTAATTTCTGAGTTTGAGGCAGAGGGCCATGTCAGTTTCGAATTATGAGAAGGAGTTTAATCGGTTATCTTGGTATGCTCCGCGTGGGGTTATGACAGATGATTTCAGGTGCAAGCACTTTGAAGCCGGGTTGAACGAGTCCTTGAAGATTGCTTTAATTTCTATGATGTGTATGCCTGGGGTAAGTTACTATCAGATTGCAGAGGCTGCCATGAGAGCGGAGAGGTCGGAATCTTTGCTTAGAGAGAGAGCTCAACGAAGGAATTCTGCAAGAGGTGGTTCTTCCTCATCTTCGGGTAAGAGGTCTAGGAACCCGCAGGATGAGCCATCAGCTGGTTCGGCTACCAGAGGAAGAAGGCAAGGTTCAGCTGCAGTAGCTAGTTCTGGTAGAGGTGGTAGATCAGATGCTACATCTGTTTGTGAGTTTTGCAGCAAGACTCACCGGGGTGAGTGTAGGTGGCTCACTGGTGGGTGCTTTAAGTGTGGGAGCACCGAGCACCGTCTGGCTAGTTGTCCCCAGTTGGGTGAAGATTCGGGTCCGCAGAGAGGAGCTAATGGAGTTGGATCTAATGCTTCTCAGGCTGCCCGTGGTAGGGGCCGAGGTAGAGGTCGAGGTGGTCGACCTAGAGATGGAGCTATTTCTGAGACTATTGAGCGTCCTCCTCCAGTTGTAGCTAGAGCTTATGCAGTTAGAGCCAGAGAGGAGCAGGATGCCCCTGATGTAATTGCTGGTAAGTTCCTACTCCATGACACTGAATTATATGCTCTAATAGATCCTGGTTCCACACACTCATATTTGTGCACAGATAAGATTTTTGATAAGTTGCATGTGGTAGATCAGTTAGATTATGAGATATGTGTGACCAATCCATTAGGGCATAGTGTCAGTGTGAGTAGAGTTTTTAGGAATTGTCCTTTGTTGGTTGAGGGAGTTGAGTTCCCTGCGGATTTGATAGAGTTGCCCTTTAGAGAGTATGATTTGATTTTGGGTATGGATTGGTTGGGTGAGCATCGAGCTGTAGTTGATTGTCATAGGAAGACCTTCGTGCTTCGGGATAGGAATCGAGCTCCAGTGTTTGTAAGAGGTTTGGGTGCGAGTTCTGTGAACAATGTGATTTCTGCAATTCAAGGCATGAGGTTTATGAGAAAGGGTTGTGAGGCTTTTCTGGCTGTGGTTTTGGATTCCAAGAGGGATCAAGTTAGGATTGAGGACATCCCTGTTGTTCGAGAGTTCAATGATGTTTTTCCGAGTGATTTGCCGGGTTTGCCTCCCGAGAGGGAAGTTGAGCTAGCCATAGAGATTATGCCGGGTACCACACCTGTATCGAAGGCACCCTATCGAATGGCTCCTGTAGAGTTGAGAGAATTAAAAACTCAACTATAAGAGCTCTTGGATAAGGGGTTTATTCGACCCAGCATATCTCCTTAGGGAGCTCCGGTTCTGTTCGTTAAGAAGAAGGATGGGTCTTTGAGGATGTGTATCGACTACAGGCAGATTAATAAGATAAAAGTGAAGAACAAGTATCCGTTGCCCAGAGTTGAGGATTTGTTTGATCAGCTTTGGGGTTCCGGTGTTTTCTCTAAGATAGATCTTCGGTCGGTGTATTATCAGCTTTGTGTTAAGGATGAGGATGTGGTTAAGACTGCATTTCGGACTCGGTATGGCCATTATGAGTTCCTTGTGATGCCGTTTGGTTTAACTAATGCTCCAGCGGCATTCATGGATTTGATGAACAGAGTGTTTAGGCCATACTTAGACCGGTTTGTGGTGGTGTTTACAGATGATATCCTGGTGTATTCCAAGGATGAGACTGAGCATGAGGAACATCTCCGATTGGTTTTGCAAGTATTGAGGGAACATCGGTTGTTTGCCAAGTTGAGTAAGTGTGATTTTGGGCTACGGGAAGTGTCGTTTTTGGGCCACATAGTTTCAGCCAAGGGTATTCAGGTAGATCCAGCTAAGATTGAGGTGATAGTTGATTGGAAGGCGACTAGGAATGTTCAGGAAGTGAGGAGTTTCCTTGGTCTGGCAGGTTATTACCGTCGGTTTGTTAAGAGTTTCTCTGTAATTGCTGCTCCGATGACTAAGTTGCTGAGGAAGGGAGTTAAGTTTGAGTGGTCAGATAAGTGTGTAGACACCGGGTCCCGAGTAGCTTTGATCAGGATTACCCAATGATGAAATTAAGTGTGTCGATCTATAGGCAAAAAGAATGAAGTTGGAAGTGACGATTTCCTTGTCGATTTGTTGTTTTAAAATTAAATAAAAATGTATTTCAAAAATATTTTTAAAGTATTTTAAAATTTATTTTGTGAGGAAAAAAGTGAGTTTTTAAATTATTATATTTTATAGGAATTTAAAAAAAAAAAATTCCGCGCGAGGGACGGGCTGCCCGTCGGTCGTGCCTGCGCACGGGCAGGCCGTCGGTCGCGCCCTTGTTCGTCCGTTTTGCCTATTTTGGCCTTTTTGGCCATAAATTCTTCATTTTAAATGCTTTTTAACTCATTTTCTTTGCAAAATTTAATTCAAAAAGCCTTATATCTTCCAACCCAATAAATTCAGTGGTTTTTTGTAATTATGGGAATTAAATTAGTTTAATTTCTTAATTAAAAAATCTGAATTTTAAGGGGAATAAAAAGAGTTTTTTAGTGGGAATTATGGGGGATTTTCTTTAGAAAACTTTTTTTTTCTTCTTCTCTCTTCTCTCAGCCAAACTCTCTCAATTTCTAAAGGAATTTCCAGCAATTCTTGAAACAAAAAATAACAATTTTTGTTTTTGAGAATTTTTCTTATTTTCAATTGACAACTTTTTACTTTAAGACAAATAAACTAATTGTTTGTTCTTGAGTAAAATTTATCTTTCAATATTTTATTTTTTCTTCTAATCATATTTTTTCAAATCAAGACAAGAAATTGGATCATCTACCTTCATTTCTTCAAGATCAATTTTGAGGGTAAACATTTTTGGCTCAATTTCTTAGTTTGATTTTTAATTTCATTTCTTTTTTTATTTAATTAATTAACATGTAAATTCTTTTAGTTTTATCATTTTATTCTTCTTTTTATTCTTTTGCTTTTATTCTATTGATTATCATGTAAATTCTTTTAGATCTATTATTTAATTGTTCATATTTTTACTTCTTATTTCTTTTTTGTTTAATTTGTTCATATCATTATTTCTTATTTTTATTTCTCATTTAATTGTTCATGTTCATATTATTGTCATTTTTTTAGTTCATATATATTATTAGTATCATCATTTAACATGTTTTATCATAATTGGCTTATTTTATTTTCATGTTATTCTTTTTTTTTAATTGGATTGTTCATCTTCTTTGATTATTATTATTATTATTATTATTATTATTATTATTATTATTATTATTATTATTATTATTATTATTATTATTATTATTATTATTATTATTATTATTATTATTATTATTATTATTATTATTATTATTATTATTGTTGTTGTTATAATGTTATTTGATTGTTCATATTCTATGGTCTTATTATGTTATTATTATTATTGTAGTTATTACCATCATTAGTATTATTATTATTATCCTTGTTCTTGTTTATTTTTATTATTACTATTATTATTTATTTCTTATACATGCTGATTTTTATTATTACCTTTATTTTTTATACATGTTGGATATTGTTGTTGTTATTTTATATTTTTACACATGCTGAATTTTATGTTTGCATTTTCTATTCATGTTTTTTTATGCATGTTGAATTATATTATCATTATTTTATGTTTGCTTATGCATGTTAAATTGTTAAATTGTTAAGTTGCATATTTTTATTATGTCATTTTAATTGGTTTGTCATACATGATGCTTTTTTATTTGCTTTATTTTTATAGTATATTTCTAAACTCATTTTTATTACTAACATGGCTTTTATTTGTTTCTTTTATTTCAACACTTATTTTTATGTGTGAGTCTTTTCCATAACAAGTGGGAACCCATGAAGATTTGAAGATCCATTTGGATGTTGTCAATTTTTATTGTTTTCATTAATTTGCTTTCATTATTTTATTTTTATTATGTAATTTGTAATAAATGGGGAGTCCCGAACTTTCTCTGGTCTTTGGGCTCAACGATTACAATCTTAGGCTCCAGGGGGTAGAGGCTGAGATCTCCAAAATCTCTCTGGTTAGCCCAAGATGGATATGTATGCGCCGTCTTAGGCTCGATGAGGCTAGACGACCCTTCCCAATGTTCTATTGGGTGGCGACTCCAAGAAACCTCTTTGTTGCCCAAAATAGACGCAGCTTGTAAATACCTTACAAGTTTTTATGAACCTCTCCCGATCGCCCTAAGGCGGGCTTTTGGGAGGCATCGAGGTTCGGCGCGCGTCACAGTGGCGACTCCACTGGGGACATTAGAGACTTCCCTTCGAAAATACCTTGGCTAAAATTTACAATTGAGTTTTATAAAAATTTCATCTCTTTTCGAAACTGCATTATATATCATTAGAGCCTTAGATTTATGCTAGTTTGGTCCCTTTTCTAGCCCCGGTGCATTCCCGAAGCACGACCCTATTTTCACTCAATTTAGGGAAGTGTTAAGGATAATCACCAGCCCAAGCCTCGTACCGTCATGGTATATTAAATGGTGACCCGATCGATCGTTATGCTCGTGATGAGCTAGACCCGTTGGCAGGGACCATGCTTGGGTAGCCCTAAAGTAACACCACCCTTTGACCAAAGCTCATGTAATGGCAATAGGCACTTCCACTAGGTGAAATGTACCGTAATACCGTGCTTGCTACCTGGGCCATTATATATTGAACAAAATTAGTTAAATTAAATTGTCTTCATCAAAGGCTTTCATGCCCCGATGGGCCCATCTTAGTTTAATTGAGGTGTTTAAATACATAATGGCCAAAAACTCATACGTGTGTACATTAGATAAGAGCTGTTATGCTGCCAGTTTTCCAGCGTGCACCATACGCGTCTAAAGGGTTCCCTGTTAACCCTTGGATAAAGCTCACCTAGGAAAGAGACTATGCTACCTCGTGTGTGGGGGCAATAAGGTTGGAAGGATCTATCTGCTTGCATGTGTTTGTCTATGTTGCATCAGCACGACCATGCATTGCATTTCAATCATGCATCATCCTAACGAGATGTATTTGTTTCAGCCATCATAGATTTACCCGGGTGGTTTAGGTGTCCCGACGGTCGGTTGAGAAGGATTCCACTCTTGGGGTTACCAGAGCTAGTGCCGTATCGGAGCACAGATTCTCTTTCAGATAGTAGTGAGATTTTTTCTTCAAAATCATCAAGTATGTCTAATCCAGCCAGTGGGTCTGATGCAACTAGGGCTATGATTGCCGAAGAAGTGGGAAGAAGAATGGAGGAGTTTGAGGCCAGAATGATGGCCATGATGGGCAATCTTGCAACAACCTTAGCTCCACTTGCAGGGCAACAAGCTGCTGCTCCTATAAGGGGGCAAGATGAACAAGGGGCTATGAGAGAGGACCCCCCTGCTGTAGCTGACCCACATGTGGTTGAGCAAAGACCACCAGCACTTGTAGAGCATAAAGAAGGACTTAGGTCTGAGATTGACTTATGGGAAGAGAAGCAAGAGGAACAAAAGGTAGCAAAGGGAAAGTCACCCAAGCTGGAGGAAGCAATGTGGAGGAGGATGGAGGAGAAATTTGAGGCTATGACCAGGATGATGGCGATTGGAAGGGGAATGAATCCCGAGGATCGAGAGCTCGATGGTGATGATCTGATCCCCCAGAACTTCAAGATGCCTGATATCCCAAAATTTGATGGCACCTCTGACCCTGCCGCACACATTAAGCAATACTCACTGGTCATGAAGGGAACGACCTTAACAAGAAAGCAAAAGATAGATTATTTCTGCTTGAGTCTCATAGGAGCTGCTATTGATTGGTACCATGGGCTTGAGAGGAGGTCCAAGGAGGATTGGGACTTGCTAATCGAAGAGTTTCTTGAGCAGTACGATTGCAGTACCCGGATGGAGGTCACTTTGAAAGATCTCGAGTTGCTACAGCAGAAGGCTTGAGAGTCCTTCCATGAGTACCTTACTCGATGGAGGAACCGAGTTATGGAGATGAAACGCAAACCGGACACTTCTGATCAGATCTGGCTATTCATTCGAAATGCCAGCCCTTACTTGAGAGATGGACTGAAAATGAAGGGACTCAAGGATTGGGAGTCCTTGAAGGACATTGCTATAAAAGCAGAAGGAGAATATTTAGCCAAGAGGGCAAATAGCGAGTCCTATGCCAGGAAGGGATACAGCAATCAGGGGACAGCCGAGCCAGCAAGTTCAAGCAGCGGTAACAGAGGTGGGAAGACAGCTGAGGTGTCTACAACAGGTGTAAGTCAGAGGTATTTCTCCAACTTGGGTAGGCCTTTATCATGGGTACTGAAGAGGCTAGTAAAAGAAGGAAACTGCGACCCCTATCACCTAGGCCGGCCAAGACCTAGGGGCAGCCAGGGCACAAGGAAAATGAATATTGTGCATTTCACCAACATACCGGGCATTTGACAGATGATTGTATAACGCTAAGGCATCGGGTCGAAGATCTAATTGACAACAAGCAGATCACCGATCCTCAAAAGAGAGAAAGCAAGAAGAAGGCTAATTTCAATGCTATGCCACCACCTGCCTTTATGGTTGGGTCTAGCCTACCAGAATGGTATGTGATGCAGGATTTATACGGAAATGAGTATGTCGCTATCACTCGCCCTGAGGCAAGTGAAGAAGGGATTCCCGTGGCGATGATAGACTGTTGGTCCACTAGTGAGAGTGGAGATGAAGAAGATGAAGAGAAAGATGGAGAATTCGTGGATCCATGGGATTCGGAAGAGGAGGAAAGAGTTGAGGCTGTAACAAGAAGTGGGAGAGTGGTCCCAAAAGTTGAGAAGCCGCATGACCCAGCACAATCACCTGCAGAAAAGGAGTCGGAAGAAAGTGCCATAGTGAAGCAACTGAAAAAGACCACGGCTCAGATATCAATTTGGGACCTTTTGAGATAGTCTCCCTCCCACAGACAGAAATTAGTTGTGGCATTGAGTGAGTCCACCGTAGCCACTACAATTTCTCCATCTGAGCTGCTAGACCTTGTAAAAGGGGGATCTGGAGAGAAACTGGTGTTTTCTGATGCAGACTTACCGGTAGAGGGCCGTAATCACAATCGGCCGCAGTACATCAAGGCTCAAATTAATGACAAGCATACCGCTTGTGTTATGGTTGATGATGGCTCATCCATAAATGTTTGCCCTCTAGTTGCACTTCAGGCTTTTGGGCTAAATGAAAGCATGTTGAGCAAGTCTGATTTAACCATCACAGCCTGTGATAATTCTCGAAGACAAGCATGGGGAACTTTCAGAGCTCTGGTTAGGACTGGGCCTATCGAGACAGAAAAAGAATTTGTGGTCTTGCCTATCCCGGCGAATTTCTCAGCTCTGCTTGGAAGGCCATGGTTCCATAAATTGGGAGGAGTGCCCTCTACCCTACACCAGATGATTAAGATACCTCATGAAGGAGAGGTGGTGACTATTAAAGCAGCTAGAGAAAACCAAGTGTCTGCCTTGGGGATCTCTAATCAGCCATTCAGTGGTTTTTATATATCGATGATAGGAGAGGAGCAGGGCTTGGCAGATAGTCCTCAAGTGGTGAATATGATGAAGAAGATGCACTTTCTCCCAGGGGCTGGTCTGGGTAAAAACTCGCAAGGGCTGCAGGATGCTATCACCACATAAGGCCAGAAAGATCCGAAGGGTCTGGGCTACAAAGGAGAGCATGGTAAGAAGAAAGTGTCGGAGAAGATGCCCCACATTTCAGAGAATTTTGTCCCCTCATCTTCGATCTGTGCTTACACGGGAGAGGAGGAGCCTCTATGTGTAGATGGAAAGATCGTTCCGGGGTTTGAAATCTTTAATGACATCTTCGACTGGGATGTTGGAGTTATCAAGTCTGCAGAGAACTTATGGGATGAGGAGATCATGACTCAGTGCAGTGTCTGGGACAGGGATGAGCCTGAGGAGATTGTTACTGATAAGCTATTAGCCACCAGACTTAAGGGAAAGGAAAAGATGGTAGAGCCAAAGCTGAAATTTAAAGATTTGAAGATTTCACCGGAGGTAGTTGAAAAGCCTCCACAAAGCCAAGAAGTCAAAGCCCAGTCCGCTGCAACGGCATCATCGACAGGGGATGAAGATAATAGTTATTTAGATACTATTTTTATGCCAGAACTTTTTAATGACAATGTTAATGTTTCTGATTACATCAATGAGATGAACAACTTTGCTTACTTGTGTGATGTTTTTTATGATTTCATTCCTCATGCTCATAAACATGATGCATTCATTTTTGACATTAACTCAACTAACACAACTGCATTTAATCTCGAAACTTTGGAGAATCCAAAGGAAATTTTGATAGCATTAGACATAACTCCTGAAGAGAGGCTAAAATTTGAGAGAATATTAAAAAAATATGAAAAAGTCTTTGCCTGGACCTACGAGGACATGCCAGGAATTGATCAAGATGTAGCCGAACATGCCATTCCAACGTACCCAGAGAGTAAACCTATCACACCCCACAAGTGGCTTATTTGGAAATTAGAATTTTAATTGGATAATATTGGACAATTGAGTAATTTGTTAGTAAAAGAGGATTATTATGCAAAGAAATAAAAGTATTATTATGGCAGATTTTATTTAGTGAGTAAAGAGGAAATTAATAAGGATTTATTGGTAATTGGGAAGGATCAGATTGTAAAAAGGGTAATAAGTGAGTTGAGGAGCCGTGCATGTGTGCCAGGTGGTGAGCAGGGTGTGTGCACGTGGTGAGGGAAAGGAGAAAACTGAGAAAGTTTTGTTAGTTGGAAACAAAAGACTGAAATTCTCTCTTTTCTGATTTTCTCTCTCACGTTAACCATCTCTGTTCTCCATTTGTTGTGCTTTTCCTTTTTGCATGTGTGTTTTTCTGTTGAGGAACTAAGGTCTGGTTGAGTTTTGAAGCTTCAGCAGGGTAAGTAACTACTGGTTTTACTTTGGGTTCTTGATCTTCATCTTTTCTGGGATTATTATGAGTTATTTATATAATGGTTCTTGGGATTAATTGGGTATCGGTTTGTCTGTTGCAAGTACTGGAAGATAGAAGAATAGAGAAGGGAAAAGATAAGGTGGTGGACTGAGAGTTACAGTGGACATTTTTGGACTTCATTTCCAGGTTTGGGAGTGTGTCTGTCTTGCTCATTTTTGGATCCAGATTGCAGTTTTGTTGCTAATATAGTTATGTGTGTTGGAGTATTGAAATGCATGAGTTATGTAGTGTTCGATACATGATTACAGTAGGAAAAGAATGATATGAGTTTGCAAATGAGATGTTTATATATGTATATGAATGTGAAGCTCTGGTTTGGGTCTCTTTCTGTTTATATTCTGTAATTATATGTTTGGATGAATAAAGTGAGTGAAATGGCTGTAATGGTGCTCAGAGGACTTAAAGGTACGTGTTTGAATGATTATTTCATGAAAAATGGTTTTATACAAATGGAGTTTTGAATTTGGAGAGTGCTCTGTTTTCTAGATTTTCTGGGTTTATCCACGTTTTACTGGAAGTTGGTTTTGAGAAGATGATGGAGTTTGTGAAGAGAAGCAGAATTGTGAGAAGAAGGTCACGAGACGTGATGCTGCATCACGCCGTGACCCCCTTCTCGGTTGAAGGTCACGAGACGCGAAGCAGCTTCACGCCGTGACTCCTTCTTTGCTGAAAGTCACGTGACGTGATGCTGCATCACGCCGTGACTTTCGCCTCCTCCTGCATGTGATTTCTTCCTCTCCTCACAGGCGTCACGAGACGTGACTGATGGTCACGCCGTGACTGCCTTGCTTTTTGCTTGGCTCTCGCGTGAAGCCTGTGTCACGCGACGTGATGAATGGTCACGGCGTGACCAGTCTTCCCTGCTGCCTTATTTTCTAAAACATGATTTTTAACTTCTGATTTCAAGGGTTTTACACTACATGGCGACTAATTAGTTTTAAAATCTGATTGTATTTCAAGAATTGCATAATATTGGGTTTTGAATACATGATTAATAATATATTTATACATGATTTATATGTTTATAATTTACATGAATATAGTTATTCCAATGTGGATTTTATGTTCTTTTTACCTCCTGTGTTTGATAATTGAATATGTTACATGTTTCTGGGTTCGATTAGTATATACAAATACATAGATTATTACAAGATGAATTATAAGTTCTTATTACTTCCGGTAATTAATATTTGGATATATGTATATGTTTCTGATCTTGATCAACGTACATGAATACATGAATTATTGAGTTGTGTCATTTAAGCCTGTATAAGTCATAGTAGTGGATAAGTAAGCGCTTACTTAGGTCAGAGTGTGTGTGCAGCTGCTATATGATAAAATGATATATGCGGGTCCATTTGGATCCTTGTTTCGACCATGTTTGGTCTATATGGAAATAAAGCGAGACCTCGGTCTCTATATGAAAATTACATGTTTGAGACTCATGTCTCTATATGCTTGGGATACTGTGTTCTATCAGTATCCAAATGACCGTATCCACTTCTTAGGTTTATACCAGACTAATCAGGCTACATGTTTATTTGCTATATATATGTTGAGATGTTTATTGACATGATTAAATGTATATGTTGCACCTGAATTCTTGTATATCCTGTATCGGTGTAATCAGAAAAGTATGTGTGTATTTGTTAATTGCTTATATTGTAAATATCATAATGTGATGAGATACTATATTGTATTTGTATATTATTATTTTGTTTTGTTCCTCCCCACTAAGCGTTATCGCTTAGCACGGGCTCTTTTCCCGTGCAGGTGGCGAGTGCAGTTCAGAGTCGGATATCTGCAGGTCGGCCACTAGGAGTCTTTTTGGATGAAGTTGTTTTTATTTTTGAAGTCTTCCGCTGTAATTATTTTTGTACATGGCTTGTGTATAGCAAAATGAATCTTTTGTAAAGAAACAAGTATATATATTTTTGTATATGTATTTGCTTACGAGCCCTTTTTGTAAAAACGGTATAAATATGATATATGTATAAGGACTTGATATATATATGTTACAGGAATTTTCTGATTAAATGATTAAAAGTTTCTTTAAATCTCATTTGGTTTTTGTTTATACATGTGTATATGGATTTGTTATATGTGTTTGTCCGCGTGGCACTCCGGTATCCTTCCAACGGGGATGGCGGGGCGTTACAACTTGGTATCAGAGCCCAGGTTTGGTGGTTCTGGGTTATGTTATGATTGTTTGAGTGTAGAGTCGAGTCTATGCATGAGAGTCAGTTTTGTTTAGTGGCCTAATGCAGATGTCTTGTGTTTTGTAGTGTTTATATGGAGTCGGATCCAAGTGAGTATATGGGCGACACTATGAGCAGTTATAATGTGGGTCCTAGAGAGAATCCAGTTAGAAGAGATGATCCAGTTAGACAGGATAGACATGAGCGGGAACCTGCACCAGCCGAGGGTGCAAATAGAGGTATTGCTTTTGATCCAGCGTTAGTTCAGGGGTTATTACAAGTGGTTGATAGGTTGACTGCACCTAAGGCTCCAACTGAGTTGTTAAGAAAGAGAGGAGCAGAGGATTTTCATGGGACTGCCTTAGATGAATCCGATGTGGCTGAGTTTTGGCTGAAGAGAGTGGACAAAATTTTGTAAGAGATTAGATGTCCCGCAGATCAGAGAGCTTCATGTGCTATATCGTTGCTTCAGGGACCAGCCTATGATTGGTGGGAACTTGTGATGAGGAATCCTCAGCGACCAGCTGAGCTGACATGGGATTATTTCAAGAAAGAGTTTGAGCAAAAGTATATAACAAAGGCATACCAAGAAGCGAAATGGAGAGAGTTCATTAGTTTGAAGCAGCGGGGCATGACTGTCAGTGAGTATGATAAGGAGTTCAACCGGTTAAGTAAGTATGTGCCTGAGTAGTTGTTGACAGATGAGTTCAGATGTAGGCACTTTTTAGAGGGTTTGCGTGAGGTATTCAGAGGCCCCTTGTCTGCGATGATTGTCTTGCAGCCAGTTGGGTATTATCAGATTGTGGCTGCAGCAATGAGGTTAGAGGAATCTGAGGAGATCAAGCAGAGAATGGCACAGAAAAGAAGAGCACCAGAAGGGGGAAATGTGAGTGCTAAGAAAGCAAAGGGTACTCCAGTTGAGCAAGGATCTAAAGGGAATATTCAAGTGCCTTCACAGGTAGAGAGTGTAGCCCCACAAGGAAATAAAGGAAATCGAGCACCAGAATGCGAGCATTGTCATAGGTACCATTGGGGTACGTGTCGGAAGATTACTGGCGCTTGTTTTAAGTGCGGGAGTATGGAGCATCGGTTTGCCTTTTGCCCTGATCGACAAGAGAACCAGAATCAACAAGAAAGCCGAAAATCCAATGTTATCCAAAGCAATCGTGAAGGAAGTCGAGCTCCGAGAGTACCGTCAGAAACAGTGCAGCGACCTGGTGCTACTGAGGATCATAATCAGTATAGAGGTTATGCTATGATTGCTAGAGATGCGACGGGTACAGCGGGTCCTTCGGGTAAGTGTTTACATGTACAGTTTTGTCTTGTTTCGGTTTTGCTATTTGAGATGTGTTTGGATAAGCGAGGAAATTTCGAGGACGAAATTTTCTTAAGGAGGGGTGAGTTGTCACACCCCACAAGTGGCTTATTTGGAAATTAGAATTTTAATTGGATAATTTAGGACAATTGAGTAATTTGTTAGTAAAAGAGGATTATTATGCAAAGAAATAAAAGTATTATTATGGCAGATTTTATTTAGTGAGTAAAGAGGAAATTAATAAGGATTTATTGGTAATTGGGAAGGATCAGATTGTAAAAAGGGTAATAAGTGAGTTGAGGAGCCGTGCATGTGTGCCAGGTGGTGAGCAGGGTGTGTGCACGTGGAGAGGGAAAGGAGAAAACTGAGAAAGTTTTGTTAGTTGGAAACAAAAGACTGAAATTCTCTCTTTTCTGATTTTCTCTCTCACGTTAACCATCTCTGTTCTCCATTTGCTGTGCTTTTCCTTTTTGCATGTGTGTTTTTCTGTTGAGGAACTAAGGTCTGGTTGAGTTTTGAAGCTTCAGCAGGGTAAGTAACTACTGGTTTTACTTTGGGTTCTTGATCTTCATCTTTTCTGGGATTATTATGAGTTATTTATATAATGGTTCTTGGGATTAATTGGGTATCGGTTTGTCTGTTGCAAGTACTGGAAGATAGAAGAATAGAGAAGGGAAAAGATAAGGTGGTGGACTGAGAGTTACAGTGGACATGTTTGGACTTCATTTCCAGGTTTGGGAGTGTGTCTGTCTTGCTCATTTTTGGATCCAGATTGCAGTTTTGTTGCTAATATAGTTATGTGTGTTGGAGTATTGAAATGCATGAGTTATGTAGTGTTCGATACATGATTACAGTAGGAAAAGAATGATATGAGTTTGCAAATGAGATGTTTATATATGTATATGAATGTGAAGCTCTGGTTTGGGTCTCTTTCTGTTTATATTCTGTAATTATATGTTTGGATGAATAAAGTGAGTGAAATGGCTGTAATGGTGCTCAGAGGACTTAAAGGTACGTGTTTGAATGATTATTTCATGAAAAATGGTTTTATACAAATGGAGTTTTGAATTTGGAGAGTGCTCTGTTTTCTGGATTTTCTGAGTTTATCCACGTTTTACTGGAAGTTGGTTTTGAGAAGATGATGGAGTTTGTGAAGAGAAGCAGAATTGTGAGAAGAAGGTCACGAGACGTGATGCTGCATCATGTCGTGACCCCCTTCTCGGTTGAAGGTCACGAGACGCGAAGCAGCTTCACGCCGTGACTCCTTCTTTGCTGAAGGTCACGTGACGTGATGCTGCATCACGCCGTGACTTTCGCCTCCTCCTGCGTGTGATTTCTTCCTCTCCTCACAGGCGTCACGAGACGTGACTGATGGTCACGCCGTGACTGCCTTGCTTTTTGCTTGGCTCTCGCGTGAAGCCTGTGTCACGCGACGTGATGAATGGTCACGGCGTGACCAGTCTTCCCTGCTGCCTTATTTTCTAAAACATGATTTTTTACTTCTGATTTCAAGGGTTTTACACTACATGGCGACTAATTAGTTTTAAAATCTGATTGTATTTCAAGAATTGCATAATATTGGGTTTTGAATACATGATTAATAATATTTTTATACATGATTTATATGTTTATAATTTACATGAATATAGTTATTCCAATGCGGATTTTATGTTCTTTTTACCTCCTGTGTTTGATAATTGAATATGTTACATGTTTCTGGGTTCGATTAGTATATACAAATACATAGATTATTACAAGATGAATTATAAGTTCTTATTACTTCCGGTAATTAATATTTGGATATATGTATATGTTTCTGATCTTGATCAACGTACATGAATACATGAATTATTGAGTTGTGTCATTTAAGCCTGTATAAGTCATAGTAGTGGATAAGTAAGCGCTTACTTAGGTCAGAGTGTGTGTGCAGCTGCTATATGATAAAATGATATATGCGGGTCCATTTGGATCCTTGTTTCGACCATGTTTGGTCTATATGGAAATAAAGCGAGACCTCGGTCTCTATATGAAAATTACATGTTTGAGACTCATGTCTCTATATGCTTGGGATACTGTGTTCTATCAGTATCCAAATGACCGTATCCACTTCTTAGGTTTATACCAGACTAATCAGGCTACATGTTTATTTGCTATATATATGTTGAGATGTTTATTGACATGATTAAATGTATATGTTGCACCTGAATTCTTGTATATCCTGTATCGGTGTAATCAGAAAAGTATGTGTGTATTTGTTAATTGCTTATATTGTAAATATCATAATGTGATGAGATACTATATTGTATTTGTATATTGTTATTTTGTTTTGTTCCTCCCCACTAAGCGTTATCGCTTAGCACGGGCTCTTTTCCCGTGCAGGTGGCGAGTGCAGTTCAGAGTCGGATATCTGCAGGTCGGCCACTAGGAGTCTTTTTGGATGAAGTTGTTTTTATTTTTGAAGTCTTCCGCTGTAATTATTTTTGTACATGGCTTGTGTATAGCAAAATGAATCTTTTGTAAAGAAACAAGTATATATATTTTTGTATATGTATTTGCTTACAAGCCCCTTTTGTAAAAACGGTATAAATATGATATATGTATAAGGACTTGATATATATATGTTACAGGAATTTTCTGATTAAATGATTAAAAGTTTCTTTAAATCTCATTTGGTTTTTGTTTATACATGTGTATATGGATTTGTTATATGTGTTTGTCCGCGTGGCACTCTGGTATCCTTCCAACGGGGATGGCGGGGCGTTACAGCTTGGTATCAGAGCCCAGGTTTGGTGGTTCTGGGTTATGTTGTGATTGTTTGAGTGTAGAGTCGAGTCTATGCATGAGAGTCAGTTTTGTTTAGTGGCCTAATGCAGATGTCTTGTGTTTTGTAGTGTTTATATGGAGTCGGATCCAAGTGAGTATATGGGCGACACTATGAGCAGTTATAATGTGGGTCCTAGAGAGAATCCAGTTAGAAGAGATGATCCAGTTAGACAGGATAGACATGAGCGGGAACCTGCACCAGCCGAGGGTGCAAATAGAGGTATTGCTTTTGATCCAGCGTTAGTTCAGGGGTTATTACAAGTGGTTGATAGGTTGACTGCACCTAAGGCTCCAACTGAGTTGTTAAGAAAGAGAGGAGCAGAGGATTTTCATGGGACTGCCTTAGATGAATCCGATGTGGCTGAGTTTTGGCTGAAGAGAGTGGACAGAATTTTGCAAGAGATTAGATGTCCCGCAGATCAGAGAGCTTCATGTGCTATATCGTTGCTTCAGGGACCAGCCTATGATTGGTGGGAACTTGTGATGAGGAATCCTCAGCGACCAGCTGAGCTGACATGGGATTATTTCAAGAAAGAGTTTGAGCAAAAGTATATAACAAAGGCATACCAAGAAGCGAAATGGAGAGAGTTCATTAGTTTGAAGCAGCGGGGCATGACTGTCAGTGAGTATGATAAGGAGTTCAACCGGTTAAGTAAGTATGTGCCTGAGCAGTTGTTGACAGATGAGTTCAGATGTAGGCACTTTTTAGAGGGATTGCATGAGGTATTCAGAGGCCCCTTGTCTGCGATGATTGTCTTGCAGCCAGTTGGGTATTATCAGATTGTGGCTGCAGCAATAAGGTTAGAGGAATCTGAGGAGATCAAGCAGAGAATGGCACAGAAAAGAAGAGCACCAGAAGGGGGAAATGTGAGTGCTAAGAAAGCAAAGGGTACTCCAGTTGAGCAAGGATCTAAAGGGAATATTCAAGTGCCTTCACAGGTAGAGAGTGTAGCCCCACAAGGAAATAAAGGAAATCGAGCACCAGAATGCGAGCATTGTCATAGGTACCATTGGGGTACGTGTCGGAAGATTACTGGCTCTTGTTTTAAGTGCGGGAGTATGGAGCATCGGTTTGCCTTTTGCCCTGATCGACAAGAGAACCAGAATCAACAAGAAAGCCGAAAATCCAATGTTATCCAAAGCAATCGTGAAGGAAGTCGAGCTCCGAGAGTACCGTCAGAAACAGTTCAGCGACCTGGTGCTACTGAGGATCATAATCAGTATAGAGGTTATGCTATGATTGCTAGAGATGCGACGGGTACAGCGGGTCCTTCGGGTAAGTGTTTACATGTACAGTTTTGTCTTGTTTCGGTTTTGCTATTTGAGATGTGTTTGGATAAGCGAGGAAATTTCGAGGACGAAATTTTCTTAAGGAGGGGTGAGTTGTCACACCCCACAAGTGGCTTATTTGGAAATTAGAATTTTAATTGGATAATTTAGGACAATTGAGTAATTTGTTAGTAAAAGAGGATTATTATGCAAAGAAATAAAAGTATTATTATGGCAGATTTTATTTAGTGAGTAAAGAGGAAATTAATAAGGATTTATTGGTAATTGGGAAGGATCAGATTGTAAAAAGGGTAATAAGTGAGTTGAGGAGCCGTGCATGTGTGCCAGGTGGTGAGCAGGGTGTGTGCACGTGGTGAGGGAAAGGAGAAAACTGAGAAAGTTTTGTTAGTTGGAAACAAAAGACTGAAATTCTCTCTTTTCTGATTTTCTCTCTCACGTTAACCATCTCTGTTCTCCATTTGTTGTGCTTTTCCTTTTTGCATGTGTGTTTTTCTGTTGAGGAACTAAGGTCTGGTTGAGTTTTGAAGCTTCAGCAGGGTAAGTAACTACTGGTTTTACTTTGGGTTCTTGATCTTCATCTTTTCTGGGATTATTATGAGTTATTTATATAATGGTTCTTGGGATTAATTGGGTATCGGTTTGTCTGTTGCAAGTACTGGAAGATAGAAGAATAGAGAAGGGAAAAGATAAGGTGGTGGACTGAGAGTTACAGTGGACATTTTTGGACTTCATTTCCAGGTTTGGGAGTGTGTCTGTCTTGCTCATTTTTGGATCCAGATTGCAGTTTTGTTGCTAATATAGTTATGTGTGTTGGAGTATTGAAATGCATGAGTTATGTAGTGTTCGATACATGATTACAGTAGGAAAAGAATGATATGAGTTTGCAAATGAGATGTTTATATATGTATATGAATGTGAAGCTCTGGTTTGGGTCTCTTTCTGTTTATATTCTGTAATTATATGTTTGGATGAATAAAGTGAGTGAAATGGCTGTAATGGTGCTCAGAGGACTTAAAGGTACGTGTTTGAATGATTATTTCATGAAAAATGGTTTTATACAAATGGAGTTTTGAATTTGGAGAGTGCTCTATTTTCTGGATTTTCTGGGTTTATCCACGTTTTACTGGAAGTTGGTTTTGAGAAGATGATGGAGTTTGTGAAGAGAAGCAGAATTGTGAGAAGAAGGTCACGAGACGTGATGCTGCATCACGCCGTGACCCCCTTCTCGGTTGAAGGTCACGAGACGCGAAGCAGCTTCACGCCGTGACTCCTTCTTTGCTGAAGGTCACGTGACGTGATGCTGCATCACGCCGTGACTTTCGCCTCCTCCTGCGTGTGATTTCTTCCTCTCCTCACAGGCGTCACGAGACGTGACTGATGGTCACGCCGTGACTGCCTTGCTTTTTGCTTGGCTCTCGCGTGAAGCCTGTGTCACGCGACGTGATGAATGGTCACGGCGTGACCAGTCTTCCCTGCTGCCTTATTTTCTAAAACATGATTTTTAACTTCTGATTTCAAGGGTTTTACACTACATGGCTACTAATTAGTTTTAAAATCTGATTGTATTTCAAGAATTGCATAATATTAGGTTTTGAATACATGATTAATAATATTTTTATACATGATTTATATGTTTATAATTTACATGAATATAGTTATTCCAATGCGGATTTTATGTTCTTTTTACCTCCTGTGTTTGATAATTGAATATGTTACATGTTTCTGGGTTCGATTAGTATATACAAATACATAGATTATTACAAGATGAATTATAAGTTCTTATTACTTCCGGTAATTAATATTTGGATATATGTATATGTTTCTGATCTTGATCAACGTACATGAATACATGAATTATTGAGTTGTGTCATTTAAGCCTGTATAAGTCATAGTAGTGGATAAGTAAGCGCTTACTTAGGTCAGAGTGTGTGTGCAGCTGCTATATGATAAAATGATATATGCGGGTTCATTTGGATCCTTGTTTCGACCATGTTTGGTCTATATGGAAATAAAGCGAGACCTCGGTCTCTATATGAAAATTACATGTTTGAGACTCATGTCTCTATATGCTTGGGATACTGTGTTCTATCAGTATCCAAATGACCGTATCCACTTCTTAGGTTTATACCAGACTAATCAGGCTACATGTTTATTTGTTATATATATGTTGAGATGTTTATTGACATGATTAAATGTATATGTTGCACCTGAATTCTTGTATATCCTGTATCGGTGTAATCAGAAAAGTATGTGTGTATTTGTTAATTGCTTATATTGTAAATATCATAATGTGATGAGATACTATATTGTATTTGTATATTGTTATTTTGTTTTGTTCCTCCCCACTAAGCGTTATCGCTTAGCACGGGCTCTTTGCCCGTGCAGGTGGCGAGTGCAGTTCAGAGTCGGATATCTGCAGGTCGGCCACTAGGAGTCTTTTTGGATGAAGTTGTTTTTATTTTTGAAGTCTTCCGCTGTAATTATTTTTGTACATGGCTTGTGTATAGCAAAATGAATCTTTTGTAAAGAAACAAGTATATATATTTTTGTATATGTATTTGCTTACGAGCCCTTTTTGTAAAAACGGTATAAATATGATATATGTATAAGGACTTGATATATATATGTTACAGGAATTTTCTGATTAAATGATTAAAAGTTTCTTTAAATCTCATTTGGTTTTTGTTTATACATGTGTATATGGATTTGTTATATGTGTTTGTCCGCGTGGCACTCCGGTATCCTTCCAACGGGGATGGCGGGGCGTTACAAAACCGGTCAAGCAAAAGCTCAGAAGACTTAGGCCGGAATGGGCTCAGAAGGTGAAAGAGGAAATCCATAAGCAGATTGAGGCTAAGTTTCTACTGGAGGTTAAATACCCGACGTGGCTGGCTAATGTAGTTCCCGTGGCTAAAAAGGATGGAAAGGTTCGAGTATGCGTGGACTATCGGGACCTGAACAAAGCCTGTCCGAAAGATGATTTTCCTCTCCCTCATATTGATGTGCTGGTAGATAGTGCCGCTGCTTGTATGATGTACAACTTCATGGACGGGTATGCAGGGTACAATCAAATCCTTAACAAGATAGTGGATCAGATCAAGACAGCTTTCATCACCGAATGAGGTACTTTTGCTTATCGGGTCATGCCTTTCGGATTAAAGAATGCAGGAGCAACCTATCAGAGAATGGCCACTAGAGTTCTTAATGACTTAATCAATAAAGAAGTGGAGGTGTATGTTGACGACATGATGATCAAGTCAGCTACCCGAGAAGGTCACTTTGAGGCTTTAGAGAAGTTCTTTCAAAGGATCAATAAGTATGATATGCGCCTCAATCCCAAGAAGTGCATTTTTGGAGTTACCTCAGGTAAGCTGCTGGGCCATGTGGTAAGCCAGAGAGGAATTGAAGTGGATCCTGATAAAGTCAGAGCCATTAGGGAGATGCCAGTGCCTCAGAAAGAGAAAGAAGTTAGAAGTTTCTTAGGAAAGCTTCAGTACATCAGTCGGTTTATTGCCAAATTGGCTTCAGTGTGTGAGCCCATCTTTAAGCTTCTCAGGAAGAATCAATCGGTGGTGTGGAATAATGATTGTCAGTTGGCCTTTGACACTATTAAGGATTATCTCTTGAATCCACCAGTCTTAAGACCATCCCGACGTGCCAAACCATTAATCTTGTATTTGGCAGTAGAAGACAATACAGTGGGTGCCATGATGGCCCAGGAGGATGAATTTGGGGTAGAGTATGCTGTTTACTATCTTAGCAAGAAATTCCTGACATATGAAGCCAAATATGTGGAAGTGGAAAAGATTTGCTTAGCAGTTGTTTGGGCTTCTAAGAAGTTGCGGCACTATTTTCATTCCTTCAGTGTACAAGCGGTTGCTAAGCATAACCCGCTTAGGTACCTTCAGGAAGCGCCCTCTTTGCTGGGAAAGATGGGAAGGTGGTTACTACTATTGCAGGAGTTCGATATCGAATACATCACCAGGAAAACCATTAAAGGAAGAGCTATAGCTGAGTTCTTGGCTGAGCATCCTATTGAGGGAGACCAATTCGAATACAATTTCCCAGATGAAGATGTCATGGCCATAGCAGTACAAGGGTGGCAATTGTTCTTTGATGGGGCAGTTAACAGTAAAGGGGCAGGAGCAGGGATCATTCTTACGACCCCGGATGGTGAAAAGCTGCCGTTAACCAAAAAGTTGTGGTACAAGGCGACCAATAATGAAGCAGAATATGAAGCTTGCATCTTTGGATTGGAAGCACTGCTGGCTCTGGGGGCAAAGACCGTAGAAGTCTTCGGAGATTCTTCATTAGTAATTCATCAGATCAGAGGGGAATGGTCAGTTAAAGAAGAGAGGTTGTTACCTTACGTAAAGCACTTGAGAATGTTGAGCAGCCAGTTCGAGACTTGCACTTTTCACTTCACCCCCAGGGATGAAAATCAATTGGCTGATGCTCTAGCGACACTAGTGTCCATGTGGGATAACCCAACAGGGGTTACTATGAAACCCATGCTAATCTCTAGCTCAGAAAAGCCTTGTTTTGAAGCTGAGCAGGTGATGGATGTTGGGGCCACTGATGGAAACCCTTGGTACTATGACATTCAGAATTATTTGGAACGGTCAATTTTTCCAGAGGAAGCCACTGAGAAAAACCAAAGGATGATTCGAAAGTTGTCCACTCAGACCAAAGGAAGCCACTGAGAAAGACCAATGGCACTTTGTATAAGAGACAAGTCGATGGTATCCAGTTAAGATGTTTGGCGGAGAAAGAAGCTGAAAGGGTTATGGAAGAGGTTCATGCCGGAGTCTGTGGTGCTCACATGAATGGCTTAGCCTTAGCGAAGAAGTTCATGCGTTAAGGATTCTATTGGCTTACAATGGATACGGATTGTTCAAAATATGTGAAGCAATGCCAGTTATGCCAGCAATACGCGAATTTAAGGCATGTCCCAGTTTCAGAGCTGCATAATTTGACATCTCCATGGCCATTTCCAGCTTGGGGTATAGATATCATAGGCGAGATACATCCTACAGCGTCTAATGGGCACAGGTTCATTATAGTCGCCATTGATTATTTCACTAAGTGGGTCGAAGCTGAATCTTTCAAGAAGATTGATGCTAGGGATATGGCTAAGTTCATTGAGCGAAATTTAATATGCCGATATGGCCTCCCACAGCATATTGTATCTGATAATGGGGTGCAATTCTTAGCAGAAACTAAACAGATGCTTCAGAAGTACGGAATCCAGCATCACAAGTCTTCTCCTTACCGTCCTCAAGCTAATGGTGCGGTTGAAGCTGCAAACAAGAATGTGAAAAGAATATTGGCCAAGATGGTTCAGAGCTATAAAGATTGGGCGGAAAAGCTACCTTTTGCACTCTGGGGTTATAGAACCACAGTCAGAACCTCTACGGGGGCGACACCGTTCTCCCTGGTATATGGAACCGAAGCAGTTCTGCCGGTTGAAATTGAGCTGAAATCCTTAAGGGTAGTCATAGAAGCCGAGATTCCAGAGACAAAATGGGCACAACAGCAATTGTTGCAATTGAATCTATTGGATGAAGATAGGTTGAGAGCTTATTATGACAATCAGGTTTATCAGAAGAGACTAGCTCGGTCCTTTGGCAAGAAGGTACGAAAGCACCCGTTAAAAGAAGGGGATTTGGTCTTTAAGATGATGAGGCCGGGAGTGCCGGACATACGAGGAAAATTCAGACCAACCTGGGAAGGTCCGTTCATTGTGAAAATGTTGCTAACAAAGGGAGCAGTAATCTTGGCAGACAGCGATGGGAATGAGTTTAAAGACCCGGTCAATGTCGATAGACTAAAAAGGTTCCATGGCTAAAGACTAGAAAATAAAAAGAAGAGAATAAATGCCCCGCAAGTCGAAAACCGAAAAAAGACAGCCTTGCTAAAATTGGGCGCCCTGTCAGGGTGAAAACTGAAAAAAGGCATCTTGGGCAAAAATTAAGGGCTGAGAGAAAATGTTCAATCGAGAAAACCCGAGAGGGCTGATTGATAACAGGAGTTTGATGCTTACAAGATCTATTCTGAGATTAGGTGTGGTCTTGTGTTTTTTATTTCTGTCAAATGAAGATCATGTATGATGAAATCATATAGAAATGTACTCAATTTTGCAATGAATAAAGATTACTGTTTGCATTTTCATTGGCTTTTAGTTCTGCCTTAAAAATATATTATCTATTTATATAATGACTGTCACCTTTTTTGGTTTTGTCGGAAGGTGCCTAAGCAGATATGTGCTATTCATTCTTAGCGAAGCTTTTGATAATAGCCTTATCTTGTAGTTCCTTCAAAAAAAAAAAAGCCGTTAGAGATGAAAACCGTAACTGGCTCTCTAAGCAAAAGTTAGGCCAAAGGGCAGGGTGAAAACCTGGAAATAGGCAGTCTGCCCTACAAAAAAATATATATATATAAATATAAAATAAACAAAAGCCGCTGGATTGGGTTGGGTCCATTCCAGGCAAAATTTAGGCAAAGGGTTGTGTGAAAATCCCCTAAGGGACGCATTTCCCGCAAAGAAAAGCTAGTGTGAAAATCCACAAGGGACGCACTACCTTTAAAACAATGACGTTCAATGCCTGGAGCAATAGGGCGGCGTTACTTCAGATAATCCTATTTCAATCAGTTAACACACAACACAGAACATGAATCCCGGGTAAATGATCATTGACCAGGGGGGCAAAGGATATACACCGGACGTCTCTTTCAGAAAACTTGTTGACAATCCTCAAGATTCAGGGGGCATGGTAGAGCAGACAAGCTATAACTTCAGCAAACCTTGGACCACCTAGGGCACAATCTATACATTTTTGCAAGCATTTGCATTCCATATCATACACACGTGATTTCTTGTATATTCCTATGCATACAATCTTGCAGGAGAAATCGGCGGGGAACACCAACAAAAGCCGAGTGACGACACCAGTCCAAGCATCTAAAGGAGCACAGCTCAAAAATTCACAGCGGTTAGCACGATGATGGCACTACCCACAAGAGGTTAGCACGACCATGGCACTACCAATTCACAGCGGTTAGCACGATGGCGGCACTACCCACAAGAGGTTAGCATGACCACGGCACTACCAATTCACAGCGGTTAGCACGATGGCGGCACTACCCACAAGAGGTTAGCATGACCACGGCACTACCAATTCACAGCGGTTAGCATGATGGCGGCACTACCCACAAGAGGTTGGCACGACCACGGCACTACCAATTCACAGCAGTTAGCATGACCACGACGTCACCAGTTACAACCAAAAGACAGCCTGCCTATAACACGGCAACAACAATCATCATAACTCCGTCCAGCAGGAAGATCGCTGCTTCAGGTACGCGTTTCTTTCTTTTTCCTGAATTTTGGCTCACCTAGACACCCACACACTAGCCTCCCTAAAATTAGGGGCAACTGTAGACACCGGGTCCCGAGTAGCCTTGATCAGGATTACCCAATGATAAAATTAAGTGTGCCGATCTATAGGCAAAAAGAATGAAGTTCGAAGTGACGATTTCCTTGTCGATTTGTTTTTTTAAAATTAAATAAAAATGTATTTCAAAAATATTTTTAAAGTATTTTAAAATTTATTTTGTGAGGAAAAAAGTGAGTTTTTAAATTATTATATTTTATAGGAATTTTAAAAAAAAAAAAAATTCTGCGCGAGGGACGGGCTGCCTGTCGGTCGTGCCTGCGCACGGGCAGGCCGTCGGTCGCGCCCCTGTTCGTCCGTTTTGCCTATTTTGGCCTTTTTGGCCATAAATTCTTCATTTTAAATGCTTTTTAACTCATTTTTTTTGCAAAATTTAATTCAAAAAGCCTTCTATCTTCCAACCCAATAAATTCAGTATTTTTTTTGTAATTATGGGAATTAAATTAGTTTAATTTCTTAATTAAAAAATCTGAATTTTAAGGAGAATAAAAAGAGTTTTTTAGTGGGAATTATGGGGGATTTTCTTTAGAAAACTTTTTTTTTCTTCTTCTCACTTCTCTCAACCAAACTCTCTCAATTTCTAAAGGAATTTCCAGCAATTCTTGAAACAAAAAATAACAACTTTTGTTCTTGAGAATTTTTCTTATTTTCAATTGACAACTTTTTACTTTAAGACAAATAAACTAATTGTTTGTTCTTGAGTAAAATTTATCTTTCAATATTTTATTTTTTCTTCTAATCATATTTTTTCAAATCAAGACAAGGAATTGGATCATCTACCTTCATTTCTTGAAGATCAATTTTGAGGGTAAACATTCTTGGCTCAATTTCTTAGTTTGATTTTTAATTTCATTTCTTTTTTTATTTAATTAATTAACATGTAAATTCTTTTAGTTTTATCATTTTATTCTTCTTTTTATTCTTTTGCTTTTATTCAATTGATTATCATGTAAATTCTTTTAGATCTATTATTTAATTGTTCATATTTTTACTTCTTATTTCTTTTTTGTTTAATTTGTTCATATCATTATTTCTTATTTTTATTTCTCATTTAATTGTTCATGTTCATATTATTGTCATTTTTTCAGTTCATATATATTATTAGTATCATCATTTAACATGTTTTATCATAATTGGCTTATTTTATTTTCATGTTATTCTTTTTTTTAATTGGATTGTTCATCTTCTTTGATTATTATTATTATTATTATTATTATTATTATTATTATTATTATTATTATTATTATTATTATTATTATTATTATTATGTTATTTGATTGTTCATATTCTATGGTCTTATTATGTTATTATTATTATTGTAGTTATTACCATCATTAGTATTATTATTATTATCCTTGTTCTTGTTTATTTTTATTATTACTATTATTATTTATTTCTTATACATGCTGATTTTTATTATTACCTTTATTTTTTATACATGTTGGATATTGTTGTTGTTATTTTATATTTTTACACATGCTGAATTTTATGTTTGCATTTTCTATTCATGTTTTTTTATGCATGTTGAATTCTATTATCATTATTTTATGTTTGCTTATGCATGTTAAATTGTTAATTTGTTAAGTTGCATATTTTTATTATGTCATTTTAATTGGTTTGTCATACATGATGCTTTTTTATTTGCTTTATTTTTATAGTATATTTCTAAACTCATTTTTATTACTAACATGGCTTTTATTTGTTTCTTTTATTTCAACACTTATTTTTATATGTGAGTCTTTTCCATACCAAGTGGGAACCCATGAAGATTTGAAGATCCATTTGGATGTTGTCAATTTTTATTGTTTTCATTATTTTGCTTTCATTATTTTATTTTTATTATGTAATTTGTAATAATAAATTTATTTTTATGCACGTTAATAAAAAAATCACAAAAATATTTATATTAATTAATTTGATTTATTTTCTAAATAAAATGAGACCAATGTCCTAGCTTTCCATTCAAAATAAATAGACACTTTACAAAGTGTTTTCTTTAATTATGCATGAGAGGACCAACGTTCTCATTTTTAATAAATAGCCCGATTTATGTATGATTTGCATTTTATTTACAAATGGGGGTTGTATTCCGCCCCTAGTTTTATTGTAATTTATTTTGCTTTCATTTACTTTATTTATCGCTTTTATTATTCGTTTGATATGCGTTTAATTAAATTGCATTAAAAATTGAATGAGAAAAGGGATGAAATACTAAATTCAAAACTTGATTATAAACTTAGCCAAGGTATGAATAAATGGGGAGTCCCGAACTTTCTCTGGTCTTTGGGCTCAACGATTACAATCTTAGGCTCCAGGGGGTAGAGGCTGAGATCTCCAAAATCTCTCTGGTTAGCCCAAGATGGATATGTATGCGCCATCTTAGGCTCGATGAGGATAGACGACCCTTCCCAATGTTCTATTGGGTGGCGACTCCAAGAAACCTCTTTGTTGCCCAAAATAAACGCAGCTTGTAAATACCTTACAAGTTTTTATGAACCTCTCCCGATCGCCCTAAGGCGGGCTTTTAGGAGGCATCGAGGTTCGGCGCGCGTCACAAAGTGTCAGGCTTGCTTTGAGAGGTTGAAGCAGTTGTTGGTTGAAGCTCCTATACTTACTCAACCCATCTCGGGTAAGGAGTTTGTTATGTATAGCGATGCTTCGGGTGTTGGTCTGGGATGTGTTCTGATGCAGGAAGGTAAGGTAGTAGCTTATGCGTCTCGACAGTTGAAGCCACATGAGAGGAATTATCCGACGCATGATCTTGAGTTAGCAGCGGTTGTCTTTGCTTTGAAGATTTGGCGTCATTATTTGTATGGAGAGAAGTGCAGGATTTTTACGGACCACAAGAGTTTGAAGTATTTCCTGACTCAGAAGGAGCTGAACATGAGACAGCGTCGATGTCACACCCCAAAATAGCCCTAGTCGGATTGTGCATGCTAAGTCGGGATCGGAAGGGTATTTCGGTAATTTGTGTTTGAGAAATTTGGAGTGTTAAGGACCTAATTGAAACGATAATTAAGTTTGTAAGGAAAGAAATGTGTATGTGAGTGAAGTGCTATTTGTTTAAGGACTTAAGAGTATTTTTGGTTTGGAAAAGTTGAGTGGATTGTGTGGTCCTATTAGGATCTGCCATGTGGATTGTTAGGTGGGCATTGAATGAAGAATAGAAGAAGAAGTAAGAGAGTGAGAGAGGAAAACACAGATTGCAACCCGATCTCCCCTCTCACGCCTGCCCTTCTTCTTCTCTTCTCCTTTCTCTGCTTTTCCTTTCTTTCACGTTTGGCTTGGAGTTGAGTTGGCTTGGATTGTTCTTTGTTTGAAGAGGTGAGTTGGTTTAAGATTTGTTACGTGCTGTGTTTCTTCTTCCTGGTTTTACTTCGGTTAGGGTTTGAACTAAGGATCTGTGGGTTTCTTGTTTGTGCAAGTTTTGGATTGTAAGAAGAAGCAAAGCAAAGGCAAGGAAAGGATTGAGGACTGATCTTGAAGCTTAAAGTGTGATTTTGGATCTTCGATTCCAGGTTTGGGAGTGTTTGATTGCATGCAACGTTTTTGAACTTCTCTGTTCTTCAATCTCAGTTGATTGTCTCTGCCCTTCTTCTCACTAGGCTTATAAATGAGTTTGCTCTGCTTAATTTCTGGAAATGGGTGTGTTTGGTATGTGTATATGCATGATTATGTGAATAAATGTGTTAGTAATGCATGATAGGAATTGAATTGAAGTTCTGAGTTTAGGTTTTGAACTTACTGTTATTTGTTAGGGTTTATGTTCTTAAAGGGATTAAATATGTCTATACATGATTTTGATTGTTGATTGTGGAATTAATTGCAATTATCTTGTTTGTGATGTTTGGAAGATCGACTGTAAGGTAAGATGAGTTTGGATGTATTTTGAATCAGATTGAAAATGATTTTTATCGGGTTCTTTGAATTCTGGGTTGCTGGGAACAGGAAATCGCAATTCTGTGGAATTCCCGTTTCCAGTGTGTTGTGACTTACCTGAGTGAGACAAGTCACGAGACGTAACTCCCAGTCACGCCACGTGACTCTGTCTCCCAGTCACAACGCGTGACTTCTCGGCTGGCTGGACGTGATCGCGCGGCGTGACTCCCAGTTGCGAAGCGTGACTGCCTTGAGGGAGGTAAGTCACGTCTCGTGACTTAGAGTCACGACGTGACTCATGTGAAGTGCAAAGCGTGACCCTTAGTCGCGAAGCGTGACTGTCTCTCTCTGTGAGAGGGAAGTCACGTCTCGTGACTTAGAGTCACGACGTGACTCATGTGAAGGGCAAGGCGTGACTCCAGTTGCGAAGCGTGACTGTTTCTCTCTGTGAGAGGAAAGTCACGTCTCGTGACTTAGAGTCACGGCGTGACTCTTGTGAAGCCAGGCGTGACAAAGAGTCACGTCCCGTGACTCTCTAGCAGGTCACGAGACGTGACACTAGGTCACGTCTCGTGACCTTCTGAGGTCAGTCACGAGTCGTGACACGACTCGTGACCGACCCCTCTTCAGCTCCTTTTTCCGATTTCGCCCAGTTTTAACCAAAATGAATTTCCTATTTCTTCTGTATGGGTCTTCAGTGCTGTATAAATTATGTCATAGTGTTATATGCTCCTGTATGGCTTTTCTGTTTTGCTTCGTTCACCGTGACTAGTTTAATTATTAAATGGCTCTTTCCTCTATTGAGTGCTATCTTATTTTGCTCATCGGATTGGTTAGCCTATTTCAGTTATGATTAGCAATATGTTATGTATATCTTTGATTGAATTCTGCTCTAAGAGTAATCTGCCATGCTTAGAAATATATAGTATCATTTCATGATTCAGATTATGCGTTTTTGGATCATTGGCATGATATAATTCCACATGTATTCCTGATATGCTTTAGTAACTTGAGTAGTGCTATAATGCAATTGATTGACCTATTGCATGTTCCAGAATATGACTTGTATAGAGTATGATTGATATTATGCTATGCTATATTTATTTGATTAATGTGGTTAATGTCTGAATGCATTGTTATGCTTTAGCCTTGGAGCTCATTGTATTATGTTAAATGTAATTTGGACTATGCATGGTTTATGCTTAGTATCTTCACCTAATGCAAGTTTAGGATTATGTTTTGATAATCATTGGTATGATAGTGTTTTTATACCTGATCCTTGGCATGTTTTAGAACAGTGGTTAAATGTTAAGTATATTGACTGTCTTATGTTTTGCAATGGGAATGTATGAGATATGACCAACCTTATGAGCATATTTATATGTCTATTGTACTCTGATTATGCATGATGTATATATTTATATATATTTATGTGTTGTGCGATTCGAAATGTGTATTGTTTTATGCATGACCTGCGAGAGTCAGTTTAGTGGATAGTTAGGCATGCCTAATAGAGTCTTCAGTAGCTGCAGCGCCCTTTGAACGTTTGGACCCTGATCAGGTCCCCCATTTGGTTCCTCGCGAACCCCCCCTCAGTACGGATCCTCGTGGTCCTTTTTAATGTATTTGGATCGGGTTAAGATCCCCCATCACTAAAATGCTTTGGTGACAAAATAAATGGTTTTCGATTCGTACCCGTAAGGTACCGCCATGCGTCGATTCGTACCCGTAAGGTACCGCCATGCGTACACTCGTTATCCACTATTGTGAGTCAGCAGGTGCTTTATTGGTTGGTATTACTTTGAAATAACTATATAAATGAGATATCCGTTTGAGCATGATAAAGATTTCAGAAATCAGTTTATATGTATATGAATGTGACTATGGTCTTCAGAATGTATGTCTGGATTAAGTAAGCATGAGTTTATATCTAACATGATTATCCATACTTGTCATGTGATTTGTTATAAGTTTCTAAATGCTTTGATTATGATGCGACTAGAGTATTTATGTATGTGACTTAAACATGTTTTGTTAATTATTAGCGTGAACCGAAGCAGTGGTGATGGTAAGTATGTGATGTTTAACTGTACTTTCTGCGTGATGATATGAATGTAATACTAATTGATTATGCCTCCAGTCTCCACTATCAGAGTGTTTTGCATGATGCTTAATATATTAGAGTTGTGCAGCGGTATGGTGATGCTCTAAATGTTATCCTTTGGATATTTGACTAGTGTATGTGTTTGGCATGTCTAAGTATGTTCAATAGCTAGCACTCTCAACATGATGATTGGGTTGTCAGTTCCTGCACAGGTACTTAGTTATGTCATTTTGCTTGTGTAAGCTCATGTGATTCCACACGGTAAGATGTTGATAATTGCTACCTATGGAGGTTTATGTATGTGTTATAGTATGTAGTTCAGCTTGATGATGCTTGTAATGTGTATTATAATATGTCTGTTTTGGTCTATTCTGGACATGAGTTTATGGTCTGTTTGTGAGTTATCGATTGAATGCCTTTATTATGCAGCCTGATTATTGATATGCTATGAGTATTCGCATTTGCCATTTGAATGTGTTATGCCTTGGCGACCATTGTGAATGGCCGTCCATATTCTTGTGTGTTCTCCCCACTAAGTGTTTATCGCTTAGCACGGATTTCCTTTCCGTGCAGGTGGCAGGTTTGGTCTGTTCGAGTTGCACTTCTGCAAGGTCGGCCACGTAGGAGTTAAAAGTTCTGTATTTTTGTTCAGCTTCTGTATTTCAGCTCTTGTAATTTTGTAGTATTGTATATGTAATTAATTATGTTTTAATCTTGAGTTTTCTTGTGGGAATGTAATAGTTAGTATGTTTTATGTTTAGTTATTCCTTTGTTTTATTATCTCGATTATGCTTCCGTTGAATGGTTATATGGATGCTTCTGTGTATGCTTTTGCTTAGTGTCTGTGTGTGCATAAGTTATTGCATGGTTAGTCTGTACCGCAAGGTAAGTCAAGGTAAGTTTTTAATTAATCCGTATTTCTGTATGCATGTTATGTATGAACGTATGCTTCCGCATTGTGCATGTGTATATCTGTATATGTGAGCATCGTGTAGCGCGTCCGTCGGCATCCTTCCAACGGGGACGGCGATAGGGGTGTTACAGTTAGTGGTATCAGAGCCCAGGTTTGATGGTTCTGGGTGTGTTGTTTGTTATGTGATGAGTCTTTGCATGAGAGTCGGTTTTGTGTCGTGGCCTAATGCAGATGCGCCTTGTTTCGTGTCATGTCTAGATGGAGTCTGATCCTAGTGAGAATGTGGGCGAGACAACAGAAAGTGTGAACCGAGTTAATGCTGATCAGGATGTTTCAGAGCATCTACCAGTTGAAGATTCTGGTCGGGTTTTTGAGGATAGGGCTCTTGTACAAGGGTTGATTCGGATTTTGGATAGATTGACTGCTCCTCGTGTTTCTCAAGATTTTGTTCAGCATGTTCCCCAGAAGAGAAAAGCATTGGTTAGTGAAGTGCCAGCAGGGAAGAGGGTTCGAGAACCTTCGATGTATCAACAATGTCAGAAGCAACATGGGAATAAGTGTAAGAAGTGGGTACCGTCAGTATGTCAGCATTGCCAGAAGCGACATCGTGGTCCATGTAGGAAGTTGTTAGGTGCTTGTTTCAGGTGTGGCAGTATGGAACACCGGATTGCCGATTGTCCTAAGAAGAGGAATGAGAGTCTAGCTGGGCAAGCTAGAAAGGATGTGGAGGATTTGCTCAGATCTTCTCGAGTGTCTTCAGAGTTTGTAGCATCTAGCAAGGATTCGAAGGAGACTGCAGGTTCTTCTAGTAAGTTACTTTGTAAGCTTCTGTCTAAGTAAGTTTTGTTTGTTTGGGTTGTGTGGATGTAAGTGTTTCGCTGTGAATTTCGAGGACGAAATTCTTTTAGGAGGGAAGAGTTGTCACACCCCAAAATAGCCCTAGTCGGATTGTGCATGCTAAGTCGGGATCGGAAGGGTATTTCGGTAATTTGTGTTTGAGAAATTTGGAGTGTTAAGGACCTAATTGAAAAGATAATTAAGTTTGTAAGGAAAGAAATGTGTATGTGAGTGAAGTGCTATTTGTTTAAGGACTTAAGAGTATTTTTGGTTTGGAAAAGTTGAGTGGATTGTGTGGTCCTATTAGGATCTGCCATGTGGATTGTTAGGTGGGCATTGAATGAAGAATAGAAGAAGAAGTAAGAGAGTGAGAGAGGAAAACACAGATTGCAACCCGATCTCCCCTCTCACGCCTGCCCTTCTTCTTCTCTTCTCCTTTCTCTGCTTTTCCTTTCTTTCACGTTTGGCTTGGAGTTGAGTTGGCTTGGATTGTTCTTTGTTTGAAGAGGTGAGTTGGTTTAAGATTTGTTACGTGCTGTGTTTCTTCTTCCTGGTTTTACTTCGGTTAGGGTTTGAACTAAGGATCTATGGGTTTCTTGTTTGTGCAAGTTTTGGATTGTAAGAAGAAGCAAAGCAAAGGCAAGGAAAGGATTGAGGACTGATCTTGAAGCTTAAAGTGTGATTTTGGATCTTCGATTCCAGGTTTGGGAGTGTTTGATTGCATGCAACGTTTTTGAACTTCTCTGTTCTTCAATCTCAGTTGATTGTCTCTGCCCTTCTTCTCACTAGGCTTATCAATGAGTTTGCTCTGCTTAATTTCTGGAAATGGGTGTGTTTGGTATGTGTATATGCATGATTATGTGAATAAATGTGTTAGTAATGCATGATAGGAATTGAATTGAAGTTCTGAGTTTAGGTTTTGAACTTACTGTTATTTGTTAGGGTTTATGTTCTTAAAGGGATTAAATATGTCTATACATGATTTTGATTGTTGATTGTGGAATTAATTGCAATTATCTTGTTTGTGATGTTTGGAAGATCGACTGTAAGGTAAGATGAGTTTGGATGTATTTTGAATCAGATTGAAAATGATTTTTATCGGGTTCTTTTCATTCTGGGTTGCTGGGAACAGGAAATCGCAATTCTGTGGAATTCCCGTTTCCAGTGTGTTGTGACTTGCCTGAGTGAGACAAGTCACGAGACGTGACTCCCAGTCACGCCACGTGACTCTGTCTCCCAGTCACAACGCGTGACTTCTCGGCTGGCTGGACGTGATCGCGCGGCGTGACTCCCAGTTGCGAAGCGTGACTGCCTTGAGGGAGGTAAGTCACGTCTCGTGACTTAGAGTCACGACGTGACTCATGTGAAGTGCAAAGCGTGACCCTTAGTCGCGAAGCGTGACTGTCTCTCTCTGTGAGAGGGAAGTCACGTCTCGTGACTTAGAGTCACGATGTGACTCATGTGAAGGGCAAGGCGTGACTCCAGTTGCGAAGCGTGACTGTTTCTCTCTGTGAGAGGAAAGTCACGTCTCGTGACTTAGAGTCACGGCGTGACTCTTGTGAAGCCAGGCGTGACAAAGAGTCACGTCCCGTGACTCTCTAGCAGGTCACGAGACGTGACACTAGGTCACGTCTCGTGACCTTCTGAGGTCAGTCACGAGTCGTGACACGACTCGTGACCGACCCCTCTTCAGCTCCTTTTTCCGATTTCGCCCAGTTTTAACCAAAATGAATTTCCTATTTCTTCTGTATGGGTCTTCAGTGCTGTATAAATTATGTCATACTGTTATATGCTCTTGTATGGCTTTTCTATTTTGCTTCGTTCACCGTGACTAGTTTAATTATTAAATGGCTCTTTCCTCTATTGAGTGCTATCTTATTTTGCTCATCGGATTGGTTAGCCTATTTCAGTTATGATTAGCAATATGTTATGTATATCTTTGATTGAATTCTGCTCTAAGAGTAATCTGCCATGCTTAGAAATATATAGTATCATTTCATGATTCAGATTATGCGTTTTTGGATCATTGGCATGATATAATTCCACATGTATTCCTGATATGCTTTAGTAACTTGAGTAGTGCTATAATGCAATTGATTGACCTATTGCATGTTCCAGAATATGACTTGTATAGAGTATGATTGATATTATGCTATGCTATATTTATTTGATTAATGTGGTTAATGTCTGAATGCATTGTTATGCTTTAGCCTTGGAGCTCATTGTATTATGTTAAATGTAATTTGGACTATGCATGGTTTATGCTTAGTATCTTCACCTAATGCAAGTTTAGGATTATGTTTTGATAATCATTGGTATGATAGTGTTTCTATACCTGATCCTTGGCATGTTTTAGAACAGTGGTTAAATGTTAAGTATATTGACTGTCTTATGTTTTGCAATGGGAATGTATGAGATATGACCAACCTTATGAGCATATTTATATGTCTATTGTACTCTGATTATGCATGATGTATATATTTATATATATTTATGTGTTCTGCGATTCGAAATGTGTATTGTTTTATGCATGACCTGCGGGAGTCAGTTTAGTGGATAGTTAGGCATGCCTAATAGAGTCTTCAGTAGCTGCAGTGCCCTTTGAACGTTTGGACCCTGATCAGGTCCCCCGTTTGGTTCCTCGCGAACCCCCCCTCAGTACGGATCCTCGTGGTCCTTTTTAATGTATTTGGATCGGGTTAAGATCCCCCATCAGTAAAATGCTTTGGTGACAAAATAAATGGTTTTCGATTCGTACCCGTAAGGTACCGCCATGCGTCGATTCGTACCCGTAAGGTACCGCCATGCGTACACTCGTTATCCACTATTGTGAGTCAGCAGGTGCTTTATTGGTTGGTATTACTTTGAAATAACTATATAAATGAGATATCCGTTTGAGCATGATAAAGATTTCAGAAATCAGTTTATATGTATATGAATGTGACTATGGTCTTCAGAATGTATGTCTGGATTAAGTAAGCATGAGTTTATATCTAACATGATTATCCATACTTGTCATGTGATTTGTTATAAGTTTCTGAATGCTTTGATTATGATGCGACTAGAGTATTTATGTATGTGACTTAAACATGTTTTGTTAATTATTAGCGTGAACCGAAGCAGTGGTGATGGTAAGTATGTGATGTTTAACTGTACTTTCTGCGTGATGATATGAATGTAATACTAATTGATTATGCCTCCAGTCTCCACTATCAGAGTGTTTTGCATGATGCTTAATATATTAGAGTTGTGCAGCGGTATGGTGATGCTCTAAATGTTATCCTTTGGATATTTGACTAGTGTATGTGTTTGGCATGTCTAAGTATGTTCAATAGCTAGCACTCTCAACATGATGATTGGGTTGTCAGTTCCTGCACAGGTACTTAGTTATGTCATTTTGCTTGTGTAAGCTCATGTGATTCCGCACGGTAAGATGTTGATAATTGCTACCTATGGAGGTTTATGTATGTGTTATAGTATGTAGTTCAGCTTGATGATGCTTGTAATGTGTATTATAATATGTCTGTTTTGGTCTATTTTGGACATGAGTTTATGGTCTGTTTGTGAGTTATCGATTGAATGCCTTTATTATGCAGCCTGATTATTGATATGCTATGAGTATTCGCATTTGCCATTTGAATGTGTTATGCCTTGGCGACCATTGTGAATGGCCGTCCATATTCTTGTGTGTTCTCCCCACTAAGCGTTTATCGCTTAGCACGGATTTCCTTTCCGTGCAGGTTTTATGTTTAGTTATTCCTTTGTTTTATTATCTCAATTATGCTTCCGTTGAATGGTTATATGGATGCTTCTGTGTATGCTTTTGCTTAGTGTCTGTGTGTGCATAAGTTATTGCATGGTTAGTCTGTACCGCAAGGTAAGTCAAGGTAAGTTTTTAATTAATCCGTATTTCTGTATGCATGTTATGTATGAACGTATGCTTCCGCATTGTGCATGTGTATATCTGTATATGTGAGCGTCGTGTAGCGCGTCTGTCGGCGTCCTTCCAACGGGGACGGCGATGGGGGTGTTACAGTCGATGGCTTAAGCTATTTAAGGATTACGATTGCATTGTGGATTACAATCCGGGTAAGGCCAATGTAGTCGCAGATGCTTTGAGTCGGAAATCAGTTTCTGCCTTATTTTTGAGACGTTTCAGATGGTGGTTTGGTTCAGATGGGGCTTTGATAGCTCAGTTGAGGGTCAAGCCTACCTTGAGACAACGGATAGTAGATGCTTAGAAGGTTGATGAGAAGCTTCAGCGGATTGTACAAGAAGTCAGTTTAGGCAAGCAGTCAGAGTTTTCGATTTAGGATGGGGTTCTTCTGTTTAGAAACTGTTTGTGTGTTTCGGATAATGAAGAGTTAAGAAGACAGCTTTTGGTTGAGGCACATAGTACAGTTTTCACCATGCATCCCGGGAGTAATAAGATGTACCGGGATATGAAGCAGTTTTATTGGTGGTCTGGTATGAAGAGGGATATAGTGGACTTTGTATCTACGTGCTTAACTTGTCAGTAGGTAAAGGCTGAGCATCAAGTTCCTTCTGGATTGCTCACGCCTTTGTCCGTTCCCGAGTGGAAGTGGGATGATATTGCCATGGACTTTGTTTCTGGGTTGCCCTTGACTCAGAAAAAGCATGATTCTATTTGGGTTATTGTGGATCGACTCACAAAGTCCGCTCACTTCTTACCGGTTAGGATGGATTACCCGATGGATAGATTGGCCAGTACCTATGTGGATGAGATAGTTCGGTTGTATGGAGTGCCTTTGTCTATAGTTTCAGATCGGGATCCAAGGTTCACATCTAAGTTCTGAAAAGAGTTGCAACGAGCTTTGGGTACCAAGCTGAATTTCAGTACGGCATTTCATCCTCGGACAGATGGTCAGTCCGAGCGAGTGATTCAGATCTTAGAGGATATGTTAAGGGCTTGTGTTTTGGACTTTCCGGGTAGTTGGGACAAGTATGTATCGCTGATGGAGTTTGCCTACAATAATAGTTTTCAGTCGAGCATTGGTATGTCACCGTATGAGGCCTTGTATGGACGACAGTGTAGGACTCCAGTTTGTTGGACGGAGCTGTCTGAGAGGTCAGTGATTGGGCCAGATCTGGTTAGAGATACAGAGGAGAAGATCAGAGTTATGCAGTGGAACTTGAAAGCAGCTAAGGATCGATAGAAGTCTTATGCCAACCTGAAGAGAAAAGACATTTAGTTTGAAGTTGGGGACAAAGTCTTCCTTAAAGTTTCTCCTTGGAGAAAAGTGCTTCGGTTTGGGAAGAAAGGAAAGCTTAGTCCTCGCTTTATTGGTCCGTATGAGGTGTTGGCAAGAGTTGGTCCAGTAGCTTACAGATTGGCTTTGCCGATGGAATTGTCGAAGCTTCATGATGTGTTTCACGTTTCGATGCTCCGTCGGTATAGATCAGATCCTTCTCATGTGTTGCCGGTTCAAGAGGTTCAAGTGCAGTATGATTTTTCCTACGATGAGTAGCCTAGAGCTATCTTAGCTCGGGAAGTAAGACAGTTGAGGAACAAGCAGATTCCTTTGGTCAAGGTTTTATGGAATCACCATGGGATCAAGGAAGCAACATGGGAACCGGAAGAGTCGATGAGAGCTCAGTACCCGCAATTGTTCAGTTCAGGTGAGAATTTCGAGGACGAAATTCTGGTTAGTAGGTTGTCACACCCGTTTTCCCCCTAGTAGAGTGAGCCATGTGTGTGTATGTATTTGTATGTGTTTTGGCATGATCATAAGGGCATTTTGGTAATATTGTATGATTTGGGGTTTTTTTGGTGCGTGTGTGTGCATGTGTTGCACTATGGTATGAATTAGTTGGGACAGGTTTGAGTGTGCATGAGTGCACCATTGTAGTGTGTGTGCATGGGAGTTGCATTATGTGTGTGTGAATGCACCATAGTAGGATATGCACTAGTGGGTTATTGTGGTGTGTATGCATTCATACATTTGTAGGGTGCATTATTAGGGTGTTTCATTGTGTGCATGTGATACACTTAGTTAGGGTGTGAGTAAGTAATCTCCTCCACTAGATGGTTGACATGTGTAAAGGGGAAAGAAAGAGGGGAAAGAGAAAATGAAAAAGGGGAAAATAAGATTTTGAAACCCATTTTCCCGTTTTCTCTCCTCCTTCTTCTTCTTTATTCCTCCTTTGCACCCTCCTAAGTGTTCCACTTAGATTCAAGCTCAAGTCGTGGAATTAATTACTCCCTTACATCATTCTTGGTAAGTTCTTGCTTTTCCTTGTGTTATACATGCATTTTCTTCTTCTTCTTCTTGGGTTGGATCTAAGTTAGGGTTTGTGTTTTTGGTGTTTGGGTGCTTGTTTGTGCTTAGTTGAGCCTCCTCGCGAGCCAAAGGGCAAAGAGAAGGCTGGAACTAGTGGATCCAAGCAATAGGAGCTAAGGATTTTAAGGTTTGGGAATTTCTTAGTTTTCATGTATATATATATGTTTATGTATGAGATTGATGGATTCTTAGAATTAGGTTGTTATATGTTCTTTATTTTGATGTATATGCTATGGGTTATTGTTTTGGAATGTGGATCTTGCAAGAGCATGAGTTAATTGCGATAATGTTGGAACTGATGTGGTTTTGGGCATAAATTGGGGTTTTGAATGTTTCTTGGAATTGGGGGTTTAAATTAATGAATTGTGTGAAATTTCTTATTGATTAATGTTATATTATGGTTGTTGATGCTAATGGATGGCTGGGTTTGAGGTAAGAGGTTTTTGGATGAGTTTTGTGTGTTTGTCGTTTGAGAGGGAGGAAGAAAATCTGCAGAATTCTGCAGATTTTGAAAAACCCGACGCTGTCACGATCGAGACGATGTCGCGAGCGCGACAGAGATCGGAGTCTCGGAGCTTCGCTGTCGCGAGCCCGCGATAGCCGAAGTGTTGAATATCCTCTGTCGCGAGCGCGACATCCGTCGCGATCGCGACAGAGCGCTAAGCTGGATGAGTGCTATCGCGAGCACGCGATTTGTCGCGAGCCCGCGATAGCAATATTTGTTCTCTGTCGCGATCTCGACATCCGTCGAGAGCGCGACAGAGCCTGGCCCTTCCTTCCTCCTTGCAGTCGCAAAAACCATCGAGCACGTGCAGCAAAGAGACTCCGGTCTCTGTCGCGAGCGCGACAGCTCCCTGTATGCTGAATGAGTTTTCTTTTGTTGTGTGCGGGTTGAACTCCAGTTTCCTTTCATGTCTATGAGATTTATGCTTGATGTCTTATGAATTATATGCATGCAGATCCATGATAAGACTATGTACATATATGATGATGATTTTGGAATGTTATAAAATGGATTGAATGGTTTATGCATGACCTGCTACACTCTAGAAAGTGGATAGTTAGGCATGCCTAATAGAGTCTTATAGCTGCAGCCCTTTGTTTTGTTTGGACCCCGATCAGGTCCCCGCTTGGTTCCTCGTGAACCCCTATGTGTTCGGATCTTGTTTAAGATCCCTTTTGAAAATGTTTTGTGAAAGTTTAAAGAATCTTTATTTTCGATTCGTACCCGTAAGGTACCATTTGTGATCGGCTCGTACCCGTAAAGTACTGTCCGTATACTCGTTATCCACTCCCTCGAGTCAGCAGGTGCTTTGTATGACTTGTGTTATGAGGAAATGTATGTGACACGTGTGTGAACTCATAAATGAAAGTATGATCTGTTTTGGGAATACGAATATTGTTATGAGTTTCTGAATGTATGGCTCAGTATATGCATGCTTATGCAATTGATTTGCTATGTGTATGGTATATTTTGATGTACGCTTGTGTTTTGCCTTGACGACCGTTGTGAATGGTTGTCCTTTTTATATGTGTGTTTTCCCCACTAAGCGTTTATCGCTTAGCACGGTGTGTTTACCCGTGCAGGTGCGGAAGGAGTTGCTTTGGGAGAGTCGCCGCAGTCTAAGCCAACGCAGCAGGGTTTAGAATAGGACTGAGTTTTGTGTTTTGAGATTCTTTTTGTATAGAACTCTCTTATATTGATTTTGTAATAGCTTCCGCTTTTGTTTATGTAATTTCAGGAATTGTAATTAATTGTTGTATCTCTTTGTTGATCAGAACAGTAATGTAATGATTTCCATTATATTAATGCATGATCAGCTTATTTCTTGATTGGTTTTGTAAAGTTTTAAATTACCTTGTATTTCGGTATGTATGTTTATGTATGAATGTATGTATATTCTGTATCTGTGTGGTGGCACCTCTACTCATACGGCATCTCACTCCTTATCGAATGGGATCGTCTAAGTACGGGTAAGGGGTGTTACACGTCTAGCCTCACTGAGCCTAAGGCGGTGCATCTATGTCTATTTTGGGCAAGCCAGAGATAATTTGGAGACCCCATCCCAAAAGAACATTTCTAACCTCATGGAGCCTAAGATAATGCAAATTAGGTCAATTTTGGGCAACAAGAGATATTTTGGAGACCCCATTCCAATGAGACATTGAGATGGTCCTCTAACCTCATTGAGCCCAAGACCAGAGATGGTTCGGGACTTCTCATTTATTCATACCTTGATTAAATTACAATTGAGTTTTGAATTTAAGATTTTATCCCTTTTCTCATTCATTTTGATGCAATAATTAGAGCGCATATCAATCACATGCATAAAAGCGATAAAAAGCAAGATTAAAATAAGGTAAAAAGAAATACAATAAATTACAACAAAACTAGGGGCGGAATGCAACCCCTAATATAAAATAAATGTAAATCATGCATAAAACGGGGAATTTATTAAGAGTGAGGACATTGGTACTCGCATGCATAGTTAAAGAAAATGATTTTAAAGTGGCAATTTATTTGGATAAAACTAGGACATTGGTCCCATTTTAATAGAAAAATCCAATTTATTTATAAAAACATTTTTGTGTGATTTTTAATTAAACGTGCATAAAATAAATGATTTCATTAATAATTACATGACAAATAAATTAAAATACAAATAAAGAAAAAATACTAAAAATAATAAATCTCTAGATCTCCTTCTTCGCTTGCAAATGTGCTTAAACAATGAAGAATAAAGATTAAAAGAAAAAAAAACACAAAATAAATTAAAGTTAGTATCAAATGAAGAAAATTAATTAAACACATAAAACAATAAATGATATTTTAGAATAAATAAAATATGTATTATGGATGACAAATAAATTAAATAACATATTCGAATAAATAGTATTAGCATATTAAAAAATAACACAAATAATGATAATGATAAATCCTGATAGTTTACATATACACGCACTTCTCTTCCTAACCATTGGGGACAACGTAGATCAACCCAGTTAGGTGTTGCGCTTCAATAAAAAATTTGGCCCTATTTCTGCTTACGGATATCTCCTTTTAACCTTTTCTGCCCCTTCCTGCTTGAGTCTTTTGAGCTTCAATGTGACTGGCCCATGATCGTGATATGCTGGCATAGTGTCTTTGGCGACTTTGTGATCATCTCCCAGCGTGTCTTCTTATGTCCCAGCAAAGACTTTTCCACACTTTTTTTTATTCTCTCAAATTTTAATCTCTCTTCAGGAGTTACAGATGCTATTAAGATTTTCTTTGGGTTCTGCAAAGTCTCCGAGATTAAATGGCATGACATCAGTTGAATCAATGTCACATATGAATGAGTCATGATCATGATTATGCAAAGTGAAATCACGAAAATATCACAAAATTAAGCAAAAACCATTCATTTTATTTAATACGAAATCTAGAATTAAAAACACCATTATTAAACAGTTCCAAGATAAAAAGAACATCTAAATGATTATCCCTTTTCGCTCCCACCGACGCAGATGTTGTGGCCAATGGTCAATTATCATCTTCAAGGCCCATTCTCCCTTCCTTTCAGCTCCTCATCATTGAGGCCTTAAACCTGTTTCCTAAAAGTTCGGTATTCATCAGTGTCATGGCCAGTCCACTGATGGTAGGCACAATACCGATCCGTTCGATGACCTGGATGCCCTTGGTGTAACACCTTACTTCCGATTAAATTACTATTTATTTTAATCTGGTTATGTAACATCCCCTAGCCATACGTAAGAGAACCCATCCTCTAGGGAGTGAGAACCAGTACGAGCAGGGGGTGTCACCAAACAAAGCAGAACAATAGACAGATACATATAATATGGAAAACAGTGAAAATAAAGCTTAAAATTCATTCATTGATATCCAAAGGGGTCATTACAAAAATATAGTCAGTAGATAACTAATATTACAAAATTACATTCTTCCAAAACAATACATAGCGGAAGCAGTACAAAGGAATAATATAATAAGAGCCCAATATACAAAAAGAATCTTAGGTACAAAACTATGTCCTAACACTTCAAAACTTCTATGTTGGCTGGATCTTCGGAGACTCTCCCAAAAGCTCAAAACCTTTCGCACCTGTACGGATGAAACACTCGTGCTAAGCGATAATACTTAGTGGGGAAAAGCACGCAATAATATGAACGGCCATTCACAATGGTCGTTAAGGCAAACCATATTAAAAATGACATATGCTTATATATATATAAATCATAGCTTAATCACATTCGGTTGCGTTCACAAGCTCACAGTCAATTCATATATCAATTGGTTTCACATGCATATCAATTGAGTCGTCTGAGCTTCTACGTGATTGGCCCATGATCGTGATATGCTGGCATAGTGTCTTCGGCGACTTTGTGATCATCTCCCAGCGTGTCTTCGTAGGTCTAAGCAAAGACTTTTCCACACTTTTTTTTGTTCTCTCAAATTTTAATCTCTCTTCAGGAGTTACAGATGCTATCAAGATTTTCTTTTGCTTCTCCAAATTCTCCGAGATTAAATAGCATGACATCAGTTGAAACAATATCACATATGAATGAGTTATGATCATGATTATGCAAAGTGAAATCAAGAAAATATCACAAAAATAAGCAAAAACCATTCATTGCATTTAATACGAAATCTAGAATTAAAAACACCATTATTAAACAGTTCCAAGATAAAAAGAACATCTAAATGATTACCCCTTTTTGCCCCCACTGACGCAGATGTTATGGCCAATGGTCTATTATCATCTTCAAAGCCCATCCTCCCTTCCTCTCAGCTCCTCATCATTGAAGCCTTGAACCAGTTTTCTGAAAGTTCGGCATTCATCAGTGTCTTGCCTAGTCTGCTAATGGTAGGCACAATACCGATCCTCTCGATGACCTGGACATCTTTGGTGTAACACCTTACTTTCGATTAAATTACTATTTATTTTAATCCGGTTATGTAACACCCCCTACCCATACATAAGAGAACCCATCCTCTAGGGAGTGAGAACCCGTACGAGCAGGGGGTGTCACCAAACAAAGCAGAACAATAGACAGATACATATAATATGGAAAACAGCGAAAATAAAGCTTAAAATTCATTCATTGATATCCAAAGGGGTCATTACAAAAATATAGTCAGTAGATAACTAATATTACAAAATTACATTCTTCCAAAACAATGCATAGCGAAAGCAGTACGAAGGAATAATACAATGAGAGCCCAATATACAAAAAGAATCTTAGGTACAAAACTATGTCCTAACACTTCAAAACTTCTGTGTTGGCTGGATCTTCGGAGACTCTCCCAAAAGCTCAAAACCTTTCGCACCTGTACGGATGAAACACCCGTGCTAAGCGATAACACTTAGTGGGGAAAAGCACACAATAATATGAACGGCCATTCACAATGGTCGTTAAGGCAAACCATATTAAAAATGGCATATGCTTATATCTATATAAATCATAGCTTAATCGCATTCGGTTGCGTTCACAAGCTCATAGTCAATTCATATATCAAATGGTTTCACATGCATATCAATTGAGTCGTCTGAGCTTCTACGTGATTGGCCCATGATCGTGATATGCTGGCATAGTGTCTTCAGCGACTTTGTGATCATCTCCCAGCGTGTCTTCGTCGATCCAAGCAAAGACTTTTCCACACTTTTTTTTATTCTCTCAAATTTTAATCTCTCTTCAGGAGTTACAGATGCTATCAAGATTTTCTTTGGGTTCTTCAAAGTCTTCGAGATTAAATGGCATGACATCAGTTGAATCGATATCACATATGAATGAGTCATGATCATGATTATGCAAAGTGAAATCACAAAAATAAGCAAAAACCATTCATTTCATTTAATACGAAATCTAGAATTAAAAACACCATTATTAAACAGTTCCAAGATAAAAAGAACATCTAAATGATTATCTCTTTTTGCTCCCACCGGCGCAGATGTTGCGGCCAATGGTCTATTATCATCTTCAAGGCCCATCCTCCCTTCCTTTCAGCTCCTCATCATTGAGGCCTTGAACCTGTTTCCTGAAAGTTCGGCATTCATCAGTTTCTTGCCCAGTCTGCTAATGGTAGGCACAATACCGATCCGTTTGATGACCTGGACATCCTTGGTGTAACACCTTACTTCCGATTAAATAATTGTTTATTTTAATCCGGTTTTGTAACACCCCCTACCCATACGTAAGAGAACCCATCCTCTAGGGAGTGAGAACCCGTACGAGCAGGGGTGTCACCAAACAAAGCAGAACAATAAACAGATACATATAATACGGAAAATAGCGAAAATAAAGCATAAAATTCATTCATTGATATCCAAAGAGGTCATTACAAAAATATAGTCAGTAGATAACTAATATTACAAAATTACATTCTTCCAAAACAATACATAGCGGAAGCAGTACAAAGGAATAATACAATGAGAGCCCAATATACAAAAAGAATCTTAGGTACAAAACTATGTCCTAACACTTCAAAACTTCTGTGTTGGCTGGATCTTCGGAGACTCTCCCAAAAGCTCAAAACCTTTCGCACCTGTGCGGATGAAACACCCCTGCTAACCGATAACACTTAGTGGGGAAAAGTACACCATAATATGAACGACCATTCACAATGGTTGTTAAGGCAAACCATATTAAAATTGGCATATGCTTATATATATATAAATCATAGCTTAATCGCATTCGGTTGCGTTCACAAGCTCATAGTCAATTCATATATCAATTGGTTTCACATGCATATCAATTGGTTTCACATGCTCATATTCACAATAAGACAAACACACGAAACGCCTGCTGACTCACAATAGCAGATAATGAGTGAACACATTGGGGGTACTCGAGGGTACAATCGAAAAGCAACATCATCATTTTCTCATTCAAAACATTTTCACATTAGGGGATCTTAAACAAGATCTGTACACATTGAGGATCGCAAGGATCCGAACGGGGACTTGATTAGGGTTCGGAACACATTAGGGGCTGCAGCTACTGAACTTTATTGAGCATGTCTAACTATCCACTAAAATGACTCTTGGAGGCCATGCATAAATCATCAAATCAAATTCATATTGTTCATAAAATCATCCATGCATAAGTCTAATAATATCATAAATTCGGAAAGTAAGTGTTGGATACACAAAAGAAATCCCATTATAAACACAGAGACTGTCGAGCTCGCGACAGGGGCAAAGATCCCTGAGCACCGCGCTCATGACAGGCCTCACATTCGTGAGAAGAAGAAGCACATTTGGCTTCTGTCGTGCTCGTGACCTGCGTCGTGCTCGCGACAGCACTACCCAACAAGCACGGCCCTTCGCGCTCTACCACTCTCGCGATAGCACGTGAGGTGCTGTGCCACGACAGGACAAAGATTGACTGCTGGGGGAGCCGAAATTACCCAGATCTATCGCGATCGCGACAGGCATCGCACTCCTGACAGAGTCGCATTTTTCAGATCTGCAGAAATCCTCCAACTTCCAAAACACACCCAAAACTCCAAATCAAACCACACTTCAACACAACTTAAATCAAACCTTCAAATAATCTTAAATAACATAAAACCTAACTTTAATGTCAATAATTACAATTAAATCATGCAATAAACACAATCAAATTCTCCAATTTAGCAAAACCAGAATTTTGCTTCAAACTTTTAATCAAATGCACACTTTGATCCAATATACCTCATTCAAAGCATCACAACACACATAAGTTAAAACTAACAACATTCAAACCAATATAAACTTCATAAACCCCATAATTTCGAGAAAAACCAAATCAAACACAAAATCATAACAATGCATCAAAAACCACAAAAATCCCAAACCTTGCAAATCCTTAGCTCCTAATCACAAGCTCCACTCCCACAAGCCTTCTCTTTTCCTTTGGAGCCTCTAGGAAGTACCTCTGAACAATAATACCCAAAACACAAAACCAACAAAAACCCTAGCTCAAAATCATAACTAACAAAATCAAGAACATAGAGGAGGACGAAAGAGAAAACTCAACTAAAACTTACCACTAAACCACTTGAGTTGATCAATTTCCACCACTAATTGAGGCCACAAGAGGATAAGTCAAGAAGAACAGGGAGGAAGAAGAAAAGAAAGAGAGAGGTGGCATGAGGGGAGGGAGAACGGGAGAGCAAAGTAGCAAGCTGCTGCGCTCTCTTTCTCTCTCCACACTATTTATACCTCTTTCCTATCCTTGCCACATGTCGCCTAACCGTTGGTGGAACTTGATCACTCACACCCTACAACCAAACACAACACCACACCCAAGCCTAATCTCACTAATATACGCAACCACACTCTAACCAAGCCCAAAACATGCATATAACTCAAATTAAAATAACACATGCCAAAACACACACATACACACTTGCACACAGATTGGCTCAGACTACTAGGGGAAAAACGGGGCATTACAACTCTACCCTACTAACAAGAATTTGGTCCTCGAAATTCTCACCTGAACTGAACAACTGAGGGTACTGAGACCTCATCACTGCCTCTGGTTCCCAAGTTACTTCCTCGACTCCGTGGTGCTGCCAAAACACTTTAACCAAGGGAACTTACTTGCTTCTCAACTGTCTCACTTCTCTAGCTAAAATGGCCTTGACCTCCTCATCATACGAATAATCTGGCTGAACCCTTATGTTCTGAACTGACAACACATGTGATGGATCTAATCTGTACCGGCAGAGCATAGATACATGGAAAACATCGTGCAACCTTGCCAAATCCAAAGGTAAGGCTAATCCATAAGCAACAGGTCCAATCTTTTCCAAAACCTTGAAAGATCCAATAAATCGAGGACTAAACTTGCCTTTCTTACCAAAACGCAACACTTTCCTCTAAGGCGATACCTTTAGGAACACTTTGTCTTCAATCTCAAATTGAATGTCCGTTCTCTTCAAATTGGCATAAGACCTTTGTCTATACTTAGCCACCTTCAAATTTTGCTGAACCACTCGGGTCTTTTCTTCTGTATCTCTAATTATCTCTGGCCCAACAAAGGAACGCTCGGTCAATTCTGTCCAACAATCCAGAGTCCTATGCTATCGACCATAAAGAGCTTCAAATGGTGACATTCTAATACTCGACTGATAATTATTGTTGTAGGCAAACTCCATGAACGTCACATACTTGTCCCAACAACTTGAAAATTCCAAGGCACAACCCCGAAGCATATCCTCTAAAATTTGAATAACCCATTCTGACTGACCGTCTGTCTGAGGATGAAATGCCGTATTAAAATTCAACCGAGTACCAAAAGCTGCTTGTAACTCTTTCTAAAACTTCGACGTGAACTTCAGATCCCGATCTGATACTATCGATAACAGAATACCAGGCAATCTAACCACCTCATCCACATAGACACTTGCCAACTTATCCATAGAATAGTCAACTCGGACTAGCATAAAATACACTGACTTGGTGAGTCGGTCCACAATCACCTAAGCTGAATCATGTTTCCTTTGAGTCAACGGCAAACCTGACACAAAATCCATGGCGATGTCATCCCATTTCCACTGAGGAATGGGTAAAGGGTTGAGAAATCCCGAAGGAACTTTATGCTCAGCCTTTACCTACTGACAAGTCAAACACTTCGCCACAAATTCCACAATCTCTCTCTTCATCCCAGACCACCAATAGAATTGCTTCAAATCTTGATACATCTTCTCACTACCCGGATGCATAGTAAAGACCGTAGCGTGTGCCTCACTCAAAAGCTTCTTCTTTAAGTCAACATTCTCAGGCACACACAAACGATTCCTATACATAAGCACCCCATCCAAAATAGAAAACTCGAATTGCTTACCAGTCTGAACCTCTTACAATACTCGCTGCAACTTCACATCATCTTTCTAGTAATCAATTATCAACTACCTCAAAGATGGCTTAGCTTTCAGTTGGGTAACCAAAGCCCCTTCTGAATCCAATCTCCACTTGAAGCAATGCAAAAACAAAGCCGAAACTGACCTCCTACTCAAAGCATCTGCAACCACATTGGCCTTGCTCGGATGATACTCCAGTATACAATCATAATCTTTGAATAGTTCTAACCAACAGTGCTGCCTCATATTCAACTCTTTCTGTATGAAGAGATACTTCAAACTCTTATGATCCATGAAAATCCTACACGTCTCCCCATATAGATAATGACGCCAAATCTTCAAAGCAAAGATCATAGCTGCCAACTCTAAATCATGCGTTGGGTAGTTCTAGGCGGTGGATAGGGCTTTTATAGATTTTTTTCAACGACGGGCAAATCATACCTAGAACGAGCGACGGGCTGGCCCATAAGCCCGTCGGTCATTCCAAATTTTCAATTTCAATTCAATTTTCAATTTTTTTTAAATACATAAGACCTTAATTTTGCCTCTAGGACTCGGGACAATATTGACTTTGAAAATTTTGAGATACTCCCTGAATATTTTGCGTCCCGACTTTTGTGAGTGATTGCCTCCATCCAATATCTTTTCCTGCAGAACTTAACATGGCAAAATATGTGTGAATGATTTATGCATGTGAAATGCGGGAGTCATGTAGAAAAAATGCAAAGGTAGAATTCATCCAAGAGATCCAAGGTTGAGGGATGGGTTGGTTATGACTCGCTCGAGCCATGCCCGTCGGTTGTCTCTTTTCTATAAAAAGGCTTCATTTCCTTGGATCTTGTGCTTCTTCCTCTTTTGGGTTTTGGTTAGAGCTCTTTTACCAAGTATTTTCCCATCTTCTCTTCCTTTTTCCTTTCTTTGCTTATTTTTAATTTTTGCCCAGACTTCTTGAAAATGTCAACATCATCCCTTAGCAAAATGTATCAACTTTTTTATGACCCCCAAACTTGAAAATATTCCATTGTAACCCCTTATTATAGCCTGAAATTCCTAAGGAGAGTTAAACTTGATAGAAACCTCCTACTTTCTATGGTTCACTTCTAGGATCCCCAAGTCCATGTTTTCAGATTAACCCACCAAGATTTATGCCCCCTATCAAAGGAATTTAATGCAATTGTTGGCCCCAAGTTTTCTCCCGGCACTCTACTCTGCATCCCTAGCTGTGGGTTGATTTGCATGAGGGATGTAATACTGGTTTTAGGCATTTCACCTTCAGTCGCTGTTAGGTTGGTGCCTCAAGATGCCACTTTCGCTTTAAGCAACTGATTGAAGCGCTTGAAGGCTTATTTGATGTGCCTACCTATCAGGCTAGTGTCATTATGCTATTATGCTTATCTAGGTACTTAATAGTGACCTCTGAAGAGTTGATTGGCAATTACCGGCTACTCAGCACTGTGGATGGAATACACCATGGGCTGACCCCATTCCCCGTGATCTTGGCTGAGAAGATTCTAGGCTTAGATGCAGTTTGTGGTGACCCTACCGCTTTCTTTATCGAAAGTCCCTTATTACTTTAGGTAATTACTTGTCATTATTTTCAAAGGTAGTGTGTCCCTTGTGGATTTTCATACTAGTTTTTCTTAGTGGGAATGCATCCTTACGGATTTTCACATAACCATATGCCTAATTTTTTCTTGGAATGGTCTTAACCCATTTCATGAAAGTTAAACACCCAGTTGGTTTTAAATTCAAAGCACAAGGTTTAGAATATCAAAGGCTTAGCACAATATTATTGAAAATCATAAAACCAGTCAATGCTCTATATGATATTCTCAAGAATAAGCTTGGTGCTCTATGTTTAAGCATTTTTAATTTCTCTATTTTCCATTATCTTTTAGATATGGTTATAAGAGAAACTAAAATTACTATCAGAGCCTCATCCCAGCGCAATCAGCACCTACTCATTAAGGTATTTCCTTCACAGACAACAGTTGTATTCCTTTGAATCTCCTGATGAATCCACTGGCTATAGTGATAGATAATGGCATCAACTTCATGTGCCCCTAGCCACCCCTTTACTTTGTGACTTAAGAGGGTTCTTCAGGATGCATCGCTTTATGTGGAATCTATAAGGCCACCTCTTGCATTATAACCCACTGTGCTCGACAATTAAGGAAGGGGCAGGACATTGTGAGATGTAACACCCTTTACCCATACGAAGCACACTACTATGGTAGGTGAAGGATGTCACACGACAATTATAGAACTAAGCACACTTATTTGACCAACAGTTATCAAAATCAAAATTATAAAATTTCTTTATTACAAACTAGTTTTCATTTTGACATACACATATCAAAATTAACAATATTACATTTTCACTTTACGGATACACATTTCTTATAAGTGGTCCAATTTATTCAAGGCTGATTCTTTTATACAATACTTATTTAGAAACATGAGCCATTCATTTACATTACATTAATAATACAAAAACCAGACAACACATTCCTATGGACTCGTTGGCCTTGACTACTGCGGAATGTCTCTGGCGACCATTCTATCTCCAAACCTGGATGGATGAAACACCAGCGCAAAGGCTTAGTGGGAGTAGATATGAAATAGATGACCACTCACAGTAGTCATTATCAGTTTCACATAATGATAAGATTCAATAAAATCATATATGTATAATAATACATGTATTAGACAAACATATGAATTCCACACAATAATTGTACATAATTCATCATAGTCGAAATCCGTTAACGTAATCAAAACATACTATACTCATGCTTACTCATTAACCAATATAACCAATTGGAATGATCAATTTAATTAGTATTTACCTACAACTTTACTCAAATGATGTCTTACCATACGTTTATCATATATCATTTAATCAATACATGCTTTACACATTTGGCTGCTCATATCATACACAACTTGATAAAATTGTCGGCTAGACATTTACCTTAATCTATCTTCAAGCATTTATTTACTCATATCCCTTAAATATCACATATAAACCAGCAAATAACTATTATTTTATTAACTTTTGCAACACATTAAAGAATCATGCATATAACGCAAATTGCATAATTTCCTATCATAGCATACTCACGCAGTCTACACATGTGATTATACTCATTTATTTATTAATACTTCATATTATTTCTTTAATACTCTTTTGATCAGTTCCCAAGGGTATAACAGGATCAGAAACACATAGGTACACGAGGGTAATTTCATATATTATGCATAGGAATCCATACAGGATCTAAGAATGCATAGGTGCATGAAGCACAAGTTCAGAGTAATATATCTACCACAATAATCATTATAATTACATGCATATGAAATGCTTAATTCCATATTCCTTACATAATGCAAGTAGTTACATTCATTTATTAATTCATATCCTATATGGCTCATTTAATATTCTTTTTTTCATTTATCGCTTGCTTTTCCAAAGGGTGGATAATGGGGTACAGAACGCATAGGTACCTAGGGTACTAGTGTCATACCCCTGACACACACAAATGCATAGGTATCCCAACGGAATCAAAACATGCATAGGGACCAAATCGTAGGTCCAACACATCAGCTACAGCAATAGAACCCTACAAGCATGCCTATCTATCCACAACTCAGCTAACGCAGGCTTACACATAACTGATCCATTATTATGTTATCCTCCTCATTATCATATTTTCGTATATGCACATGCACTTATTACAACCATATAGTGATCACATACACTAATAAATTCTTACAAAATTCTCATATGATTCTTTATAACACACATACTTTCTTGTTAGCCATGTTGGCATTCCCAACATATCCTTCATGTTTTTATTCAATATATACATATAACTATATCCTTTTAGGATTCTTCAAAAATGTACTAATGCATTGTTGTCCAAATATTTTCATGTAAATAATTTATCATTACACATGTTCATACATTACATATAAACATGTCACAATTCATTTATCTTATATCATACTAAACTCATACACTACTCGTGTACACCTCATTATTAATGCCATTATCCATATTCATATAATTATTGTACACACTTAATTACTTATGTCTTATGGTTTTTTTAAATTCCATACCACATATTTCATTTAATCTAAATATATAGTTTTATCACATTTATTATCTTCTTAAATCACATTCCAATTATTAATCACTCAATCACCCATTAAATTTTTCAAAGCATGCATTGGATGAGTCCTAGAGGGTTTCGAGGTAATTTAGACTCAATTCGGAACAAAAATAAGCAACATAGATAAATAGGGGTGAGGGACGGCCGTACCTAATGATCGATGGCCATCGTTCAACCTCATATTCGCTCGTTCCTAGTGAAGTCACACCTGAAGGACGGCCATGATACATGATCGACGGGCGTCCGTAATTGACTGACGGGAGGCCAAAAATAAATGGGCATGACCTTAATGGACGGACACGATAGCAGACATTCATGTGTGACTGATGGGCTTGACTCTCCATCGATGAGCATTGCCCATCACAGAAAGGCGCCCCTGGGCAGATATGCTTACCAAAGCAACTCTCCCCACACATAAACCACATTTCAATACTATCTTGGGTAGTCCAAAACACTATGTAAACACCATTTTTTTGTCAAAATGGCCTTCCTCAAAACTAATTCTGAAAATGTTAAATTTCTAATGGCTCAAATTTTAGGTCATTTGGATCTGTAACCTAGGCGATATGACATCCAAAACACAGACTGCTCCAAAAACCCTGTTCCAGAAAAATGCTACCATTTTGGACACTTTTGGGGACCTTAAAGCCCTAAATGAATTATGGTTATTTCTAAGAAATTTTTAGAAATAGAAGTTATGGTCACAATGCCTTAGGAATCACCCAATTTGGAGATTTAAAACTTTATTTATAGCCTAAAAATCGGACTGAGGTCAGTTTACACCTTGCCCAGAATCAATCCCAATCACCCGGCCAAAATAGAAACCCTTCTGTTTTGGCCACTTTTGAGGATCTTAAAGCCAAAATTAGCTTAAAGACATTTCTAGGAGATTTGTAGGTATGGAAGTCATGGTTTTAAAACCACTTAAATCATCCAATTCGGAGATTCTTAACTTGACTTATTCCCTAAAAGTCAACTATCATAGTGCCCTCAACTCGAGTGTTACAGAAGAAGGTTAAGTTTAAGTGGACAGATAAATGTCAAGAAAGTTTTGAAAACTCAAAAGCATGCTGACTGAAGCTCCAGTGTTGACTCAACCTGAGCAGGGTAAAGGTTTTATAATTTACAGTGATGCCTCCACAAATGGGTTATGCTATGTTTTAATGCAGGAAGGCAAGGTGATTGCTTATGCCTGTCGATAACTTAAGAATCATGAAACAACTATCCTACTCATGATCTTAAGCTAGTAGCTATAGTATTTGGCTTTAAAATTTGGAGACATTATCTATATGGTGAGAAGTGCTACATATTTACTGATCATAAGAGCTTGAAGTACCTGCTTACTCAGAGGGAGCTTAACCTTAGACAGAAGAGATGGCTCGAGCTCATTAAGGACTATGAATGTTTCATCGATTATCACCCAAGGAAAGCAAATCTTGTGGCCAATGTACTCAGCAAAAAGTTTATGACAACATTAAGAGCTATGAATGTTGAATTGGTTATGTTGGATGATGGGGCAATAATAATATAAATGCAAGTGAAACCTGACTTTGTACAACAGGTGAAAGCCGCCCAGAGACAAGATGATCGTTTGTCCACCTTGATGAATCGAGTGAGGGATGGTGATGCTAGTGATTACTTCTTGGATTCTGATAGTAGTCTTTAGTACAAGCAGAGGTTATGTGTGCCTGATCAAGCGGGATTGAAGAAGAATATTTTGATAGAAGTCCATCATAGTAGTTATGTTATGCATCTGGCGGCAATAAGATGCTTCAGGATTTGAAGATGCATTATTGGTGGTAGGGTATGGAGCGAGATGTGATAGAATTTGTTGGCAAGTGTTTGATATGCCAGCAAGTGAAGGCAGAACAGCAGGTTCCATCTGGATTACTTCAGCCTATCTCAATACCTGAATGGAAATGGGATAGAGTGACCATGGATTTTGTGACTCGAAGGAAAGATGATTCTATTTAGGTAGTAATGACAGGCTCACTAAATCTGCTAATTTTTGACCAGTCACAATGGATTATCCATTGACCAGGTTGGGTGAAATCTATATAAAGGAGATAGTGAGGCTTCATGGAATGCCATCTTCCATTATTTTTGACAGGGATCCAAGGTTTACTTCTCAATTTTGGAAAAAGCTACAAGAAGCATTAAGTACAAGGCTACATTTCAGTACAGCTTTCCACCCTCAGACAGATGGACAATTAGAACGGGTGATACAGGTACTTGAGGACATGTTGAGATGTTGTTCCTTGAGTTTGAGAGTAGTTGGGAGAAGTACTTGCCCTTAGTTGAGTTTACCTACAATAACAGCTACCAATCCAGCATCAAAATGGCTCCTTATGAAGCATTGTATGGAAGGAAGTGCAGGACTCCTTTATGTTAGACTAAGTTAAGTGAAAACATTCTATGGATTTGATTCGAGAAATGGAAGAAAATTTACTGGTGATCACGAATAGATTGGAGGAAGCCATGGATAGGCAGAAATCTTATGCTGACTTGAAAAGAAGGGATATAGAGTTCCAAGTGGCAGATAAAGTGTTTTTGAAAGTGTCACCACGGAAGAAAGTTCTGAGGTTTGGAAAGAAAGGCAAGCTGAGTATGAGATTCATTGGGTCGTATGAAATTATTTAGAGGGTGGGACCGGTGGCCTATAGATTGAAGTCACCACAGGCATTAGAGAAGATTTGCGATGTCTTCCATGTATCGATGGTGCGAAGGTATTCATCAGAGCCAAGCCATATTATTAAATCAGAAGAGATTCAGGTTCAGCCTGACATGACCTATGAAGAGGTACTAGTGAAAATCTTAGCTATAGAGGTCAAACATCTCAGAAACAACCAAATTCCACTGTGAAAGTGCTATGAAATCATCATAATATTGCAGAAGCAACGTGGGAACTAGAAGTGGCAATGCAATAGCAATATCCAAAGCTTTTCACTTCAAGTAAAATTTCGAGGGCAAAATTTTTTTTTTAAGTAGGTGATAATTGTAATGGCCTAAATACCGGGTTAGTAGTAGTTAGTGAAATGTTTAAAGTCTATAGTGTGAATTTCGAGTGAAAATAACACAGATTATGCCCTAAAATACAGTAGAGAAGAAAGGTTAAACGTGCTTGGCAAAGAAGCCACTGATAGGTGACCTCCCGAAAACCTAAAACTGAAAAATATTTTATTTAACCATATATAAATACAAGTTATATGGAGTCCATTGATATAATTTGGTGTGAAAATGGGGTCAAATAGATCCCAAAAGTCAAAAATAAGAAAAAACTAGCCTGTTATAAATAGGGTATAGTTGACTAAAGTTTGACCGAATTTCTAAAAATAGTAAATAATCTCCAAAAATTATTTTGAAGGTATAAATGGACTCTAAATAATATTTATGAATTTTTTACAGTAAAAAATAAATTTTACGGTAACACTGAAAATTGATGAATCAGACAGGTTTAAGTGAACCAGATCGGGAAACGGACTCTGTTTGAGCCAAAATTTTATGTGGAGGCTAAATTATATATTTTATGAATTAAGGAATTAATTTTGGGAGAAAACAATTTTAGGAAGTAATAAAAATATTTTTGGGTTGGAAATATGGCTTAAAAACCTAAGTGGGCTTGGATTGGGTTGGACCAACTTAAATGGATCAAGCCTAGCTCATTTGCCCACCTATATAAGGTCTCCTTTATAGATTTCTCTAGAGAAATCTGCCATTTTCTAGCAGCAGCCCTCCCCCCTCTCTTGGCCGAACCATATTCTTCATCTCCTTCTCCATTTTTCTTCTTTCTTCTTCAAATCTCTCCCAAAATCAAGGCCTCTCGAGTAAAACCCAGCTCCTCTATCATCTTTTAGCAGCCTCTAGAGTCCATTTTAAGTGATAGAAGTGGGATTTTTTAACGGATCAAAGTTAGGGCATAATTTTGAGGTCAGTAAAATAGATAATTTTAATTGGGTTTAATGGTTGAAATAAATACTTTAGGATGTATGGAGCATGATTATGTGATTTTATTTCAAAAAGGAAGAAAAAATTTTATGGAATGTTCATCCTTGTATTCGGCCACCTTTAGGGTTACAAGGAGGGGAAGGCTCCTCAAGAGATAAGTGCAAGGAAAAGGAAGCTTGGGAAGCCTAAAGCAAGTGAATGAGGTTTGTAGTTACATAATCCACTTATTTCCATTATTTGTGTATGAATTTAGGTTATGTCTAATGGTGAACTTTGTGAAATATTGATGTTTAATTGAATTAAACTTTATAATCATGCTTAGGGAGGTTAGAAATGATCATTTAAGTGCTTAAAATGGAAAGAAAAAAACTTGGAGAAAAACCCTAACCTTGGCCGAATTGATGCTTAAGGGAGTTCATGAAATATTTTGATGGTTTATGCATATAAATGGGACATATGTAATATATGACATGCAATCTAGTTAATTAAATGTTTATAGGAAGGAAAAATGAAATTTGTGTGATGTTCATACTTTGGCCGAATGGTTTAACCTAGTGCAACTTAGTGTACCTTAATAACTTATCAAGTGTAATGGCATAAATTGAATTTATAATGATATTTGAGTGTACATTAACTTAGTTGGAATTATTGGAATTAAATTGAATATATTTTGGTATGTTAACCTATTATGTGAAAAGTGAAAATATTGGTATGTGTGATATTACTTGAGTATTATGATATAACTAGTGTCGAAATGAATAAATAAGTGAAATGGAAGGGATTAACAAGTGAAATGAAAATCTGAAAGTAAAACGCAAGTGAGGGCCGGTGTGTATTGATATTTTATATTGTATAAATTGTAAATTTGATTTTATATGCCCTCAGTAGTAGTCTGGTGGTAAAATCTAGTTCAGGATATAGTTTGCTAGCCATAGGGACCCTATACCGCTGTCTAAGTCATGATGACTCACAATTGATTGGCTAATGGCAGTCTATCTGAGTGTACAGTGTAAAAGTGAACAGTGAATACATTGACAGTGATGGGTAGTTCCTTTGGGATCACTCTTTAATGTAGTGGATCTTTCGGGTCCACATCCCGTGTATCCGATTCAGAGGTTTTCTACCGGGTTTCTACTAGGGGCAATATGGTAAAAAGGCATTTAAAATGATTAAATTAGTGATATATGAAGATTAGAGTGAAAAAGGGACTACAATGAAAGAAATAAAAAGTTGAGGGTTAAACGGTAATTTTGCATATAATTGAGTTAATGAGTGATATTTAAGTGACCAGTGTAATTAAAATAATATTAGTGTAAAGAATTTAAGTTATAGGGACTAAAATGTAATTTAGAGTGAAAGTGTTAAATTGAGAACTAAAATGTAACTTCTAAATCAAATAATGATTTAAATGAGAAATGAATGTGAATAATGCCATTTTAGTAAATAAGTGATGAATAGGGACAAAATCATAGTTTTGGCTAAAGTTTAAGGACCAAATTGTAATTTTGATAAAATATGGCAAATTAAAAGACAAAAATGTAATTATTGATTTATGTAAGTATTAAATTGAAATATTGACTAAATGATTGATTAATTAAATAAGTATAGTAATAGTAATATATGTTAATAATTTAAAAAATAATAACTAAGTAATGAATTTAATTTATTTTGCATGATTGTGTATAATTTAGTGTAGTGGAACTTTTTCTATTAGTAACCACCATTGGACATTTTTTATGCTCAGCACGTAATTTGTATTGACTGCGTGTAGGTACGCCTTAGGAGTGGAGCAAGCATACCTCATTTTTAAGAGCGCTAAGGAGAAGGATTAAATTTAAGATTTATTATGTATGTATTAAGTGATGGCATGTATATGCATGTTTGGATGTTTTAAAGAATATGTATTGCCATGCATGTAAACTTTGTTATTGTATGGGTGAATTATATTTTTGAACTGCTTGTGAATGGATATATGTGATATTATTGTTGTGCCCCTGAGTGGGCTGGCAAATTGTTTAGATTGCAGGTTTGGGTAGCTAAGTTTATAAGCCGTTATGCTACCGAAATTTTGATTATATGAATAGTAACTTTAAATAGTTACAGGTCAATTGGCAAGTGAATACTAAGTTAGAGGTTACGCATGATATTTGTTTCTGGAGGTTAAGTAAAAAAAAAAATTTACCCGCAATTCATTAAAAGGATATAAGTTGATATTCAATAATTATGGCAATTGTACGGTAGTCAATAAGACCATATTGTATATATAGTATAAGGGTGTTACATTTATTTTGGTATCAAAGCGCAGTTTAGGCGATCCTAAGATTGGAGTGGGGTTAATAAGATTTGATTGAATGCATATACATGCCAATTGATGAATGAAAGTGTTATGATACTGATGTATGCTTGCTCTTTTTTGTTATAGTGAGTGATGGCTACTGATGAAAGCTTCAGTGTGGGTGATGGTGAGAGTGGGGCATCAGCTACTGTGGGTCAAACTGTGGCTCCACAACTACAAGTTACTCCTCTAGTTGCACCACTAGCTGCCACAATGATTACATGCACAACAGCTGCCGCAATCTCAAGCTCCAGAGCAACCTCCAGCCCCGCCAAAAAGGAAGCCAATATTGGAGCAGCTTAAAAAACTTGGCAGTGAAGATTTCTATAGGCGTGATCCTTTGACCCAAGTGTAGGCCGAGGAGTGGTTTTTCAAGATAAAGAGAGCATTTGAGGCTACTCATAGTCCTCTAGGTGAAATCTCACAAGGGGCAGTGGCCTTATTGTAGGGTCCAGCTTTATTATAGTGGGATGCGATTCTTAAGCATACTCCTGTAGAGTTGTTGACATGCGAGTTTTTCTTAGCCCAGTTCGAGAAGAAGCATATCGGGTCAGAGTATAACACTTCAATGCAAGATGCCTTCCGGATAGTGATGCAGGGTAATAAGTCAATGGCAGATGTGAAGCGCACCAAACTCTGGGGCCCCCAATGACCCGCTTTTAGGGTATTCGAGAGAGGTTCATAAGACTTACAAAAGATTGCAAGGGCATCTATTTTTGTCAACAAGGAGATGTTTTGCAGTCGCCGCCCAATAAAATATTGGGAAAGGTCGTCTAGCCTCACTGAGTCTAAGACAGCGCATATGTGTCTATTTTTGGCAATCAGAGATATTTTGGAATCTTCATTCCAATAGAACATTGGAAAGATTCATCTAATCTCGTGAGGCTTAAGACGATGCATATACATCTATTTTAGGCAAGCCAGAGATATTTTGGATTCCCCACCCCAATATAACATTGGGATGGTTCGTCTAACCTCATGGAGCCTAAGACAATGCAACATGGGCCTATTTTGGCTAGTAAGAGATATTTTGGAATTCCCTTTCCAACAGAACATTGGAAAAGGTCATCTAACCTCGTTGAGCCTAAGACCAAAGATGGTTCGGGACTTTCCATTTATTCGTACCATGATTAAATTATAATTGACTTTTGAATTTAAACTTTCATTCCTTTTCTCTTACATTTTAATGTAAAAATGAAAGCACAGATCAATCACCTTGTGAAAGCGGTAAATAAAAGTAAATTAAACATAAAGTAAATGAAAGCACAATAATTTACAATAAAACTAGGGGCGGAATACAATCTCCAATATAAAACAAATGTGAATCATGCATAAAACGGGATATTTATTAAGTATGAGGACATTGGTCCTCACATGCATACTTAAGAGAAAAAATGTTAAATGTGACAGTTTATTTGGATAGAAAAACTAGGACATTAGTCCTATTTTATTAGAAAAATTCCAAATTAATTAATATGAATATTTTTGTGATTTTCTTTTCAATACGCATAAAATAAATAATTTTATTAGGAATTACATGGCAAAATAAATAAAAGTTAAATCAAGAAAATAATACAAATGATAAAAATAAAAGGTCAAACCAAACAAGCCTCCTGGATCTCCCAATTCGCTCGCGGTAATGCCCAAACAAGGAAGACAGATATTGGAAACAAAAACAAACACGAATAAAATTGAAGTTAGCAAATAAATCAAGAAAATCAATTAAATACATAAAAAAATAATAAATTAATAAATTAAAATGAATGAAAAAATGTATTATGAATGACAAATAAATTAAAGGACATGATGACGCAAATAAAATAACATATTACTAGATTAATACATAAAAACATGGAAAATAATAATAATAATAATAATAATAATAATAATAATAAATAAATAAATAAATAACAATAATAATGAAAAATAATGATAATAAATAATAATGATAAATAAAAGAATAATGAATAATCAAATAAATAAGAAAGAGCAAAACAAATATAAAAAATGTTAAATTTATATCTAAGATAACATAAAATAAATAAATAAAATATAAATATAAAGATCTACATGATTACTAATTAAATATGAACAAAAAAATTAATAAATGAAAATAAAAAATAAAAGATCGAGTCTGTAATGTTTACCTTCAGAATACGGATTCGATGGAGGGAAAAATGTGATTGATTTCTTTATTTTGTTTCGCAAAATTAGAATTGAAGATAATAAAAATTGAAATTTTATTCCATGGGAGAAATTTGCTTAAAAAGAAATGATGAAAGAAAACAAAAATAAGTCTAAGACTATTCTCTTTAGAAAAATAATTGTAAAAATCTTGTTTTTTTAGAAAACCAAATGAAAAAATTGGATTTCAAGAACAAAAAATTATTTTCTTTGTTTTAAAATCAAATTTTCATCAAAAAGATTAAATGCAAAATTTTTGAAGAAGTTAATTAAAAAATAATTCACAAAAAAAACAAGTGAGAAAATTAGATTTTAAGAGCAAACAATTAGTTTATTTGTCTCAAAATCAATTTTTCATCAACAAAATTCCATCTAAAATCTTTTAGAAGAAATTTTATTGGAGTAAAAAGAAGAAGAACAATTGAAGGAGAAGAGATTTTTTTTTTTGAAGAAGAAAAATAAAAAATCTGAATTTTTGTTTGCCTCCCCCCTCTATTCTTTTTTTATAATTTTCTATTTATATCAATAAAGATGGAAAACCTAATTAATTAAGGAAAAAATAAAATTTAAATCAAATTATTCCTTACTTATATTTTAAAAATGGAAAAAATCATGAAAATCCTTAAAAAAATAGATAAAAAATCAATTTTGAGGAAAAAATCCCGAAAAAATGCTAAAAATCACGTTTTTTGGCTGAAATCGATGGATTTTGGCGGACAGGGGTGACAGACGGGAGTCGGAGCGAGAGACAGGCATCGGCGGGCTCGCGGACTGCGCGCTGGTGCACAGGCTAGCAACGCCCGCATTTTTTTTTTATTATTTTTTTAAGGTAATTTTAACTTAAACACTTTAATTTTTAACCTCCCTTTTTTTAATTTTTATTTTTATTTTTTAACTCTAAAAAGCGAATCTTGACAAGGACATCATCACTTCCAACTTTTTTGCCCGTGAACAAGCGTATAATCATCATTGGGTAACTCTGATCTGGGCTGACTCAGGACCCGGCATCTACTGTTGCACCTAATTTTGGGAAAACTAGTGCACTAGTGCCTAGATGAGCCAAAATTCAGAGCAGAAGGAAGGAAATGCATACCTGTGGCTGTCCTTACCTTTTAGTTGTGTTGAAAATCGTGGTTTGTCACCGCTGGGTTGTAGCGTATTCTACTACGATCCATTTGCAATCGTTTTGCTGACTCGCATTCGGTCTACACGGCATGTCCTTGCTAACCACCATCCGGTATGCATGGCATCTGATCGTTGCCGTTGAGCTGTAGTGTATTCTACTATGACCCCTTGGATATACCGCAATTTTCTTGCTGGCCACCATCCGGCCTGCTAATCACTGTCAGGTGTTGCTTCAGTTGATGAAGAGCTATCCGGCTTCACCTTCTTGTTGATAAGATTTGTGTGCCTCTTAAGAGGGCTTTGTGCTCACAGGGAGACTTTAAAAATTTATGCTCACTAAGAGGCTTAAATGCTCACTGAGAGGATTATATGCTCACTAAGAGGCTTAGATGCTGACTGAGAGGCTTTGATTGCTCACTGAGAGGCTTAAATGCTCACTGAGAGGCTTATATGGTCACTAAGAGGCTTAGATGTTGACTGAGAGGCTTTGATTGCTCACTGAGAGGCTTTGATTGCTCACCGGGAGGCTTTAATGTTCACTAAGAGACTTTGATTTTAATCCTCCTGAGAGGAAATTAGATTTGAGCCTCCGAAGAGGAAATTAGATTTGAGCCTCCAGGGAGGAAATTAGATTTGAGCCTCCGAAGAGGAAATTAGATTTGAGCCTCCTGAGAGGAAATTGGATTTGAGCCTCCAAAGAGGAAAATTATATTTGAGCCTCCGAAGAGGAAATTAGATTTGAGCCTCCGAAGAGCAAAATTATATTTGAGTTTGGCCTATAGGTGAATGGGTTTCAATATCTTTGGTGTCTCTTAAGATGATTTTTTTATTTTTTGTAAATTTTTGGGATTTTCACATTTTGAATGTATTTGAATTTTTGTAGTATGTTGAATTTTCAAGGCCTTGAAAATATCTTCTTTTTTTTTTTGTTTTGTTAAGAATTTGTGTTCTTTGTACATTTGAATTTGGATTTTTGTACACTTATTGCGTGGTGTGTGAGAGAATACATCTTATGATAAAGAGACTTACGTAATTGCCACCAACTAAGGTATGTGTGGGCATGAATAGGCTTGCTCTTTTAAATGTCCTCTTTGACGAGGGTCCGCGGGATTCCTTTTCCGTGAAGACTTCATATTGATTTGATTGTCCAGCATGGATGAACACCGATATTGAGCTGAAATTGTACCTCGGCCCGCTTTTGCGTTTGATTGCCTCCAACTAAAGTACATGTGGGTAGTCCAGCTTCCCAAAGGATCTTTTTTTCTGTAGATTTGTCTGCTTCTAGATTGCCCTCAGCATGGTGTGCCCGGGTAGGCTTGTTTTTCTTAATGTTTCCCCTCTGTACAGGCCCATATGATTTTCTGCCAAATGTCATGACCGACAATGTTGAGCTAAATCCATCTCTTGCATCACCTTTGTGCATGAGGTCTATTCGGACCTGTCCCTCAGAGTTATGTACATAACAATGCATATAAAAGATTGTGTGTGTGTATGGAATTATGTGTGTGAAATATATACACAAAGCTATATACATACAACACATGCCAAGGATTAATGTGCAAAAATTATGTGTACACAACTATACATGTAAAGGATTAAATGCATATGATATGTGCTTGTGATATGCATGCTAAACATGCGCAAAGAATTATGTGTTATACGTATGCATAAATTATATACACCAAATGCACGTGAAGAATTGCATATTTAATATATGTACACTGTTCATGCATGCGTTAATGCATGTTGGGTAGAATGAAAAGATTGTACACACGGGATCCAGAAAGTGGATAGACCACATCCTAGGTGGTTAAGGGACTCATTGAGGGTACGATTTGACTGCTCACATTGTTTGATGTCCCCAAAGATCTAGATGAGTGTCGTCCTGGCTTAATAACTCTGACCCATAATCTTTTCAGAAAGAACCGTCCGATGTGCATCTTTGCCCCCTGGTCAATGAGCATGCACATTTTGCCATGAGCTTCACAGCTGTAGACACCGGGTCCCGAGGTGGTCCAAGATCAGGATTACCCGATGATGAGAATGATACTTGCCAGTAAAGATGTCAAAAATGATGCTCACCTTATTGAAAATTCACTTTATTCCTCCAAGAATTTCAATTCAAAAATTTGCATCTTTACTCTGTTTTTTATTTATTTTATTTTATTTTATTTTATTTTATTCCTTTTTTTTATCATTTTTATTTTCATTTTACTTTAACTTATTAAAAAAATATTGGCCCGCCCATGCACGTGCGCAGCAGGGGCACCGCGCGCGCAGCCCTGCGCGAGTCTTCCCCAATTCGCGCGACCATTTTTTTGGTTTTTTTCTTGTCGTTTTCTCAGTCATTTTTGCAGTCTGATTTATCTGTTATTTTCACAATTTTGTGCTATTTTCGATTAACCAAAATTAAAAGCTAATTTGTCCATTTTCCATTTTGAAACAAGGAAAACAAATCAAAAGGGAGTTTCCCTTCATTTCTAAAGGATGGCAAAAATTTTTATTCAAGGAAAAAGGGGGTCTCTTCTCTCCAGCAAACTTTGCTGTCTTCTTCAAAATATTCTTAAGCTTTTTTCTTTTTCCCAAGCTTTAATTTTTTCTTTTTTCAAAAAATATATTTCATTCTTGGATTGATCTTGAGCAAGAAAAATTAATTTTCTTTGTTCAATTATCCACCAAAAATATTTTCATCAAAAATATTTTCTCAACTTTTTTTCTTACTTGAACTTGGATTTCATCTTGAATATTGTTATCATCAAAATCTACAAGGGTAACGGATTGAGACATCCTATTTTTGATCTATAAATTCTGAGGGTAAACACTTTGGACCCGTTCTAAGCTCTCTATTTATTATTTTTTAGTTATTAATTTTGTTATTCTTGCCATATTTATTTCCCAGTCTTTATGATGTTTAGCTACTGTTGACATCCATGAGTTTAGTTTAGGATTTAGTTTCTTTATGGCTATTTCATTCGGCTTTTGTCGCTTCATCTTTTTATATATTGTTTGCCGTTAGCCTTCACTTCTTTTCATCATTATTATTATTACTATTATTATTTGTCTTTACAATTATATTGGAGCATTATTATGATTATTGTTAATACTACTAATATTTATTATTTCATTATGCTACTATTATTTTTGTTTTAAGGTATTAGTATTATTGGCTTTATTATTATTATTATTATTATTATTATTATTATTATTATTATTATTATTATTATTATTATTATTATTATTATTATTCGTCTATTATTGTTTAATATTTTGTTTTGTTAGTATTATTATTATTACTATTATTATTATTATTATTTGATTTATTTATCATTTGTATTATTATGCTATGTTTATTCATTTCATGCTATTAGTACTATTATTACTACCGTTGTTTGTTTACTATCATTGTTATTATTGCTTTGTGTTACTGTCACCATTAGCTTCACTATCATTATTATTATTAATATTATTTGTTGTGTTGCATCATTATTACTATTGTTGTTATCATTATTTATTATTGTGCCCAATATTCATTTTATCTTCATTTGATTAATTTTTAGAATTATTACTAATATTTTAATGTTATTTTTCCTGTCTGAACTTTATTGTGACCTGCATTATGTGAGCAACCCCGTGGCTCCCCGGATGGGTCACGACGCATAGAGGACACGTCGGTTCGGTGAGACCTTTCTCATTTCCCTCCTTTTGTTGTCTTTGTTTGCAAATAATTATTTTATTTGTGCACGCGTGGGATAAAAAAATCACAAAAATATTTCTATAATTAAGTTGGGATTTTCACTAATAAAATTGGGACCAATATCCCTTGACTTAGCCAAGAAATAAAAATATTACAAACAAAATGAAGAGTTAGTTTTCTCTAAAATGGGATCACTCATCCCTGTTTTCCAACTCAACAATCAAATGACTCTTCGAACCCTCTTTAAATAAGCGCGAAGGAACCAATGTTCCTAAACCAAACGAATGCTCCGATTTATGTATGTTTTTCTCACGTTTGATTTTGTTTGATTGTTTAAATTTATGTTCATTTTCTTTTGGGCCCTTGTAATTAATTTTGGGGCGACATTATTTAATTTCGGGGATTGTATTCCGCCCCCATTTATGTTTTTTTAATCTCCTTTTATTGGGGTTGTATTCCGCCCCTATTTCCCTTGTAATTGCGCGCTTGGTGAGTTTATCGCTGTCTTTTATCGCTTTCTTTAGTTACTTTATTTACCGCTTTCTTTATTGCTTTTGAATGCTCGCAATGCGTTTTTAATTAAATGCATAAATCGTGTGAGATAAGAGATAGAATTTTAGGAAGTTAAAAACTCATTTATAATTAACCAAAGCATAAATAAGAGTGAAGTTTTGAACACCAATCTCTGGTCTAGACCAATAAGAGGTTAGAGAATTTTCCCAATTTCTTATGAATTGGGTGGCGACTCCATAATACCTCAACGGTGCCTAAAGTTGTCGTGGGGCTAGATATTCCTTTCCAATGTTCTATTGGGAAGGAAGCATCCAAAATGTTTCATGATTCCCATGATAAAAAAGACGCGAACCAATCCCTCGAATCCTAAAAGCGGATTCAGCGTAGGGCCCTTGTTGGGTTCAACACACGTCACAGTGGCGACTCCACTGGGGACTGTTTGTGACTTTGCTCTGAAAGTGTTTTAGTTAAAAATATAATTGAGTTTTTAAAACTTAAAATTCTATTTCTTCTCAAAAATTGCATTGCATTTTAGAGCCATAGATTTATGTTAGTTGGTCCCCTATCTTACCCCGGTGCATTCCCGAAGCACGACCCTACTTTCACTCATTGTAGGGAAGTGTTAAGGATAATCACCAACCCAAAGCCCCATACCATTAATGGTATATCAAATGGAGACCCGATCGGTCGCTATGCTCATGATGAGTTAGACCCGTTGGCAGGGACCATGCTTGAGTAGCCCTAAAAGTATCACCACCTTGACTGAAGCCCATGTAATGACAAATAGAAACTTCCACTAGGGGATATGCTCCTTAATACGATGCTTGTGATGTGGGCCGTCATGTATTAAACAAAATCAAGCAAATTAAGTGGTCCTTTATCAAAGGCTTTCATGCCCTAATAAGCCCACCTTAACTTGATTGAATTGCCTAAATACGTAATGGCCAAAACCGATATGAATGCGCATTAGATTAAGACTCTTATGCTGCCGGTTTTCCACCGTGCACCATACGTGTCCAATGGGTTCCCTGTTAACCTTCGGATGAAGCCCACATAGGAAAGAGACCGCATGACCTCGTCTGTGGGAGTGATAAGGTTGGAAGGATCTATCTGTTTGCATGTTGTGCATGTCAATAAAATAAATACATGTATATATAAATCATAATATATTTTATCTCATGCTATGTGTGTTTGAATCTTTCTGTCTGCATGCTATTTTTCACATGTACATATCATCTTGCGTATAATCTCATGCTGTGTGTGTATATACCTTTCTGTCTGCATGCTATTTTTTCACATGTGCATATCATCCTGTGTATAATCTCATGTTGTGTGCGTATATATCTTTTCGTCTACATATTATTTTTTCACGTGCACATATCATCTCGCGTGTAATTTCTTCCATCGTATTAGCCTATTGATCTCGTACTCATCAAATACCATCTTCATGGCACGATCATGCATTATACATGTCATCCATGCATCATTCTAACAATCTGGATCTTTCAGCCATCATAGATTCATCCAAGTGGACTAGGGGTTCTGACGGTCGGCTAGTGACGACAGACTCGCCCTTTAGATTGCTAGAATTAGTGCCTGTTTGGGATTTTGAGCCACTCTCAATGACTAGTGAATCATCTTCGATGGCAGAACTACCATGAGAGATCGGTGCTTTGACGGTGCAAGACCTAGATAAGAGGCTTGTGGATTTTGAAAGGAGGATATTGGCCATGATAGAAAATATTGCTGCTCAAATGACACCAAATGCCAGCCAACCGCTTGTGGCCCCTGCTGTTGAACAAGTTGAATTGCCTATTTTGGAAGAGGCCCCTATAGCAGTCCCTACCGTATGACAACCTGATGTTGAGCCCAGAGCAGCGACACCTCTTGAGCCGAAAAGAATTCTTGACCCGAAAGATGATCTCATGGTGGAGGAAGAGGATGAGCAAGTAATTCCTCAAATTGTGATGAACAAAGTCCCCAAGGGAGAGGATAACGGGGTAAAGGAGATAAAAGGTAGGGTTGTGTGACGCGCGCCGGATCCCCGCGGCCGCCCGGTCGACCGCCCGCACGTGGGCGATCGGGGCATTTGTGGGTCCGTCAACAGCTTGTGATAAATCGCAAGTGCGTCTATGTTGGGCAACAAGGAGGTTTCATGGAGTCGCCACCCAATAGAACATTGGGAAAGTTTCTCTCGCCTCGGAGAGCCTAAGACTTGCGCATTTTATCCATATAGGGCCATGAGGCCTAGGATTAACGTCTAATTCTCGTGACACAAGAGGTGTCTTGGAGGATAACCTCTAGCCTCTTGAGCCCAAAGACCAGAGCAGGGTTCGGGACTTCTCATTTATTCGTACCTTGATTAATATCATAATTAAGTTTTGAATTCATTGTTTCATCAACTTTCCACACAATGCAATTTAAATTAAAGGCGCAATCATTCATATCAAAAGCGGTAAATGTAAGCAAAATCCAAAATAAAGCATTTAAAAATAAATTACAATAACACTAGGAGCGGAATACAACTCCCATTTATAAAAGTGAAATACATGCATAAAACGGGTTATTCATTAATAGTGAGAACATTGGTCCTCGCATGCATATTTATTATGAAAAAGTTTTGATGTGATGATTTATTTGGGTATGAAAAACTAGGACATTGGTCCCCTTTTATTTAGAAAAAATGTCAAGTTAATTAATAGAAATGTTTTTGTGATTTTCTTTCTAGCGAGCCTAAATAAATAATTTTACAAGAAAATTATATTGCAAAATTAAATAAAATATTACAAATAAAGAAAATAAATAAACCAAACGAGCCTTTTTGGACCTCCCGATGTGCTCGCAAAAAAACGGCCAAGCGAAAAATGAGTTTAGACATAAAAACAAAATACAAATAAAATAATGTTAGTGATTAAATTAATTAAACATACAAAATAATGAATAACAAATTAAAATAACATAAGATAATATGAAAAGAATGATAATGGAATAAAAAATATTAACAAACCAAAATAAAATGAGAAACATGCATTATATGTGATAAATGATTAAATGATGTGATGAAAATAAAATATAACATGTTAATTAAATAATACATGAAAATATGAACATGATAACAATGATGATGAAGATAAACGAATCAAAGAATATATAAAATGATAAAGAAAAGAATAATAGATGAAAACAATTAAAGAATGATGAAAACAATTAACTAAACAATATGATTAATTAAATATGTTCACAAATGATATAAACCATTTTCATGGCAAAAAGATCAATTAAAATGAATTCATTAATTACATGTTAAAAATAATGATGAATTAAAGTGAAATAAATTAATTACATGTTAAAAATTAATAAACAATCAATATTTATGTGAATAAAAAATCATATCATGTATAAACAATTAAATGGAACAAATATAAAATCAATAAAACAAATGAATAGATTAAAACAATAAATAAATCAATAAAACAATAAAATATACATGAATAAATTAAATAAAAATAAAATAGAAATTGAAATTGAACCTAGAATATTTACCCTCAGAATATTGGATTTGATGAAGGAAAAGTGATTATTGATTTCTTTGTTTGATGATTCACAATATTAGAGTGAAATATTATGAAAATATTGGAATTTTATTCCAAGAAACATGAAAATAAAAATGATCAAAAATTCTTTAAGAACAAAGAATTGATACCTTTGCCTAAAGAAATGATTTTGATCAAAAAAGTTTTATTGATTAAAATAAAGAAAAATTGATTGAAGTTTTATCAAATAAAAATTAGATTTTGATGACAAACAATTATTTTATTTGTCTCAAAATCAATTTTTTATCAAAAAGAGATTCAAAACAAAATCAATGAAAAAGTTTTATTGAACACAAAATAAAAGATTAAAAACAATTTTGAGAACAAATAATTATTCTATTTGTCTCAAAAATTGAATCAAACAACAAAACTTCCTCTAAAAATATGTTTAGAAGAAATTATGTTGGAAAAAGAATGAACATTTGATTTTTCTTTTTGATTTTTGGTTGGGGAAAAAATCTGGAATTTTTGGTGGAAGAAGAAGAAGAAATCTGGAATTTTTAGGTCTAAAAAATGTGGAGAGGAGAGGAGGCTCCTTTGATTTCATCATAAACTATTTATAGGATAAAATAGGTTGCCCTAATTTAATTAAGGAAAAAAACCTATTTTAACCCAAAATTATTTTATTTTTAATGATAAAATCAAGTTTTATTATTTAATTACCTAAAAAAATATTTTAGAATTTAATTTGAAGTCAAAAATCCAAAAAAAATGGGATAAAAAACGGATTTTTGGGTGAAAAAATCGGAAAAAAGGCTTAAAAAGAGGAAAAGGGTATCAGACCGTGTACCGACGGCCAGAAGCCCGTCGCCACAGAGGGACGCCGCCCGTCGCTATAGAGCGACGGGCACTCACGCGGCGAGGCGCGAAATCCGCGCGGAGCTCGGGCGAGAATCGCGCGCAGAGGCGCGCGGTGCGGCGCGCAGCGCGTCGCTCTTTAGCGACGCACAGCATTGGCAACGCTGCGCGTCGCCAAATCGCGCCCAGCGCGCTGGGCGCCTGGGCGTCGGCGTGCTGGGCGCCTGGCGCCTGCGAGCTGGGCGCCAGCGCGCCTGCGCGCTGCCGCGCCCGACACTCGCGGTCCGAAAAATTTTTTTAATTTTTTTAATTTTTTCAATTTTTTTTATTTTTTCAATTTTTTTTTTAGTTTTAAATAGACTAAAAATATCATAATTTTAAGCCCTCATTTTTCAAAATTAATTTTTTTAAATCTTTTTTATTATTTTTTAATTTTTCACTCTAAAATGCAAATTTGACGAGAAAACCATCACTTTTAACCTTTTAAGCCTATGAAGGCAATTATCATCATTGGGTAACTTCGATCTAGGCTGACTCAGGACCCGGTGTCTACAGGTTGAAAAGATTGAAGCTCAGACAACGAACACTACGGGGAATGTAATCACCGCCGTGGTGCCACTTGCCGAATAACGACCTACTGCTCCTACCACGTTATGAAAAGAGCATGATCTAACTAAGGAAGTACACTTATCACTGACTGGACTTGGAGGAGAGTCGCCTATTACTCTATCACCTGAGCGAAAAGGCAAAGGGCATGTTTCAGAGAATGGGTTTGCCTGAAGAGAAGGATGGATATCCTCGAAGTGGAAATTTCAAAGTCTAAGCTTGCAATGACCACGGCTGCTCAAGAGAAAGCCTTTATGGACTTGAAGAAGAGAGGTCCACCGTATAAGTGTGACATCTGTGCCGGCACTTAAGGGACAAAGGAAATATCAACGGTTAGAACAGTTCAAAAGTGTTATTTCGGCATGGACGGATCTTTTCCTCAAGCAGGGGAGGAGGACCTGCGCTCATGGTTAGCCAACCCAGCCAGAAATCGAGGGCATAGGAGGTGTCAGCGACACGCTAGATATTTGAGGAGTGATGGCAAAACCCCGAAAGACCAAGTATAGGATCCTGTTAATGGCAAATAGCTGGTGGCCCTTGGAGGAGGGGGCAATGTCATTGGGAGAGATAATCAGGAAAGTTCAAATCTCGATGATAACAGTGTGAGAGGTATTAAAGCCACCAAGTTTACAAACACTGCAACTACTCAAGATCACTATACCATTTGGGATAAGCCTTTATCTGAGCACCTCTTTCACTTCATCAAAAAGCGGAAGCTACAGCCGAAACCTGCAAAACCCGTCGGGAGCCAAGGGCATCCCGATCACCGAGCAGATTGGTATTGTGCGTACCATGTCACACCCCAAAATGGCCCTAGAAGAATTACAGAGTTTTTGTTCGAAAAAGGTAAGTTTATGTGCGAGAGTTCTGTCACGAGCGCGACAAGTGTTGCGGGCACGACAGAGCCCTCCAGCGGTTTTCGAACTTCAGCTGGTTGGTGCGGGCGTGATTATTTTGTCGCGAGTGCGACAGAACCCCTCGCGAGATGTGTGCATAAGTGGGACTAAGAGACTTGGAGTTGTAGTGAGTTGACACATGGTGTCATAGGAGAGTGACAAGTGTCATCGTAGAAGAGTGACAAGTGGCGGCATATGAGAGTGACAAGTGGCATCATAGGGTGTTGACACATGGCAACTTGAGAGGGTGACACTTGGCTTGGCTTGGCTTAGCTTGGATTGGCTTGGCTTGGCTTGGCTTAAGATAGGGATGGATTAATTGAAGAGGTTGGCATTTATTTGGTTTGGTGAGCATTATGTGAGAAGGTTTGGATTTAGTTGACCGGCCACTTTCCCTACTCCCATTTCAATTCCTTCATTTGGCCTTTCAATTCTCCTTTTTGTTTTCTTTGCTCTTAGTTGTCGTGCTCCACCTTCCTCTCTTTTCTTCTCTTTTTCATTTGCTCCTAAAGAGAATCATTTAGGTTGGGATGAAGAGAGTAGATTTTTGAGAAGAGGTAAGTAGTACTATTATTTAGTCTTCTTCTACTACTTGGTTTCTATTTTGATTTAAAGTAAAAAGAAGAGTAACCCCAAGTGTTTTGTGTGTGGTTTTGGTGCAAGTTGGAGGCAAGAGAGTCGATAAAGGAAAAGAGAAGATCGGAACGAGTAGAAAACTGTGATCGAGTTCCTAGAGGTAGGGATCGAGTGTAAATGTGTTAACTTTGCATGTGTTTATATGAGAAATGCTTGAACAAAGACATGTGGAAATAAAGAGATGCTTGATGAGCTTTAATTAGCTCAAGATGTTCATTTTGATTGCTTACAGTGCTCATGACAAGTGTATATATGTTTAAAGTATGTAACCTGATCATTTGAGTGTTTGTGTTGATAATAGAGTTTGATGTTGCGAAATTCTGCTTATTTGTCATTAGACCCCTGTGTATAGTATTTGTTATAAGTAGAGTTATAGGATCTCAATTGGGTTGATTCCAATTGCATATGAAATATAAGACCCGTATCTAAAAATATCTAAGAGGGTCCTTGATCTAATTCTAGCCCTAAGTATCCCAAAAAGTAATTAAAACGTAGGTGACCCTGTTCTGCCGGGTTCACTGGAACAGTATAGCTTGTATAGACCATATTTTTCGTTATAGATGTCCAAACGACCTGAAACTTGTCCCATTTGAAAGTAACATCCTATGTAACAATTGTTAAGAAGACCACTTTGCCTAAAAATTAAGTTTAGAGGTTCATTTAGATGATACAAGTTTAGGGTAAAAAGCAATCTTGTGAGGCACCAAAGCGGAGCCTCTGTCGCGAGCGCGACATAGGTCGCGACCTCGCGATAGAACAACCTATATTAAGCTCTTTTTTTCTTCATTTTGAGCCCATAGTTGGCATGGGTAAACCCCTTGCCTTTCCCCTTAACGTTTTATACATGATTAGGGCTCCTAAATGATTACAAACTAGTTGTTAATGGAAAAATACATATGAGTATGATTAAAGATGGTAATTCAACTAATAAAGTAACAATGTATAGTTGTAGGAAGTATAGTAAATGACATACTAAATATGTATGAACTTAGGAATTGTTATATAATGCATTTGGTATAGAGTATAGAGCCTTTTTGTAATCTATCTTCTGTCGCGAGCGCGACCTCTTGTCGCGATCGCGACAATGAACTTAGCTTCTGTCGCGAGCGCGACTTCTTGTTGCGATCGCGATAGTGAACCTCTTCGCATCCTGTTTTATTTGTTTTGGAGAGAGTGTTTTCTTCTATCTTGCTTTGCATGATTTATATGTTTATGTAATGAGTTGAACACATGTATATGATGATTATTAAAGATTGTATATCAATTAAATGTCTCTAAATTTGATAAATGCACTTGAATTTTAGTTGATGAGTTGATGTCTGTGTATAGTGTGTGAGTCGGTATTGAGCCTGATTACCGTTATAGTAGATAGATAAGTATGCTTATAAAGGGATTATCGAGTGCAGCTGCCAACGTTCCGCCCCGTTTGGGTGAAGCGGGTCGACCTCCGAGAATGGTCATTAATAGAGATATATGAAAAATGTTTTGTGACTTCGGTCTATCGAAAATATTTTTTTTATAGAGCGTCCCATATCCACCATGAGAGGAACTCAGGCTTGTTTTGTTAAGTGTTGTGCAGTGAACTTGAGATGATTATAGTGTTGCTTCAAATGAAGCCATAGTACATGAGAGTAATGTTTAAGTACATTACAGTTCTGTATACAAGTACATGATTACATGAGTGTATTGACATGAATGTGGTTACATGATAATGTATAATTGAATAAATGAAATGTACAAGATGTAGTGTACAGGAATTAGTGAAAGAGTAGATGTTATATGCATGTGAACTCATAGTATTTGATATTTGAACATGCAACCCATACATGTATAAAAGCTATATGCATGAGCTAGTTGATTTTGTGACATGAAATGTGTGCTTTATGTGTGACTTCGGAAAGAAGTCCTCTGCATTATTTTCATCCCCACTAAGCGTTATCGCTTAGCACGAATGTTTATTTTCGTGTAGGTATACAGGTTCGAATCAGTGAGCGGACATCTGCGGGTCAAGGCCACTAGGAGTTTTGTTTTGATCTCTTTTGTACAAGATAGAGACAGAGTTTGTGATGTTTTGAGTAACATCATTATGTAGATAGAAAGTACAGTGTTTATATGTAAATGCATATGTAAAGAGAAATGAAAACAATTGTAATATGAACATGTATAAAGAGTAATATGTATATATGTAGTTGATATGAAATACATGTTGGGCCCTAGTGTAGTATTGAATTACTTTGAAATGGCTGTGTTTATGCTATCGCTTCCGCTAATGCATGTACATGTATACGTAAGTGTCCGCGTAGCGCCCCGATATTCCTTTCCGGGGGTATGGGGGTGTTACATACCATCAGCATACTGGGCATGAGACTGATGGGTGCCGAACTCGGAGAAAGCATATTCAAGGCCTCATTGATGAGGAGCTGAGAGGTGAGGAGAATGGTTCCCAAAAGTGATAGTAGACCGTCAACTACAGCATCCGTGTTGGCAAGAAGGGAGGACGTTAGCTATTTAGATGCTCTTGTTTATTTTTGAACTATTTAACAATGATGTTTTAACTCTTTAACTCTAATGTAGAATGGATGTTTTACTTATCTGTGTGATAGTTTCTTATGATTTTAGTATGCATAATCATGACACATTCATGTTTACTAATGATTCAAATAATGCCATCCCAACTAATCTTGGAACTTTGGGGAACCCGGAGAAAATTTTAATAGCATCTGTTATGACTTCTGAAGAGAGATGAAAGAGAGAGAAAAAAATGAATGAAATAAAAAAGTCTCTGCTTGGATCTATAACGACATGCCAAGAGATGATTATGAAGTCGCCGAACACGCTATGCCAGTTAATCCCGATCATGAGCAAGTCAAGCAGAAACTCAAAAGATTCAAGCCAGGAGCAACAGGAAAGGTTAAAAGAGAGAATCCGTAAGCAGAACCAGAGCTAAATTTTTTCGCTGAAATGTAATGCCAAACTAGGTGGATAAACGACATTCCTGATGGTTAAGAAGAGAAGTGCGCGCATGTGTAAACATCAGGATTTGAGCGAAGCTTGTAAAAAAAAATGAATAAAAACAAATTCAAAAAAAAATAGGGAGCAAGGGAATGCTATTTGGGGGTAAGCTTTGTTCAAATTCCGTTGGTTTACACATGCCTGCATTTTGCCATTCTTCTTAGATACTGAAAATGACCTAAGGACTGATTCACGAGTATCCACCTAGCTCAGTGTGAGAGGCATACCTACATTTTACCATTCTCCTTGGGCACTGAAAGGACCTGAAGACTAATCCATGAGCCACCCACCCAGTCCATAAGTATAAAGGGTGTACTGTACGAGAGATGAGCCGATGACATACAACTGAGATGCCAAACGAGAGGAAGGCCAAGAAGGTTATGGAGTAGACCCATTCTGGGGTCTGCAATTAGAACCCTTACAAGAGTCACGCTTTACACCTTGATGCATGAGGCGAAAACATTACTGCCCGTTGAAGCACAACAAATCCTTAAGGGGCAGTCGTGGAAGCAACAACTACAGCAACTAAGCATGTCAAACGAAAATGGGTTTCGGGATTACTATAGCTATCAGATCTATTAGAAAACACCTTATCTGATCATTTGGAAAGAAAGTCAAAAAGCACCTGTAGAAAGAATAAGATTTGGTCTTCGAGCAAATAGGTCTGGGTATTCCAAACGGACGAGGTAAATTCAAACCAACATATGAAGACCCATTCGTTCTTGAAAAGTTGTTATCCAAGGAAGCAACATCCCGACAGACAGCAAGGGAAGCAAATTCAATCAACACTAACGAAATGAAGGAGGGTCCATGGTAGGGGCTAAAAAAAAAACCAGAGAGAAAATATTCAATCAAGAAAACCCGCGAGGGCTGATTGAAAACAGGAGTCTGACGCTTACAAGATCCACTCCGAGATTAGATGTAGTTTTGCATTCTGAATCCATGTTAAATGATGATCATGTATGGAGAAATCATGCTAAAATGCACACAGTCTTTGCAAATACATAAAACAAAAGCAGTTCAACTCATCATTTCCTAGTTCTTTTATAAAAAGTGAAATCTAAATGGCTACTCTACCCCAGCTCTTACCAACCAGATGCCTAAGCCGATGGGTCCTATTATGTACTGCAGGGCTAAATACCCTTCTCTTGCATGCACTTATGGAGGCAAGGGTGTAGTCTATGACTAGAGCAATTCATTTTGCATACTCAAAGTTGTCTGGTTCCAGCGTAGAATCAGCATATTGGTACTATCGATCATCTGCCACTCTCGCCACTTAGGCACTTCAGTCAACTCATTCTACTATCAACTATGAAGCCAATTTTATAGCACCCTCATGGTAGGAACCAAGCTCGAGCAACCATGATCTAAGACGCAAATACATGCCGATTATACCTGAAAGATCTTTTACAACAACTACCCTCTGCCACTTTCGCCACTCAGGCACTTCAGTCAACTCATCTTGCTGCCCATTGTGAGGCCAATCCTACAGCACCTTCCAGATAAAGAACCAAGCTCATACAACCATAATCTGAGACATAAGCACATGCAATCATGCCCAAAAGATCTTTCCAACAACTCCAACTTCTCTCACAAAAAAAAAAGGGGGCCGTTAGAGATGAAAACCATGACTGGCGCTCTAAGCAAAAGTTAGGTCAAAGGGCAGGGTGAAAACCTGGGAACAGGCAGTCTATCCTACAAAAAATGAAATAAATAAAAGCTGCTGGATTGGGTTGGGTCCAATCCAAGCAAAAAATAAGGCACAGGGTTATGTGAAAATCCGACAAGGACGCATTTCCTGCTAAGAAAAGCTAGTGTGAAAATCCACGAGGGACGCACTACCTTCAAATAATGACTACAGGTATCAGAGGAGAACCTTATAATCCCCGAAGGCATGAAATTAAAAAGCAATTCCAGGGGGCACCGATCCTGCTGCAAATTACGACCAAGCCGACAGTCACCTCCAAATCCACTTAGATGAATTCTTACCTTGCATTCATCTCATATCATGCATATAATTTCTTGTGTATACTTTTGTGCACATAATTTTGTAGGAAATATCCAAGAAGAGTAGCTCAGAAGAGCAACCCACACTTTGTAAGCCTCGGCTTGGTGCAGTCCAGAAGGACACCCAGTTTGGAAGAACACCATCGCACTTTGTAAGTCTGGAGCAGACTCGGTGCAGCTCAAGAGAGCAACCCTCGCATTTTGTAAGTCTAGAGCAGACTCGGCGCACCATCAACTTCGCACTTTGTAAGTCTGGAGCAGACTCGGTGCAGCTCAAGAGAGCAATCCTCGCATTTTATAAGTTTGGAGCAGACTCGGAGCACCATCAACTTCGCACTTTGTAAGTCTAGAGCAGACTCGGTGCAGCTCAAGAGAGCAATCCTCGCGTTTTGTAAGTCTGGAGCAGACTCGGCGCACCATCAACTTTGCACTTTGTAAGTCTGGAGCAGACTCGGTGCAGCTCAAGAGAGCAATCTTCGCATTTTGTAAGTCTGGAGCAGACTCGGCGCACCATCAACTTGGCACTTTGTAAGTCTGGAGCAGACTCGGTGCAGCTCAAGAGAGCAACCCTCGCGTTTTGTATGTCTGGAGCAGACTCGGCGCACGATCACCCTCGCACTTTGTAAGTCTGGAGCAGACTCGGTGCAGGTCAAAAGAGCAACCCTCGCGTTTTGTAAGTCTGGAGAAGACTCGGCGCACCATCACCCTCGCACTTTGTGAGTCTGGAGCAGACTCGGTGCAGCTCAAGAGAGTAACCCTCGCGTTTTGTAAGTTTGGAGCAGACTCGGCGCACCACTACCCTCGTACTTTGTAAGTCTGGAGCATACTCGGTGCAGCTCAGAGGAGCAAATCTCGCATTTCGTAAGTCTGGAGCAGACTCGACGCATCACCCAGAAGAATGAAAATCGTCCCTCAGTCTATACGGCGACCCAAGGAAATGACTTCATTAACATAACCGGGAAGACAACCGCCTCAGGTACGCGTTTCTTTCCTTTCTTTTCTGAATTTTGGCTTACTTAGGCACCTAGGTTCTAAGTTCCCCAAAATTGGGGGCAACAGTAGACACCGGGTCCCGAGGCGGTCAAGATCAGGATTACCCAATGATAAGAATGATACTTGCCAGTAAAGATGTAAAAAATGATGCTCACCTTATCGAAAAGTCCTTTATTCCTCCAAGAATTTCAATTCAAAAATTTGCATCTTTACTCTCTTTTTTATTTATTTATTTTATTCCTTTTTTTATCATTTTTATTTTCATTTTACTTTAATTTATTAAAAAAAAAAGAAAATTTAGCCCGCCGTGCTCGCACGCAGCAAGGCGCCGCGCGCGCCCCCACCCGCGTCTTACCCCCTTCGCGCGACCATTTTTTTGGTTTTTTCGCGTCATTTTCTCTGTCATTTTTGCAGTCTGATTTCTCTGTTATTTTCACAATTTTGTGCTATTTTCGATTAAACAAATTTAAAAGGTATTTTGTCCATTTTCCATTTTGAGACAAGGAAAACAAATCAAAAGGGAGTTTCCCTTCATTTCCAAAGGACGGCAAAAATTTTTATTCAAGGAAAAAGGGGGTTTTTTAGCTCTTCTCTCCAGCAAACTTTGCTTTCTTCTTCAAAATATTCTTAAGTTTTTTTCTTTTTCCCAAGCTTTAATTTTTTCTTTCTTCAAAAAATATATTTCATTCTTGGATTGATCTTGAGCAAGAAAAATTAATTTTCTTTGTTCAATAATCCATCAAAAATATTTTCTGAACTTTTTTTCTTACTTGAACTTGGATTTCTTCTTGAATATTGTTATCATCAAAATCGACAAGGGGAACGGATTGAGATATCCTATTTTCGATCTATAAATTCTGATGGTAAACACTTTGGATCCGTTCCAACCTCTCTATTTATTAGTTTTTAGTTATTAATTTTGTTATTGTTGCCATATTTATTTCCTAGTCTTTATGATGTTTAGCTACTGTTGACACCCATGAATTTAGTTTAGGATTTAGTTTCTTCATGTATATTTCATTCGGCTTTTGTGGTTTCGTCTTTTTATATATTGTTTACCGTTAGCCTTCACTTCTTTTCATCATTATTATTATTACTATTATTATTTGTCTTTACAATTATGTTGGAGCATTATTATGATTATTGTTAATACTACTAATATATATTATTTCATTATGCTACTATTATTTTTGTTTTAAGGTATTAGTATTATTGGCTTTATTATTATTATTATTATTATTATTATTATTATTATTATTATTATTATTATTATTATTATTATTATTATTATTATTATTATTATTATTATTATTATTATTTGTCTATTATTGTTTAATATTCTGTTTTATTATTATTATTATTAGATTTATTTATCATTAGTATTATTATGCTATGTTTATTCATTTCATGCTATTAGCACTATTATTACTACCGTTGTTTGTTTACTATCATTGTTATTATTGCTTTGTGTTACTGTCACCATTAGCTTCACTATCATTATTATTATTATTATCATTATTATGATTAATATTATTTGTTGTGTTGCATCATTATTACTATTATTGTTATCATTATTTATAATTGTGCCCAATATTCATTTTATCTTCATTTGATTAATTTTTAGAATTATTACTAATATTTTAATGTTATTTTTCATGTTTGAGCTTTATTGTGACCTGCATTATGTGAGTACCCCCGTGGCTGCTCGGATGGGTCACGAAGCATGGAGGACACGTCGGTTTGGTGAGACCTTTCTCATTTCCCTCCTTTTGTTGTCTTTGTTTGCAAATAATTATTTTATTTGTGCACGCGTGGGATAAAAAAATCACAAAAAGATTTCTATAATTAAGTTGGGATTTTCACTAATAAAATTGGGACCAACGTCCCTTGACTTAGCTAAGAAATAAAAATATCACAAACAAAATGAAGAGTTAGCTTTCTCTAAAATGGGATCACTCATCCCTGTGTTCCAACTCAACAATCAAATGACTCTTCGAACCCTCTTTAAATAAGCGCGAAGGAACTAATGTTCCTAAACCAAACGAATGCCTCGATTTTTGTATGTTTTTCTCACGTTTGATTTAGTTTGATTGTTTAAATTTATGTTCATTTCCTTTTGAGCCCTTGTAATTAATTTTGGGGCGACATCATTTAATTTCGAGGATTGTATTCCATCCCCATTTATGTTTTTTTAATCTCCTTTTATTGCAGTAGTATTCTACCCCTATTTCCCTTTTAATTGCGTGCTTGGTGTGTTTATCGCTTTCTTTTATCTCTTTCTTTAGTTACTTTCTTTATTGCTTTCCTTATTGCTTTCCTTTATTGCTTTTGAATGCTCGCAATGCGCTTTTAATTAAATGCATAAATCGTGTGAGATAAGAGATAGAATTTTAGGAAGTTAAAAACTCATTTATAATTAACCAAAGCATAAATAAGAGTGAAGTTTTGAACACCAATCTCTGGTCTAGACCAATAAGAGGTTAGAGACTTTTCCCAATTTCTGGTAAATTGGGTGGCGACTCCATGATACCTCAAAGGTGCCTAAAGGCGTCATGGGGCTAGATCTTCCTTTCTAATGTTCTATTGGGAAGGAAGCATCCAAAATGTCTCATGACGCCCATGATCAAAAAGACGCGAACCAATCCCTCGAATCCTAAAAGCGGATTCAGCGTAGGGACCCTTGCTGGGTTCGGCGCACGTCATAACAGCATTTTGCCCCCCGGACTCTGACTCATGTCTTGAATTATGCATTATATGCCTAAAGGAAAGTTATTCAGACCGCCCTTATGGATTTTCACACTAGCTTTTCTTTGTGGGAAATGCATCCCGTTGGGGATTTTGACATAACCCTGTGCCTAATTTTTTCTTAGAATGGACCCAACCCACTCCAGTGGCTTTTAATCACTTTATTTTTTTTTTGTAGGACAGACTGCCTGTTTCCAGGTTTTCACCCTGCCATTTGGCCTGACTTTTGCTTAGAGAGTCAGTTATGGTTTTCATCTCTAACGGCCTCTTTTGTTTTTTAAATCCCTCCTGTCTTTCGTGTATGGTTGCAAGAAAAGCTGAAGCTACTATCAGAGCCCCCTCCTAGGGTGATCAACAATTATTCATTGAGTCATTTCCTTCACCGGTAGTAGTTGTATTCGTTTACATCTCTCGACGAAGGTGCTGCTAGATTGGGCGAGGTGGCAAATGAGGATATTAGCTTCTTGTGCCCCTGGCTCCCCTTTTCTGTTGTGACTCTGGATGGTTCTTCTAGATGTGTCCCATTGTGTGGGCTCCATGAGGCTACCTTCTACATTACCGCCTGCTATGCTTGATAGTTCGGAGGGATTTAAGATATAGTAGGGCATCCTTTATCTTTCTAAGGTGGTACCTTATCCTCAGCCTTCCCCACCAGGTACTATAGCCTCTTGACACAGCTGCCGGTGAAGACTGTCATACCCTTTATCGGGGATTGTTCCTCTACTTCCACTAGTACATAGAAGAGGTAGTTGCTTAGTCCTTCAATCAATAATAGGACCCACCGACTCAGGCATCAAGCTGGCGAGAGCAGTAGTAGATCATAGTTTCTTAGATTTACATGCATCCAAATGAACAATATTTCTCTTTTTATAAAAGAACTTGAAAATAATGAACACAAGAGTTGAATTGCCTTTGTTTTATCTATTTGCGAAGATTGTGTACATTTCAGTATGATTTCTCTATACCTGATCATTATCTAACATAGATTCGGAATGCAAAGTTACATTTAATATCAGAGTAGATCTCATAAGCATCCAAGTCCTATTTCCAATCAGCCCTCTCGAGTTTTCTTGATTGGACATTTTCTCTTAAGCCTCTAATTTTTGCCCAGGGTGCCTTTTTTCAGTTTTCACCATGACGAGGCACCCATTTTTAGCAGGGCCGTCTTTTTTTGATTTTCGACTTGCGGAGCTACTATTCTCTTCTTTTGATTTTTAGTCTTTAGCCATGGAATCTCTTGAGCCTATTGACATTGACTGGTTCCTTGAATTCGTTCCCATCCATTAGAATCACTGCTCCCTTAGATAAGAGCTTTTTAAGAACAAATGGACCTTCCCAAGTTGGCCTGAATTTACCACGTATGTCCGGAATACCTAGTCACATTTGCTTGAAGACTAAATCTCCCTCTTTTAGCGGTTGCCTTCTGACTTTCTTTTCGAATGACCTAGCAAGCCTTTTCTAATAGACTTGGTTGTGATAGTAAGCTCACAACCTATTATCTTCTAACATATTCAGTCGCTGCAATCGTTGATGCGCCCAATTATTTTCTGGAATCTGGGCTTCCATGACTACCCTTAAACACTTGAGATCCACTTCAACCGGTAATACTGCTTTAGTCTCATATACCAAGGAATAAGGCATGGTTCCTGTAGAGGTTCTGATGGTGGTTCTCTAGCTCCAAAGTGCAAAAGGCAACTTCTCTGCCCAATCCCTATAGTTCTGAACCATCTTGGGCAGGATCTTCTTGATGTTGTTGTTAGCTGCCTCAACCGCCCCATTAGCTTGAGGGCAATATAGAGAGGATTTATGATGCTTGATGCTATACTTCTGAAGCCACTTCCTAGCTTCAGCCATAAACTGTACTCTGTTATCAGACACGACGTGGTGCGGAAGACCGTATCAAATTCTTCTCAATGAACTTGGCCATATCTACATATCAATTCTTTTCCTTGCCCTTTTTTTTATTTTGTTTCATTTTTTCGTTCTTTTGTTTTTTGACAAGCCTTGTTCAAATCCTGATGCTCCACGCATACGCGCACTTTGCCATTCTGCTTATCTACCGGGACAACGTTGACCAACAAAGTCAGGTGTTGTACTTCGCTAACTTGTTTTTGCTTGTGGATCTCTTCTTTAACCTTTTCTGCCCATTTTGGCCTGAGTATTTTGAGCTTCTGCTTGACTGGTCCATGATCGGGGTATGTCGGGATAGCGTGTTCGGCGATTTCATGATCATCTCCTGGCATGTCTTCATAGGTCCAGGCAAAGACTTTTTCATTTTTTTTCTTTTGTTTTTATTCTCTCAAATTTTAATCTCTCTTTAGGAGTTACATTAGATGTTATCAAGATTTCCTTTGGGTTTTCCAAGGTTCTGAGATTAAACGGAGTAGCATCATTTGAATCAATGTCAAATATGAATAAGTTATGATCATGATTATGCATAGTGAAATTATAAGAATATCACACAAGTAAGCAAAATGAAATTTTAAGAAATATCACAAAAATAAGCAAAAAAGTTCATCTTATTAATGAAACCAGAATTAAAAATGTCATTATTAAATAGTTCAAAAATAAAAAAAAAACATCCAAATAGCTAACATCTTCCTCTACTATTGACATAAATGGCTTGAAAATCTTCTAACACCTCAAGCTCCCCTTCTCTGGATGGTGCCCCCAAGATTGGAGATGTTGTGGCCTTATAATTGCTCTATCTCTTTCTCTTCTTCCTTTAGGCCAAGCATCAATTCTTGAATACGATTGCTTAGAGGACAGTAATAGTCTATTTTATGCTCTGTGTACTGGTGATATGCACAATACCAGTCTGTTCTGTATCTAGGCTGTCCTTGACTTGGGGCAGGCTCGGATGGCAAGGTGTGACGCGTGCTGAACCCCCGGTCGCCCCAAACTGCCCGCGTTTAGGGCTTTCGAGAGAGGTTAATGAAAACTTGTAAGGAATTACAAGTGCGTCCATTTTGGGCAACAAGGAGGTTTCTTGGAGTCGCCACCCAATAGAACATTGGGAAAGGTCGTCTAGCCTTAGTGAGCCTAAGACAGCGCTGCTATGTCCATTTTGGGCAAGCCGTAGGTGTTTTGGTTGCCCCACCCTAATAGAACATTAGGATGGCCCTCTCGCCTCGTACTTGGGCAAGCCGGAGGTGTCTTGGAGGCCCCACCCTAATAGAACATTAGGATGGCCCTCTCACCTCGTGGACCTAGGACTATGCAAGTTTAGCCTTTTTTGGGACACAAGAGTTATCTTGGAGGCCCCACCCCAATAGAACATTGAGGTGGCCCTCTCGCCTTGTTGAGCGCAAAGACCAGAGAAGGTTTGGAACTTCCCATTTATTCATACCTTGGTTAAGTTTATAATTGAGTTTTGAATTTAGCATTTCATCCCATTTCTCATTCAATTCAATGCAATTTAATTAAAGCGCATGGTTGGTCATTCAAGGGAAGCAATAAATAAAAGTATAACCAAAATGAAGCGTATGAAAATAAATTACAACAAAACTAGGGGCAGAATACAACCCCCATTGTAAATAAAATACATAACATACATAAAGCCGGTTATTTATTAAGGATGAGGACATTAGTCCTCGCATGCATACTTTAAAAAAGGGTGTTAAAGGTGATTGTTTATTTGAGTATGAAAAAACTAGGACATTGGCCCCATTTTTATTTAGAAGAATAACCAAACTAATTATTACAAATATTTTTGTGATTTTCTTTTTAAACGTGCATAAAAAGTTTTATTAAAGATTACATAGTAAAATAAATGAACTATCCGAATAAGGAAAATAATACAAACAATAAAAAATTAAGGAAAAGACCATGCCAAACGAGCCTCTTGGATCTCCCCGTGTGCTCGCGAAAATGTCCAAATAAAGAAAATAAGTTTTGAAATAAAAATAAATATAAATAAAATAATGTTAGTAATTAAATCAATAAGATAAATTAAATGCATAAAATAATAAATAACAAATTAAAATAATAAAATGAGGTGACATCAAAAGAATGATAAATGAATTAAAATGTTAATCAATCAAAATAAATGAAAAAATGCATTATGAATGACAAAAGGATTAAATGATGTGATTGAAATAAATAAAACATGTTAATGAATTAATATATAAAAATATGAACATAACAATAATAACAATAATAAAAAAGAATGATAAAAATAATAATAATAAAAAAGAATGATATGATGATAATAACATTAACCATATTAATAATGATAATAATAACAATAATATATAAACATATTAAATAAAATAAATATACAAACAATAAAATAAATAAATAAATGAAAGCAATAAAAGATTTACATGTTAATTAATTAAATATGAAGAAAAATAAATAAAAGAAAAAAAAAAAAAAAGAATCAAACCCAGAATGTTTACCCTCAGAGTTCAGATTCGATGAAGGTAAAAATGATAATTGATTTCCTTGTTTTTGATTTGCAAGATTAGAGTTGAATATGATAAAAATTGAAATTTTATTCCAAGAAATAAATTGCAAAAAAAAAATGAAATGAAATAAAAATTCTTAAGAACAAATAATGAATTTCTTTCTCTCAAGAAAATAATTGATAAAAAAAGGGGTCAAAATCTCAAGAGCAAAGAATCATTCCTCTTTCTCAAGAAACAAAATATGAAAAATTTTGTTGTTTAGAAAATCAAATGAAAATTGAATTTTAAGAACAAACCATTATTTTGTTTGCCTCAAAATCCATTTTTCATCAAAAAGGAGTTTCAATAAAAATTTTTTGAACAAAACTTAATTGAAAACAAATAACAAGTCAAAAAAGTTGAATTTTGAGAGCAAATAATTATTCTATTTGTCTCAAAATTAATTTCTATCAACAAAAATCCTTCTAAAAATATGTTTTAGAAGAAATTCCATTAAAAAAGAAGAAGTAGAAGAAGAATTGGATTTTTTTTGTACGGATTTTTACCTTTGAAGAGAAAACCTAAAAATGTAGAGAGAAAATTTGTTTAAGAAAAGAAGAAAAATGTATGAAAACCTAAAAAAGAATTCTCCTCCCCTTTTTCTCTTTCCATCTTTTTCTTTTTATATCAAAAGAAAACTGAAAACCTAACTAATTAATAAAAAAAACTTAATTAAATTAGATATTACTAATTTTAAATTTTAAAAATGGAACAAGTCATTAAAAACCCTAAAAAATGGGATAGAAAATCAAATTTGGGTGAGAAAATCGAAAAAACTGATATTTGGGCGAAATTGGCATTTATCGCCAGAATAGGGGCAACCGACGCCCTTCGGCACGCGCGATGGGTGTTGGTCACACGTGCTGGGCACGGAGTAGCACGTCGCTCCGCGCGTAGGCACTGCGTGCTGCCGCACCGATACTCGCGAAAATCATAATTTTTAACATTTTTGCCTGTGAGCAGACATCTTATCATCATTGGGTAACTCCGATTTTGGTTATCTCAGGACGCAGTGTCTACAGTTGCCCCCAATTCTGGGGAAACTAGTGCCTAGATGAGTCAAAATTCAGAGAAGAAGGAAAGAGATGCGTACCTGTAACAGCCCTTACCCTTTTGCCGTGTGGAAGGTTGCGGCTTGTTGCCATCGAGCTGTAGTGTTATGCAACTATGGCTCGTTCGCAACTTGTCCTATTGCATTGTCTTGCACAGTGCGAGGTGCTGCGTTATCTAACTGCAACTCCATTGCGATTTGTCCCGCTGGCCTCCACTCGGCTTGCACGGTGTGAGGAGTAGTGTTCTCTAACTACAACTCAGTTGGGATCTGTTCTATCACGTGTGGCCCGCTGTCCTCATCTCGGCTTGCATGGTGGCTGATATGTCACACTGGCCTCATCTCGACCTGCACGGTATCTGTGATATATGGTGTTCTCTAACCACAACCTTGTTGCGATATGTTCTATCGTGTGTGCTCTACTGGCCTCGTCCTGGCTCACGCAATGTCTATGAGATGTAGTGTTCTCCAACTACAATCCCATTACGATTTGTTCTACCGCATGTGCTCTGCTGGCCTCGTCTCGGCCGCGCAGTGTCTGTGAGATGTAGTGTTCTCTAACTACAATCTCGTTGCGATCTATTCTACCTCATGTACTCTGCTGGCCTCGTCTCGGCTTGCACAGTGTCTGTGAAATGTAGTGTTCTCTAACTACAATCCCATTGCGATCTGTTCTACCGCATATGCTCTGCTGGGCTCATCTCAGGCTCGCACAGTATCTACGAGATGCAGTGTTCTCTAACTGCAACTCATTTGCGATCTATTTTATCGCATGTGATTGAACGTTTTGTCTTGCTAGCCACTTCTGGGCTTGCACAACGTAACGTTGGTAACCTCTAATCGATCCGTGTAACATCTTATCTGCTAAACATCATCCGGTTAGTGTAATATCTGCTAACCACTATCCGGTCAGTACAATATCTGATCTTCTAACCACCATCTGGTCAGTACAAATCTGATCTGCTAACCACCATCCAGTCAGTATAATATCTGATATGCTAACCACCATCTAGCTAGAATATCTGATCTTCTAACCACCATCTGGTCAGTACAAATCTGATCTGCTAACCACCATCCAGTCAGTATAATATCTGATATGCTAACCACCATCTAGCTAGAATATATCCGATCTGCTAACCACCATCCGGCTAGTACAATATCTGATTTGCTAATGACCATCCGGTCAATATAATATTTGATCTGCTAACCACCATTCGATCAGTACAATATCTGATCTGCTAACCACCATCCGGCTAGTACAATATCTGATCTGCTAACCACCATCTGGCTAGTACAATATCTGATTTGCTAACCACCATCCGGCTAGTACAATATCTGATCATTACAATATCTGATCTGCTAAGCACCATCCGGTCAGTACAATATCGGATCTGCTAATCACCATCCGGCTAGTATAATATTTGATATGCTAACCACCATCCGGCTAGTACAATATATGATCTGCTAACCACCATCCGGCTAGTACATATCTGATCTGCTAACCACCATCCGGCTAATACAATATCTGATCTGCTAACCACCATCCGGTCAGTACAATATCTGATCTGCTAACCACAATCCGGCTAGAACAATATCTGATCTGCTAACCACCATTCGGCTAGTATAATATTTGATATGCTAACCACCATCCGGCTAGTACAATATCTGATCTGCTAACCACCATCCGTCTAGTATAATATTTGATATGCTAACCACTATCCGGCTAGTACAATATCTAATCTGCTAACCACCATCCGGCTAGTACAATATCTGATCTCCTAACCACCATCCGATCAATACAATATCTGATCTGTTAACCACCATCCGGCTAGTACAATATCTAATCTGCTAACCACCATCCAGCTAGTATAATATTTGATATGCTAACCACCATCCGGCTAGTACAATATCTTATCTGCTAACCACCATTCGGCAAGTACAATATCTGATCTGCTAACCGCCATTCGATCAGTACAATATCTAATCTGCTAACCACCATCCAGCTAGTACAATATCGGATCTGCTAACCACCATTTGGTTAGTATAATATCTGATTATTAACCATCCTTAGGTCGGCATGGTAACTCGCTTGTCATTTTCTTTACTGGCGCTTATCCTGAACCTCTTTTTTTCTATAAAAAAGGGAGAATAAAACATGCAAGGTATATAAAAGATGTGCGTACCTGTGGCAGCACTTACTTACTGGGGTAGATGTCGGACGTGTGCCCCCTCAAGGAGGGTTGGTTGTTTTCGAGCCGTTACACAGGCTATAAAGCATGAACATTCCCTTGGATTGAAAGGATTTTGAAAAAACTTAAAAATTTGAAGAGATTGGGAACGTCTTAGAAGAAGGACTTAAGGGACAACGCTCTGAAGAGACTGAAAATGCCTTAGAAAAATGACTTAGAGGTAAAGCTCCGAAGAGACTGAGAATGCCTTTGAAAAATGACATAAAGATAATGCTCTGAAGAGGCTGAGAACGCCTGTGAAAAAGGACTTAAAGATAGTGCTCCGAAGAGACTGAAAATGCCTTAGAAAAAGGACATAAACATAATGCTCTGAAGAGGCTGAGAATGCCTGTGAAAAAGGACTTAAAGATAGTGCTACGAAGAGAATGAAAATGCCTTAGAAAAAGGACTTAAAGATAATGCTCCGAAGAGACTGAAAATGACTTAGAAAAAGGACTTAAAGATAATAATCCGAAGAGACTGAAAATGCCTTTGAAAGAGGACTTAAAGAAAATGCTCCGAAAAGACTGACAATGCCTTAGAAAGAGGACTTAAAGATAATGCTCCGAAGAGACTGAAAATACCTTAGAAAGAGGACTTAAACATAATGCTCCGAAGAGACTGAAAATGCCTTAGAAAGAGGACTTAAAGATACTGCTCCGAAGAGACCGAAAATGCCTTTGAAAGAGGACTTAAAGATAATGCTCCGAAGAGACTGAAAATGCCTTCGAAAGTGGACTTAAAGATAATGCTTCGAAGAGACTGAAATTGCCTTGGAAAAAGGACTTAAAGATAATGCTTGGAAGAGTCTGAAAATGCCTTAGAAAAAGCACTTAAAGATAATGCTCGGAAGACACTGAAAATACCTTAGAAAGAGGACTCAATGATATTGCTCCGAAGAGACTGAAAATGCCTTAGAAAGAGGAATTAAAGATAATGCTCCGAAGAGACTGAAAATACCTTAGAAAAGGACTTAAAGATAATGCACCGAAGAGACTGAAAATGACTTAGAAAGAGGACATAAATATTATGCTCCGAAGAGACTGACAATGCCTTAGAAAGAGGACTTAAAGATAATGCTCCGAAGAGACTGAAAATGCCTTAGAAAGAGGACTTAATGATAATGCTCCCAAGAGACAGAAATTGCCTTAGAAAAAGGACTTAAAGATAATGCTCCGAAGAGACTGACAATGCCTTACAAAGAGGACTTAAAGATAATGCTCCGAAAAGACTGAAAATTCCTTAGAGAAAGGACTTTAAGATAATGCTCCGAAGAGACTGAAAATGCCTTAGAAAAAGGACTTAAAGATAATGTTCCGAATAGACTGAAAATGCCTTAGAAAGAGGACTTAAAGATAATGCTCCGAAGAGACTGAAAATGCCTACTTCTTTGAAGAGACTGAAAATGCCTTCGAAAGAGGACTTAAAGATAATGCTCCGAAGAGACTGAAAATGCCTTCGAACGAGGACTTAAAGATAATGCTCCGAAGAGACTGAAAATGCCTTAGAAGAAGGACTTAAATATAATGCTCCGAAGAGACTGAAAATGCCTTAGAAGAAGGACTTAAAGATAATGCTCTGAAGAGACTGAAAATGCCTTAGAAGAATGACTTAAAGATAATGCTCCGAAAAGACTGAAAATGCCTTAGAAAAAGGACTTAAAGATAATGCTCCGAAAAGACTGAAAATGCCTTAGAAAAATGACTAAAAGATAATGCTCCGAAGAGACTGAGAATGTTCGAAAGAGATTTGAAATGCCTTGAGAAAAGACTTGAGAATGCCTTGATAAAGGACTTTACAAGTTAACGCATGATTTCGACTTGCGGTGTCTTCATCTTGCCGAAGCTGTCCCTCGGTTCGGCCTTTTCGTGCAAAGTTTTTAGCACAAAAGTACATACAAAAGATTGTGTGTGCATAATTTGTGTGAAATGTTTGCATAAAGCTATATACACGAAACACAAACAAAGGATTAATGTACAAAATTAGGTGTACATAACTATATGCGTAAAGGATTGAATGCAAAAAGATCTATGCATGTGAGTTGCATGTGAGATGCAAAAATGGATAGACCACATCCTAGGTAGTTAAGGGATTCGTTGAGGATACTGTTCGGCTGCTCACATTGTCTGACACTCCCAAGGATCTGGAAAAGCATGGTCTTGGCTTTTGGGACTCTGACCCTTAATCTTTTTAAAGAGAGCTGACCCGTGTGCATCTTTGCCTCCCGTTCAATGAGCATTTTGCCCACAAGGACTTTAACTCGTGTCCCGAATTATGCACTATATGCCTAAGGGGAAGTTATTCGAAGTAATGCCACCTTATCGCTCCAGGCTTCAAAAGTCATTGTTTTAAAGGTAGTGAGTCCCTTGTGGATTTTCACACTAGCTTTTTTTAGCGGGAAATGCGTCCCTTTGGGGATTTTTCACATAACCTTGTGCCTAATTTTTGCCTAGAATGGATCCAACCCACTCCAGCGGCTTTTATTCATCCTTTTTTTGTAGGACAGACTGCCTGTTTCAAGGTTTTCACCCTGCCCTTTGGCCTAACTTTTGCTTAGAGAGCCAATTGTGGTTTTCATCTCTAACAACCTTTTTTTTTAAGGGCATGACTGCAAGAAAAGTTGAAGCTACTATCAGAGCCCCCTTTTAGAATAATCGACAATTATTCACTGAGGCATTTTCTCCCTAAGCATCGATTGCATTCCTTTGCCTCTCTTGGTGAATGTGTTGCTAGATTGGGTAAGGTGGTGGATGAGGATCGGGTTCCTTAGGGCTTCATGAGGCTGCTTTTCACATTACCACCCATTGTGCTCGATAGTTCAAAGGGATTAATGATGTAGTGAGGCATCCCTATCTTTCCAAGGTGGACCTTTATCTTCGGCTCTTACCTCCAAACATCACAACCTCTAGGCAAGCTGTCGGTGAAGACTATTATGCCATCTATCGGGGGGTTGTTCTTTCACTCCCACTAATGCATTAAAGAGGTAGGTGCTTAGTCCCGCAATCGATACTAGAACTCATCGACTTAGACATCCAGATGGTGAGAGCAGTAGCTGAGTGTAGCCATTTAGATTTCATGCATTCAGCAATGAACGATATTTCTCTTTGTATAAATGACCTAGAAAATAATGAACACATGTATTTGCAAAGATTGTGTACATTTCGGTATGATTTCTCTATACATGATCATTATCTAACATCGATTCAAAATGCAAAACTACATCTGATCTCAGAGTATATCTTGTAAGAATCAAACTCCTGTCTCCAATCAGCCCTCTCGGGTTTTCTTGATTGGACATTTTCTCTCAAGCCTCTAATTTTTGCCCAGGATGCCTTTTTTCGATTTTCACCCTGACGAGGCTCCAATTTTTAGAAAGGCTGCCTTTTTTCGGTTTTTGACCCGCGGGGCTTTTATTCTCTTCTTTTGATTTTTAGTCTTTAGCCATGGAACTTCTTGGGTCTGTCGATGTTGACCAATTCTTTGAAGTCATCTTCATCGCTGTCTGTTGCTACTCTCTTGGTTAATAATCTCTGGAGAACAAATGGGCCTTCCTATACTGGTTTGAATTTGCCTCATTCGTTTGGAACATTCAAACTCATTTGCTTGAAGACTAAATCTCTCTCTCCCATCGGATGCTTTCTGACCTTCTTCCCAAATGACCAAGCAGAGTATTTTCTGATATATCTGACTGTGGCGATAATCCCATGACATGTCCTCATCCGATGTGTTTAACTGCTGCTTCCATTGCTGTGCCCTGTTGGCTTCTAGAATCTTGGCTTCCATGACTGTCCTTAAATATTTAAGCTCTACTCCGACTGCCCATCACTGCTTCTGCCCCATGTGACTCTCATAGAGGTTCCGATAGTGGTTCTCTCGCCGGAAAGTGCAAAAGGGCCATTTCTCTGCCCGATCTTTGCAGTTTTGAACAATCTTGACCCAGATCTCCTTGTTAACAGCCTTTCCTGCCCCATTAGTTTGAGGGCAATACAGGGAGGACTTGTGGTCTTTAATGCCATACCTCTGGAGCAACTCCCTAGCCTTATCTATAAATTGTACTTCCGTTCTTGAACCCTGCGTGGTGTGGGAGACCATGTTGACATATCGGATTCTTTTCGATGACCCTGTTTGTTGGAGACCATAGGGCGCACCTCCCCTATAATGTCTATTCCCAAACTCGAGCAACCCGTATGCATTGTAAGTCAATAGAATCCTTCTTTTTGTTTCGAAAGTCAAGAAAAATGGAAAAGTACGAGCTTATGTAGATCAATGGGATTTGAACAAAGCTTGCCCCCAAATAGTTTTTCTCTTTTTTTTTTTCAAATCTACATATTGATTCTTTTCCTTCCTTCTCCTTTTTTTTCATTATGTTGTCTTTTTTGTGTTTTTTTTTTATGTTCTTCTTTTTTTTTGGCAACCTTTGTTTAAATCCTGATATTCTACGCGTACACGTACTTCTCCTCTTCTCGATGTGGGACCACACTGACCAACTAAGTCGGGTGTTGAGCTTAGACAAGAAATTTTGGCTTAATATCTGCTTGTGGATCCCTTCTTTAACCTTCTCTGCCCATTCTAGCCTAAGTCTTCTGGGCTTCTGCTTGGCTGGTCCATAATCAAGATATGTTGGAATGGTGCGCTTGGTGATTCCGCGATCATCTCTTAGCATGTCTTCATAGGTTCAGGCAAAGACTCTTTCACAATTTGTTTTAATTCTCTCAAATTTTGATCTTTCTTCAGGAGTTATATTAGATGCTATCAAGATTTTCTTTGGGATTTCCAAAGTTCTGAGATTAAATAGAGTAACATCAATTGGATCAATGTCGAATATGAATGAGTCATGATCATGATTATGCGTAGTGAAATCATAAGAGATATCACACAAGTAAGCAAAAATGTTCATCTTATTAATGAAACAAGAATGTCATTATTAAACGGTTTAAAAATAAAAATATCATTCTAAATAGCTAATCCTCCTCTTGTTTCCACTAGCACAGATGTTTTGGCTAATGGTTCCTTATCGTCCTTAGGAACCATCCTCCCTTTCCCACTTAGAGACTTAATCTATCTTATTCTTTATCCTTCGCTCTTCTGGGTCAGAGATCTGTTTGGAATCAATCAGATCTTGAATGGCATATCTCAAGGTCCTGCAATAATCTATGGTATGCCCAGTGTGTTGGTGGAAGTCACAACACTGATCCTCCTTGTGATTGGGCTGTCCCTGGCTTCTAGCTGGCCTAGCCGATAATGGTTGCAGCATCCCCTCCTTAATTAGCCTCTTAAGGACCCAAGATAAGGATCTATCCAAATTAGAAAAATGCCTTTGATTCATTTTCACGGTTCGTGCTTTTCCTGTCCTTCGGGCATTGCTGCCATCATAACAACCCTCTCTTAGTCTTGCGAGGCCAATAATAGTTTTGTTGAGAGGCACTCGAGTAGTTGCACATTAGGACTTCATAATTTCTTCTTCAAAATCGGCTAGCTCTTTTTTCGTGCTTGAGGGCCTAGAGGCCTATTGACTATGAAGGCTCTGGTCCTTCTACCTTTCTTACTTGTTCTAGTAACTGCAACAAAGACCCCTCCGATGTTCCACCTAAGTGCTGACCTGAGCCTGACCTTAAATCATATAATGCCCTTGACGCTTTACTATTTGGAACTTGCATCACTGCTGAAATGTCTTCCTCTTCAAGAATACAGTCGTATTCTAGAGCAAGCTTCTTGCCTCTTCCTTGTTCAACTAGCAAAATAAATAGCCCTTTGGCTCTGGGTTCACAAGCAAAAGGAGATGCTGCAACCATCGCGATATAGGCCTTCTTGACAATGGCCGGCTCAACCTGGTTAAGTGTAGTAGTCGCATAAGTTGAGCTTGCAGAATAAGCGCCATGGCATCCATCCTTTCTTTGACCATGGCCAGCATCTTTGTTTCAAGCTCCTCGAACCTTCTATTCAACTCATGGTAAATTAGGGCGTGAGTCTCTTCAGTCTCTTATAAGGGGCTAGCCATTTCTGATACCTTCAAATGCTCTAGCAGGGATGCTAAATCTTTGTCAGTCAACTTGAACATTGATCGCTCTTTAGACAACTATCGGGATCCCTAAACAACCCAAGTAAATAGTCTACAATTGCTGAAAAGCAAGGAGTTAGAATGATGCATGAATAATGTGTAATGTATGATCGTGCTATGCAAGTGGTCCTCGATGGATGAAAGAGACTATAATGATACACGTTAAATATGTAAAAACTATAAATAGGTTGATATGTACATGTAAAAATTATATGCAAAGAATAGGATGTACACATAAGGAGAAATAATTTTTTTTTTTGTGCATGAATGATATGAATATGCAATGCATCATCCACAACCACATGCAAGCAGATAGATCCTTCGAACCTTATCTCTCCCACACACGAGGTCGTATAGTCTCTGTCCTAGGTGGGCTTGGCCCAAGGGTTAACAGGGAACCCAATGAACGCACGAGATGAGAGATAGAAAACCGACATCATAACCTCTCCTAACTAATGCACAGACGCATGGGTTATGATCGTTGTGTATTTAGGTAGTCCGAATAAATTGACACGGGCCTATCGGGGCATGAAAGTGTAGACACCGGGTCCTAAGGCAGCCCAGATCAGAGTTACCCGATGAAGAGATCAATGTCTGTTTTCATATAAATGAATAGAATTCAGAGGTTTTCGTCCTTCGGTTTCACAAGGATTAAAGTCTTTTTCTATATAGCGTGAGGTTTTCAAAGAGTTTGGGAAATTTAGCTTAAAAATTAAGATTTTGTTCCATAGACGGGCAGCCCGTCGGAGTTAGGGCGCCCATCGCTCGTTGGTGCTCCCCGTCTCTCGTGTTTGAGAGACAGCCGTCTATCGTATGAGCGACGGACACGTGTTCGCCAAGAGACGGCCGTCCCAAGTCCTGTACTTCGGTCCGTCTGTTGTCCAAATTACCACACGTACCCTTCTTACAGACGCCCGTCGGTGGTTCTTGGGATGGCAGTTTGTCATGGATCTGATCAGATAACGCCGGATTTTGTAAACCCTATCCGATAAAGTTTAAAAACTCTTCAAATTTGAATTGGATTGGGACAATTAATTAGATTAAAAACTGAATTTCATAAATCCTTTTCAAATTCAAATTCTAAAATTCACATCTATCCTAATTATTTTCTAAACTCTATAAATAGTGGATTAAATTTGAATATTGGGGGTTAGCAAATTTTTAAGGGGAAAATCTTTTTTGTGAGCAATTTACCAAAATCCAAATTTAATAGTTTTTCTCAAGATCTCTATTTTCAGTTACTTTTTATACCATAAAAATTCTTTAAACCTTTCTACTCTATTCTCAATTTTTATCCGTGAATTGAGCTAATTTGAGGTAACGAAATTCATTCGTTTCCATCAATCCGGCAAATTCCAATATTTGAATCGCTGTCAAATTCTCAAGAAACAAAAATATAAATTTTCTTTTCTTGATCCATTTTTTCGATTCTTGAGAAACGTACGGGACCGAAGTCATTCGATATCCACCCAAAAGGTAAAATTCGAGGGTAAACATTCTGGATTAATATTTGTGTAATTTAATTGACTTATATTAATTGTTCTCATTTTTAATAAGAATTTTTTATTTAACAAAGATTTTCAAATCATAATTTTGAAGTTTTTCCGATTTTCTGAAATCAGGGGTGACTGACAGGCAGAGTGGTCACCGACGCCTGTCTCTCGTTTGAGAGATGGGACATGGATGATGCACCACTCCGTCCGCCGGTCACACCAGGGATGCCCGTCGGTCATGTGTAGAAGGTCGTCCCTGGGCAAATTCTAATGTTTTTAACTTGTTTCTTTTACTTTTTATTTCTTTTTATCTTTTAACTCATATTCTTTAAAATTTCATGTTCTTTTACTTTTCTTTATTTTATTTTATTCTTGATTTTGACACTGACATGTTTATTTTTGTGAGTTATTATCTGACCATTTTGGATGAGTTGGAGTTGTTAATGATGGTGGTTGCGCCAAGCTGAGGATTTCCATCCGGGTTCTTTCTTTACCCTTGTTTTTTCCATTTTTATTTATTTTATTATGAAAATTGTTTTAATCTCATTAAAGTAAAGATGGCCAAATGTTTTATAGTAATTAATTTGGAATTTTTCGAAAATCGGGGGCCAAAGTCCCGTTTTTACTCAATAAAACCAACACTTTTCAAAAATTGATTTGTAATAAATATGCATGGCAGGTCCAATGTCCTCATTTCAATGAATATCCCGATTTCTATATGATTTATCTATCATTTTGTAATGGGGATTGTATTCCGCCCCTAGTTTTATTGTAACTTATTTTTGTGTATTTTATTTTGTGTCAATTTACTGCTTTATCTACGTGAATGGATTGCGCTTTAATTAACTGCATTGTATGAAAAGTTGGTGAAACAATGAATTCAAAACTTAATTACAATATTAATCAAGGTACAAATAAATAAGAAGTTCCGAACCCGCTCCGGTCTTGGGCTCAATGAGGTCAGAGGGCCATCTCGATGTTTTATTGGGATGGAACCTCCAAAATATCTCTTGTTTCCCACCAAAAGGCCTAATCTACATAATCCTAGGCTCCAGGGGGTTAGAAGATCATCCTAATGTTCTATTGGGCTGAGACATCCAAGATGCCTCTAGTTTGCCAAAAATGGATATTTACCTGCTGTGTAATCCTAGGTTCCACGAGGTCATCCTAATGTTCTATTGGGCTAGTGCCTCCAAGATCCTCTTAGCTTACCCACAATGGATACATATGCACTGTCTTAGGCTCACTGAGGCTAGACAACCCTTCCCAATGTTCTATTGGGTGGCAACTCCAAGAAACCTCCTTGTTGCCCAATATAGACACACTTGTAATTCGTTGCAAGTTTTAATGAACCTCATCCCGGAAGTCCTCAAAGCGGGCGGTTCGGGGTGCCCCGGGGTTCGACATGCATCACAGTGGCGACTCCACTAGGGACAATACTCGAGACTTCGCTTCGAAAGTACCTTGGTTAAAATTTACAATTGAGTTTTAAGTTAAAGATTTCATCCTTTTTTTGAAACTGCATTGCATCTCATTAGAGCCTTAGATTTTTACTAGTTTGGTCCCTCTATTAGCCCCGGTGCATTCCTGAAGCACAACCCTACGTTCACTCAATGTAGGGAAGTGTTAAGGATAATCACCAGCCCAAGCCTCGTACCATTATGGTATATTAAATGGAGACTTGATCGGTCATTACGCTCGTGATGAGCTAGACCCGTTGGCAGGGACCATGCTTGGGTAGCCCTAAAGTAACATTACCTTTGCCAAAGCTCATGTAATGGAAATAGATACTTCCCCTAGGTGGTATGAACTGTAATACCTTACTTGCTATGTGGATCATTTTGCATTAGACAAACCCAAATAATTTGATTGGTCAACTAATCAAAGACTTTCATGCCCCGATAGGCCCATGTCAACTTATTCAAACTGCCTAAATATACAATGATCACAACTTATGTGCCAGTGCATTAGTTAAGAGAGATTGTACTACCAGTTTTCCACTGGGCACCATGCGCGTCCATAGGTTCCCTATTAACCCATGGGCTAAGCCCACCTAGGATAGAGACTATACGACCTCATGTGTGGGGGGCAATAAGGTTGGAAGGATCTATCTGTTGCATGTGGTTGTGGATGATGCATTGCATATTCATGTCATTCATGCACAAATAAAATTTTTTATTTCATCCCTATGTATACATCCTATTCTTTGCATATAATTATTACATGTACATATCAACCTATGTATAGTTTTTACATATTTAACGTGTATCATTGTAGTCTCTTTCAGCCATCAAGGACCATCTGCATAGCACGACCATGTATTGCGTTATCCTAACAGAGGTGTTTTGCACCCATCATAGATTCATCTGGGTGGTTTAGGGATTCCAGCGGAAGGCTAACCAGAAAACTTATCTTCGAGTTACCAAGAAGGGATCAGGTTGGGGTTCAGATTCACTTTTAGAGGGCGGTGAGACTTTACCTTCTGACCTTTGGATAGAGTTTAGAATGGTTGATCTTTCAAGAGAGACAGAGGCAATCTGCGCTTTGATTGCCGAGGAAGTAAGTAGGAGAATGGAAGAATTTGAGAATAGGATGATGGCCATAATGAGGGATCTGATTGCTACAACGACCTAGCCTGCTGGCCAGCCACTAACTGCTCTTGCAGAAGGACCAAAGAAATTGGACCTAGTTATAAAAGATCCTTTGCTGATTGTACTCCCACCAGTGACTGAGCCTAGGGGTGCACCCAAACCTAAAAAGGTTGTACAACTTGGTGATGGTTTCTTTAAGGAAGACCTAGAGAACTCAACCGTAGTGAAGGGTGAAATGCCTCAAGTTGAGGAAGAAATATGGAAGAGGATGGAAGGGAGGTTTGAAAAGTTTTTGGCCTGAACGATGGCTATCATGGAGAATTTAGTTGCCGCCGTAGCGCCACCTACCGGGCAGTAGTCTATCGCTCCTACTATATCCCTAAAAGAGTATGAGCCAACTAAAGAAGCATGCATACCACCCACTGAGTCTAGAGGAGAATCGCCTATTGCTCCATTATCTGAGCAAAAAGGTAAAGGGCATGCTTCAAAGAATGGGTTTTTAGTAGCGCCACGAGGCCTAAAAAGAAGGATGGACGTCCTTGAAGAAGAAATTTCAAAGGCCAAACTTGTGACTACCCTGGCTGCTCGCAAGGAAGTTTCGGTGAACTTAGAAAAGAGAGGTAGACTGCATGGGTGTAACAGCCGTGTCGGCACTCGGGGAATGGAAGAAGTATCAGCAATCAGAGCAGCCCAGAAGTGTAGTTTCGGCATAGGTAGATCTTCTCTTAAAGCATTGGAGAGGAACCCACGACCAGGTTTGGCTAGGGTAACTAGAGATCAGAGGCAACTAGAACATCATCAGCACACCGGCCATCCAATCGGCGATTGTCTAACCCTGAAAGGTCAGGTCCAAGACCCCATTAATGACGAGCAGCTGGTAATCCTCAAAGGAGGGAGCAATGGCATGGGAGGAAGTATTCATGAGAACTCGTGCCTTGATGACGACAGTTTGAGAGATATTGGAGCCACCAAGGTTTCAACCATTGGAACTACTCAGGGCTACTATTCCATCTGGGATAAGTCTTTATCTGAGCATTTTTTTCATTTCATTGATAAGGGAAAGTTACAGCCGAAGCCATGCAAGACCTGCCAAGAGCCAGGGACTTCCTAACCATCGAGCAGATCAGTATTGTGCCTACTATCAGCATATTGGGCATGAGACTGATGGGTGCCGAACTCTAAAGAAGATTATTCAAGGCCTCATTGATGAGGAGCTTAGAGGTGGGGAAGACGGTTCTCATGAATGATAATGGACCATTGACTATAGCGCCTGTGCTAGCGGAAATAAGAAGAAAACTATTTTTTAATTGCTTTGTTCTTTTGTTCCAAGAACACTTCTTATGACGATATTTGCAATATTGGTTATTTCAAGAAAATGAACAATCTTGCGTATTTGTATAGTGTCTCTAATGATTTCTTTTCTCATGATCACGATCCATTCATTTTTTGATATTAATTCAATTAATATGATTACACTTAATCTCAGAACTTTAGAAAACCCAAAAGAAAATCTTGATAGCATCTGATATAACTCCTGGAGAAGGCAAAATTCTGAGAGTAAAAATAGGAAAAAATGATAAAAGAAAAACTAGTTGCAATTAGTGGATTAGATGAAAACTCACTAAGAGCACTAGAACCTTTCTGATTACCCGTCAAACTGATCCCTGGATAAGACGGAACCTAGAAAATGATTTAGGCAGCCCTTCTTTGTATAACTCTCTAAATGACTGTTTTTTACCTTTATTTCGCAATCGCTTGCTAGCCCGTTGAGCCTTTATGCTGGTATGCTAAATGCGTACCAATTTTGTTATTACACATGTTGAAACTACCCTTTGCCTAAAATAATTTTTACCTCCCCTTAGAAGAATGGCCGCTCTAGTAAGGACGGATGTACATCATAGATAATTCTTTGGGTTATAAAAAAAAATTGCCCTGATAAGGATAAGTTTACATTTTGGGAATAGGGTTTTAGCCATGGGCAAAAGACATGAGCTCTCAAAAAAAAAGAAAAATAAAAAATAAAAAATAAAAAATAATAATAATAAAAATAAATAAATAAAAAATAGAGCTCAAGATAGTAACCACTTGACGAGTTTCAACGATTGCCCTTTTTAGTTGTTATTCTGATCTTGACGAGCTGAAATGTTACCAAGCCCAAATTCGAGAATACATTTGTATATGTGACTGAGCTGAGAACGGTTTATGCATCAGTCGAGTAAATATTGCGGCCATTTTTTCTCTAGCGACCTGATCCTTCTTTGACAGCCATCTACCTAAGCCTAACGTTACAACCAAAGTAAGACCTCTTGATTCTAGGTTCAGTCTTATCCAATTAGCGAAGATGACCTTCTAGTATGGTTTGGTACGTAGGAAGAGGCATGTGGTGTTTCTTGAGCTTCAAGCGGGGAGCAACGAGTGCATTCATGCATTAGAGTTAAGTCTCGTCCCCAACATTGCATCTAGAATCCGCGTGCAAAGAATAAAATAAGAGCTGAGAGAAAATATTCAATCATGAAGACCCGAAAGGGCTGATTGACAATAGGAGTTTGATGCTTTCAAGATCCATCCCGAGATTAGATGAGGTCTTGTATTTTTTAGATTAATGCCAAATAAGGATCATGTGTTATGAAATCAGATTGAAATATATGCATCTATGCAATATTGTTGATATGATCGGAGCAGTCCATTTTGCATACCCAAAGTTGTCTAGCACATTGTTACTATCTACTCTCTGTCACTCTCATCACTCAGGTCTTTCAGTCGACTCATCCTATTATCAACTGTGATAAGAGTTAAACTTATGCAACCATGATCCAAGACGTAAGTGCATGACGATCGCGCCTGAAAGAATTTTGCCAACAGCTTCAACCTTCTTTACAATCTGAAAAAAAAAGGGCCGTTAGAGATGAAAACCGTGACTAGCTCTCTAAGAAAAAGTTAGGCTAAAGGGTAGGGTGAAAACTTGGGAATAGGCAACCTGTCCTTTAAAAAAATGAATGAATAAAAGCCGCTGGAGTGGGTCGGGTCCGTTCCAGGCAAAAATTAGGCACAGGGTCTTGTGAAAATCCCAAAAGGGACGCATTTTCCGCTAAGAAAAGCTAGTGTGAAAATCCACAAGGGACACGCTACCTTTAAAATAATGGCTTTTTAAGCCTGGAGTGATAAGGCAGCATTAATTTGAATAACTTCCCTTTAGGCAGATAGTGCATAATGCAGAAATTGATTCAGAGTCATGGGGGCAAAATGCTCGTTGACCGGGGGCCAAAGATGCGCACGAGTCAGTTCTCTTTGAAAAGATTCTGGTTCAGAGTCCGTAAAGCCAAGACAATGCTCTTCTACATCCTTGGGAGGATCAGACAATGTGAGCAACCGAGCAGTACCCTCAACGAATCCCTTAACCACCTGGGATATGGTCTATTCATTTTTGCATATCTCATGCATGTCACGTGCATTCAGTCATTTACACGTATATATATGCACACACAATTCTTGTACATTAATCCTTTGCATGTGTTTTTTGCATATAGTTTTGTATGTATATTTCACACACATAATTCCATATGAATACACAATATTTTGTATATGTTGTTGTGTACATGACTCAGAGGGAAGAGTCCGAATAGACCTCATGAGCAAGGATGATCCAAGAGATGGGTTCAACTCAACATGATCGGCCATTGTATCCAACATAAAATCAAGTGCGTATATACAGAGGTGGAACGCCCATAAGGACAAGCCTATCCAGACACACTGTGCTCAGGACAATCCGAAACCACAAAAATCTATAGAAAATAAGATCCTTTGAGAAGCCGGACTACCCACGCATACTTTAATTCGAGGCAATCAAATGCAGAAATGGGCCGAGGTACAATTTAAGCTTTACATTAGCGCTCATCCATGCCGAACAATCAGATCAAGATAAAGTCCTCACGAGAAAAGAATCTCAAGGACTTTCTCCCAAGAGGGAAAAGAATAAGCCTTTCCATGCACACCATGCCGGGAGCAAACAGGTAAGTTTCTCTGTCATAAGATGTACGCTCACACACCACACACAAAGCGTATAAAATTTGGATTCAAATATATGTATATTGCACACACACGTGCACAGTGTTTTGTATACATACATGGCACAGATGAAGGGTCCGAATAGACCTCATACTTAAAGATGATCCAAGAGATGAGTTCAGCTTAACATTGTTACATTCCTATACGCCATGCTGGGGGCAATCAGGTAAGTTTCTCTATCATAAGATGTACGCTCACACACATCACATAATAAGTGTATCAAAGCCAAATTCAAATGTACAAATTCTCAAACAAAATAAATGTACAAGGATACAAACTCTCAAACCAAAAACAAACAAACAAAGCAACAAAGACAAACAAACCAAAACAACATAAAATAAAAAAAGAAGACGATATTTTCAAGGCCTTGAAAATTCAACATGCTGTAAAAATTCAAATACATCCAAAATGTAAAAATCCCAAAAACAACAGGAAAAACAAAAAAAAAATAAAAAACAAAAACAAAAACAAAGATCATTGTGAAAATCCCAAAAAGACATTGAAACCTATCCGCCTGTGGGCAAGCAACCAAAACCTCAAATATAATTTCCTCTCTGGAGGCTCAAATATAAATTTCCTCTCCGGAAGCTCAAATATAATTTTTCTCTGAGGAGGCTCAAACCTATTTTCCTCTCTGGAGGCTCGAAATCAAAGTCTCTCAGTGAGCCTCAAAGTCTCTCAGTGAGCATCAAAGACTCTTAGTGAGCATTTAAGCCTCTCAGTGAGCACAGATTTTTAAAGTCTCCCTGCGAGCACAGAGCCCTCTCGAGAGGTATGCGGGTCTTTTCAACAAGGACATTGGAGATGATAGAGGAATTGATATTTGGGGAAAAACCAACCGTCCTTTAGGGGGGCACCCACCTGGCATCGGCCCCAAAAGGTATGTACTACCACAGGTAAGTACCTCTTTTATATACCATCGGTATTTGCTTTGTCCTTTATTGTAGAAAAAGGTTCATGATAAGCTCTAGTAAAGACAATGACAAGCGAGTCACCATGCCGACCTAAGGATGGTCGACAGTCAGACATTGTACTAGCCGGATGGGGGTTAGCAGATTAGACATTGAAATAGCCGGATGAGGGTTAGCGGATCAGACATTGTACTGACCGGATGGTGGTTAGCAGATCAGAATATTGTACGGACAGAATGGTGGTTAGCAGATCAGATATTATACTGACCAGATGGTGGTTAGCAGATCAAATATTATACTGACCGGATGGTGGTTAGCAGATCAGATATTATACTGACTGGATGGTGGTTAGCAGATCAGATATTATACTGACCAGATGGTGGTTAGCAGATCAGATATTGTACTGACCGGATGGTGGTTAGCAGCTCAGATATTATACTGACCGGATGGTGGTTAACAGATCAGATATTATACTGACCGGATGGGGGTTAGCAGATAAGATATTGTACTGACCAGATGGTGGTTAGTAGATCAGATATTATACTGACCGGATGGTGGTTAGCAGATCAGATATTATACTGACCGGATGGTGGTTAGCAGATCAGATAATGTACTGACAGGATGGTGGTTAGCAGATATTACACTGACCGAATAATGGTTAGCAGATAGGATGTTACACGGGTCGGTTGGAGGTTACCAAGGTTATGCTGTGCAAGCCCAGAAGCGGCTACCAACACAGAACGTTCAATCACATGCAATAGAATAGATCGCAATGGGATTGTAGTTAGAAAACACTACATCTCATAGACACTGCATGAGCTGAGACGAGGCCAGCAGAGCACATGCGGTAGAACAGATTACAAACAGAGGTTGTAGTCAAAGAGTACTGCATCTCACAAACTCCGTGCAGGCAGAGACGAGGCTTGCGGATCACCAGTGGTAGAACAGATAGCAAACAGAGGATGGAGTTAGAGACACTGCATCTCATACCATGTAGGCTGAGACGAGGCCAGCTGGACGGACTAGCCACCGTGCAGACCGAGACGAGGTTAGCGGGGCACCAGCGATAGAACAGATCGTAGACAGAGGTTGTAGTCAGAGAGTACTGCATCTCACAGACTCCGTACAAGCCGAGACGAGGCTAGCAGATAACCAGCGGTAGAACAAATTGCAAATAGAGGATGGAGTTAGAGACACTGCACCTCACACCGTGCAGGCCGAGACGAGGCCAGTGGGACAGACTAGCCACCGTGAAGACCAAGACGAGGTTAGCGGGGCACCAATAATAGAACAGATCGTGAACTGAGGTTACAGTCAGAGAGTACTGCATCTCACAGACTCCGTACAGGCTGAGACGAGGCTAGCGGATCACTAGCGGTAGAACAGATCGCAAGCAGAGGATGGAGTTAGAGACACTGCACCTCACACCGCACAGGCCAAGACGAGGCCAGCAGGACAGACTAGCCACCATGCAGATCGAGACGAGGTTAGCGGGGCATCAGCGATAAAACAAATTACAGCAGAGGATGGAGTTAGAGACACTACACCTCATACTGTGCAGGCCAAGACGAGGCCAACGGGACAGATCAGCTACCGTACAGACCGAGATGAGGTTAGCGGGCCACCAGTGATAGAGCAGATCGCAACGTGATTGTGGTTAGAGAATATCGCATCTCACAGGCATCGTGCAAGCCGACCGGAGGTGAGCGGGACAATGCGATGGGACAGATTGCAAATGAGCCACAGTTGGATAGCACTATAGCTCAACGGCAACGAGTCGCAACATTCCACACGGCAAAAGGTAAGGGCTGCCTCACGTACGCATCTCTCTCCTTTCTTCTCTGAATTTTGGCTCATCTAGGCACTAGTGCACTAGTTTCCCCAAAATTGGGGGCAACTATAGACACCGGGTCCTGAGGCAGCCCAGATCAGAGATACCCAATGAAGAGATCAATGTCTGTTTTCAGATAAATGGATGGAATTCGGAGGTTTTCGTCCTTCTGTTTCACAAGGATTAAAGTCTTTTTCTCTATAGCGTGAGGTTGTCAAAGAGTTTGGGAAATTTAGCTTGAAAATTAAGATTTTGTTCCACAGACGGACAGCCCGTCGGAGTTAGGGCTCCCGTCGCTCATTGGTGGTTCCTGTCTCTCGTGTTTGAGAGACGGCCGTCTGTCGTATGAGCGACGGACACGTGTCCGAGAAGTGATGGTCGTCCCTAGTCCCGTGCCTTAGTCCGTCTGTCATCCAAACTACCACGCGTACCCCTTTTACAGACACCCGTCGGTCGTTCTTGGGACGGCCGTCGGTCGTGGATTTGATCAGATAACGCCGGATTTTATGAACCCTATTCGATAAAGTTTAAAAACTCTTCAAATTTGAATTGGATTGGGAAAATTAATTGGATTGAAAACTAAATTTCATAAATCCTTTTCAAATTCAAATTCTAAAATTCACATCTATCCTAATTATTTTCTAAACTCTATAAATAGTGGATTAAATTTCATTATTGGGGGTTAGCAAATTTTTAAGGGGAAAATCTTTTTTGTGAGCAATTTACCAAAATCCAAATTTAATAGTTTTTCTCAAGATCTCTATTTTCAGTTACTTTTTATTCCATAAAAATTCTTTAAACCTTTCTACTCTCTTCTCAATTTTTATCCGTGAATTGAGCTAATTTGAGGTAACGAAATTCATTCGTTTCCATCAATCCGGCTAATTCCAATATTTGAATCGCTGTCAAATTTTCAAGAAAGAAAAATATAAAATTTCTTTTCTTGATCCACTTTTTCGATTCTTGTGAAACGTACGGGACCGAAGTCATTTGATATCCACCCAAAAGCTAAAATCCGAGGGTAAACATTTTGGATTAATATTTGGGTAATTTAATTGACTTATATTAATTGTTCTAATTTTTAATAAGAATTTTTTATTTAACAAAGATTTTCAAATCATAATTTTGAAGTTTTCTCGATTTTCTGAAATCAAGGGTGACCGATGGGCAGAGTGCTCACCGACACCCGTCTCTCGTTTTAGAGACGGGACGTGGATGACGTACCACTCCGTCCGTTGGTCACACCAGGGACGCCCGTCGGTCATGTGCAGAAGGCCGTCCCTGGGCAAATTCTCATGTTTTTAACTTGTTTCTTTTACTTTTTATTTCTTTTTATCTTTTAACTCATTTTCTTTAAAATTTCATGTTATTTTACTTTTCTTTATTTTATTTTATTCTTGATTTTGACACTGACATGTTTATTTTTGTGAGTTATTATCTGACTATTTTGGATGAGTTGGAATTGTTAATGATGGTGGTTGCGCCAATCTGAGGATTTCCATCCGGGTTCTTTCTTTACCCTTGTTTTTTCCATTTTTATTTATTTTATTATGAAAATTATTTTAATCTCGTTAAAGTAAAGATGGCCAAATTTTTTATAGTAATTAATTTGGAATTTTTCGAAAATCGGGGGCCAAAGTCCCCTTTTTACTCAATAAAAATCGACACTTCTCAAAAATCGATTTGTAATAAATATGCATGGCAGGACCAATGTCCTCATATCAATGAATATCCCAATTTCTGTATGATTTACCTATCATTTTGTAATGGGGGTTGTATTCCCCCCTAGTTTTATTGTAACTTATTTTCGTGTATTTTATTTTGTGTCAATTTACTGCTTTATCTATGTGAATGGATTGCGCTTTAATTAACTGCATTGTATGGAAAGTTGGTGAAATAATGAATTCAAAACTTCATTACAATATTGATCAAGGTACAAATAAATGAAAAGTTCTGAACCCGCTCTGGTCTTGGGCTCAATAAGGTTAGAGGTCCATCTCGATGTTTTATTGGGATGGAACCTCCAAAATATCTCTTATTTCCCACCAAAAGGCCTAATCTACATAATCCTAGGCTCCAGGGGGTTAGAAGATCATCCTAATGTTCTATTGGGTTGAGACATCCAAGATCCCTCTGGTTTGCCATAAATAGATATTTACCCGCTGTGTAATCCTAGGTTCCACGAGGTTAGAGGGTCATCCTAATGTTCTGTTGGGTTGGTGCCTCCAAGATCCTCTTGGCTTACCCACAATGGATACATATGCGCCGTCTTAGGCTCACTGAGGCTAGATGACCCTTCCCAATATTCTATTGGGTGGCGACTCCAAGAAACCTCCTTATTGCCCAATATAGACGCACTTGAAATTCGTTGCAAGTTTTAACGAACCGCATCCCGGAAGTCCTAAAAGCTGGCAGTTCGGGGCGCTCCGTGGTTCGGTACGCGTCACAGAAAGCCTTTGATTAGGTGACCAATCAAATTATCTGGGTTTTTCTAATATATAATGATCCATATAGCAAGCAAGGTATTATGGTTCATACCACCTAGGGGAAGTATCTATTTTCATTACACGAGTTTTGGCCAAGATGATGTTACTTTAGGGCTACCTAAGCATGGTCCCTACCAACGAGTCTAACTCATCACGAGCGTAATGACTGATCGGGTCTCCATTTAATATACCATGATAGTACGAGGCTTAGGCTGGTGATTATCTTTAACACTTGCCTACATTGAGTGAACGTAAGGTTGTGCTTCGAGAACGCACCTAGGTTGAAAGTGGGACCAAACTAACATAGATCTAAGGCTCTAATGAGATGCAATGCAGTTTTGAAAAGTAATGAAATTTTTAAATTAAAGCCAAATTATAAGTTTTAACCAAAGTACTTTCGAACTGAAGTCTCGAGTATTGTCCCCAGCGGAGTCGCCACTGTGACGCACACGGAACCCTGGGTCGCCCCGAACTGCCCGCTTTTAGGGCTTTCGAGAGAGGTTCATGAAAACTTGTAAGGAATTACAAGTGCGTCCATTTTGGGCCACAAGGAGGTTTCTTGGAGTTGCTACCCAATAGAACATTGGTAAAGGTCGCCTAGCCTCAGTAAGTCTAAGATAGCACTGCTATGTCCATTTTGGGCAAGCCGGAGGTATCTTGGAGGCCCCACCCTAATAGAACATTAGGATGGCCCTCTTGCCTCGCACTTGGGCAAGCCAGAGGTGTCTTGGAGGCCCCACCCTAATAGAACATTAGGATGGCCCTCTCGCCTCATGGAGCCTAGGGCTATGCAAGTTGAGCCTTTTTTGGGACACAAGAGGTGTCTTGGAGGCCCCACCCCAATAGAACATTGAGGTGGCCCTCTCGCCTCATTGAGCCCAAAGACCAGAGAAGGTTCGGGACTTTCCATTTATTCATACCTTGGTTAAGTTTATAATTGAGTTTTGAATTTAGCGTTTTATCCCATTTCTCATTCAATTCAGTGCAATTTAATTAAAGCGCATGGTTAGTCACTCAAGGAAAGCGATAAATAAAAGTATAACTAAAATGAAGCGTATAAAAATGAATTACAACAAAACTAGGGGCGGAATATAACCCCCATTGTAAATAAAATACACATCATACATAAAGCAGGTTATTTATTAAGGATGAGGACATTAGTCCTCGCATGCATACTTTAAAAAAGGGTGTTAAAGGTAATGGTTTATTTGGGTATGAAAAAACTAGGACATTGGCCCCATTTTTATTTAGAAGAAAAACCAAATTAATTAATATAAATATTTTGTGATTTTCTTTTTAAACGTGCATAAATAGTTTTATTAAAGATTACATAGTAAAATAAATGAATAATCCGAATAAGGAAAACAATACAAACAATCAAAAATTAAGGAAAAGACTACGCTAAACGAGCCTCTTGGATCTCCCCGTGTGCTCGCGAAAATGCCCAAGCAACGAAAATAAGTTTTGAAATAATAATAAGCATAAATAAAATAATGTTAGTAATTAAATCAATAAGATCAATTAAACGCATAAAATAATAAATAACAAATTAAAATAAATAAAATGAGGTGCCATCAAAAGAATGATAAATGAATTAAAATATTAATCAATGAAAATAAATGAAAAAATGCATTATGAATGACAAAAGGATTAAATGATGTGATTGAAATAAATAAAACATGTTAATGAATTAATACATAAAAAAATGAACATGACAATAATAATAATAATAATAATAATAATAATAATAATAATAATAATAATAATAATAATAATAATAATAATAATAATAATAATAATAATAATGAAAAAGAATGATATGATGATATTAACAATAACCATATTAATAATGATAATAATAACAATAATATATAAACATATTAAATAAAATAAATATACAAACAATAAAATAAATAAATAAATGAAAACAATAAAAGATTTACATGTTAATCAATTAAATGTGAAGAAAATAAAAAAAGAATCAAATCCAGAATATTTACCCTCAAAGTTCAGATTCGATGAAGGTAAAAATGATAATTTATTTCCTTGTTTTTGATTTGCAAGATTAGAGTTGAATATGATAAAATTGAAATTTTATTCTAAGAAATAAATTGCAAAAAAAAAATGAAATGAAATAAAAATTCTTAAGAACAAAGAATGAATTTCTTTGTCTCAAGAAAATAATTGATAAAAAAAGGGGTAAAAATCTCAAGAGCAAATAAGCATTCCTCTTTCTCAAGAAAAATAATATGAAAAAAATTGTTTTTTAGAAAATCAAATGAAAATTAGATTTTAAAAACAAACCATTATTTCGTTTGCCTCAAAATCCATTTTTCATCAAAATGAGTTTCAATAAAAGTTTTTTGAACAAAATTTAATTGAAAACAAAGAACAAGTCAAAAAAGTTGAATTTTTCAGGCAGGGGGCATAATTCTTGGTAAGTAAACCTTGCCTTGATAATTGCAGCAAATTCTTCAGGCAGGGGGCATAATTCTTGGTAAGTAAACCTGAAGACGTGGAAACGGGGGTCCCAGAAGCGGACTACAGTTAACAAAAGATTATGCTCGACTTTAACTCTCCTCAGGAATCTCAGACCAGAATAAGGGGTCAAAGGGCCATTTTCCCAAGTTCGGGGGTCATCCAGAAGTCAGTGCTTTTTAATGAGGGTTGACGACGACATTTTCCAAAATTTTGGGGCAAAAATTAAATATAAGTAACAAAAAAAAAAGAAAAGAAAAGAGAAAAACCTAGAAAAGAGGGCTCTGGTTTAAATCCAAGAAGAAAGATGCACAAAATTCAAGGGAAAAGAAAAATATTAAAAGAAAGCCATGACCGACGGGCATGCCTGGAGCGAGGCACGGCCAGCTAGTCGATTAAATTTTGATCACCTGGTGGATTTTGTTCTACATGGTTCAAACATTTCACGTGCATAAATATTTTACGCGTATTTGTGCCATTTTAATTTTGCAGGAAAACAAATTTGATGGATGCAACCATGCATTAAGGTCTGGGGGCAAAATATTCAGGGAGTATTTTAAAATTTTGAAATGAAAAAAAAAAGGAATCCAAAATGACCGATGGGCTTGTAGGGGATGCCTGTCGCTCGGTCCTTCAACAGGCAGCCCGTCGGTCATAAAAATCTATATAGACTGAGCGATTTTATGCCTGCTCAGTTTCTTTCTTCTTCTTCTCTCTTCTTCCCCCTTCAGTTTTCTTGCATTTTCTACTTCGTTTTACACCAGTTTTATGTGCTATTTGCGCCAAAATGATCCTCTCACCACCGCGCACGTCCTGGACTAGTTTTTGCATAGTTTTTTTGAGTTATTTTTTAGTGTATTCCGTCGACTACCAGGTTATTTTTATCGCGTTTTCCTCCTTCCTTTTACTTCTTTTTCTTTAAATTTTTGTTCGGAATGCATGATAGATGTGCATGCTTCAAAATGTTTGACAAATTCTACCCATTTATTTTATGTATTATTGAACCTTATACACTGACAATTAGGAAGTAAGTACCAAAAAAATAAACAATAATAATAATAATAATAATAATAAAATAGCAGAATATAGTGTAGAGAAATGCCTTTTCACAGTTATTAGTTGAGGGTAGAATAAAACTGCCTAGTTAGATGCTTATTTATTTCATGCGATAATTGCGCATGTGAGTTTGTTATTGGGGCCTGAGGCCTGTCCTTTTTAGTTTTTCATGCAGGAAGTTGGGCACATCCTTGCTGAGATGCTGCCGAAAATTTTTGGTTGGGCACAGCCTTGCAGGGATGCTGTCGAAATTTTTTTGGGTAGGCAAATCCTAGCAAGAATGCTGCTGAAATTTCCAAAATTTTGAAATTGTGCTTAGTTTACTTACGGTTATCACACAAAAATTGACTCTTTTGTTTTCAGGATGCCTCAGAGATGCATTGTTCCTCAAGAGCAGGCCGAGCCTGAGGCCCCAGAGTGGATAGGCCCCGATCATAGGGAGAGGTTTCAGGCCCTAGCAAATGTACAATTTCACGCTAGCCGGTACATCTCCTGGCCCTTCCTCCAGCGCATAGGGATGCTACACGAGGTCGATGCACTGTTAGTGTTAGCGGGATGGACTAAGTTTCTTCGGCCGTCATTCCAGACGTACCCGGAGGTTATAAGAGAGTTCTTAGCCACCTTCCATTATAGGGGTTTCCAGAGATCAGATACAGAGGAGGGGGTGATTTAGTTTAGGACCCGAGAAGATCACTTCAGTATCACTCAATGATTTTTTACATAGGCTGTGGGGCTCCCACACGAGAGAGACATGGTGATACCATAGAGAGCCATCAGGAGGCAGCACTAAGAAGCCATCACCATACTGGGGGCACCATATGACCATGATACGACGAAGAGCACCATGCTCTCATCACAGGCACTGAGGTATGTGCACAGAGTGCTTTCCAGTTCCTATTTGGGCAGGGAAAGTAACCCTAGGTCAGTTAATGGGGTAGAGGTCTGGAGTTTATTAGCGATGGTGATAGGCCAGCGCCTCAATATTAGCCATGAGATATTGGCTAATCTTGTGAGGCTTGCGCGGGGGACAGCCCCTTCCATATGCGCCGAAGGCATTATCACTAGACTGCTATTACATCTGAGAGTTCATCCAGGGAGATTTTGGCCTCCACTAGATGAGGATATTTATGTGGATGCAGCAGCAGCTCAGACTATGGGGATGATAGCATAGGTACTCGGTCATCTCGAGGAGTATAGGCTGCTCACGGTGGCCGAGACTAGATGCCTCTTTCACCTCCCTCCACTCCAGCCAGCTGAGGATATTCTGGGAGAGCCCCAGGGGGAGAAGCAGCCTCCACAGTAGCCTCAGCCAGAGGAGAAGCAGCCTTCCCAGCATCCCCAGCTAGAGGTGGAGCAGCCTCACACCCCTTTTGATATGGATTTAGATATAGACTTGGATAACCTACTGCACATTCCAGCGTCACATAGAGCTCAGAGCCTCATGCCACCACCACCATAGGTCAAGCGCTCTGAGGTTCATGAGGCCCGAAGATTCCATCCAAATAGCTGGCCGGGCCACCCAGGGACATCTACATCCACGGCTCCTCCATCACCAAAGAAATCAGGCAGAGCCGTCATGGCCCAGTCCACCGCTACCTTCTTAGCCGATACAGCAGGACATCATTTTAGTCGTGACTACTGCCCTCGTCGCCATGGAGTGATAGATAAAGGAGAGGGATAGGGCACTCAGTGAGCACCTAGATCAGCAGGAGAGGCTAATTGAGGAGCTGAGGTAGGGCCTGAGCACTTCGCAGGTGGCAGCGGCTCAAAGGATTGATGAGGCTATCCAGATTGTGGATGAGTCGGTTACTGCTCTTAGGTGCAGGGTAGAGGTGTTAGCGGCTTCCATACCGACTATATTCGGGTCCATCAGAGAGCTGAGGGAGCAGGTGGAGACTAAACTAATAGGGAATAGAGATGCAGCCAGGTGCTAAAGCTCAGAGCAGGCTCAGGCTTTCATAGAGTTAGGCAAGGTGATCAGCGAGGTCTTGGATTTCTTCAGGACATGCGCTCAGCCCTTCCTATATGGGTACGCCCGAGTTTAGATTTGACACACCCGCTAGTAGCACCACCATCTCCACTAGCGATCGTCATCCCTCCACAGCCAGCCAGTAGGGCCCGACCGTCGACATTTAGGGGTTAGCCCTCGTCATCTAAAGTCAGACCTTCTACCTCCGGGGCAAGACCATCCTCATCTAGTGCTCAGCCAATCCATCCATCAGATAGTGAGAAGGATCCAGAGGAGCTTTTAGATTACTCCCCTCTGTCATGCACATTCAGGGAGATTTCGTATATGTATTTGTTGATGTACAAACCTTGCATATTACTTAGTGAAATTTGCATTTTGTTAAAATTTATTTCATTTTAGCGATATGTGTATTCTTGTTAAAATTTCATTTTCTGCTTCAAAATACTTGACGCATCAAAATAATAGAATAAAAGAAAATAAGAGAAATAAAGAACAATAAAGATAAATGATAAACGACAATAAGCAAAAATAAAAGACGTAGAACTTACGCTTTAAAAGGATCTAGTTTATGTAATAAATAAACAAGGTTCTTTGAAATTATGGGAAAATGTATTCCAGGCAAGCCCGAATAGTGGTTAGCAAGATATCAAATGAGTTGCAAGTAGAACATGCTTGCAACTCACGACATGAAAGTCATCTTCATCATCAAAGGAGAGTCCTTTGCAAAATGAGTTGTAAGTAGAATATGTTTACAGCTCACGACACGAAAGTCAGTTTCACCATCAGAAGAAAGCCTTCTGTAAAATGAGTTACAAGTAAAATATGCTTACAGCTCACGACATGAAAGTCGGATTCATTATCAGAAAAGAGCCTTCTGCCAAATGAGTTGCAAGTAGAATATGCTTACAGCTCACGACACGAAAGTTAGTTTCATTATCAGAAGAGAGCCTTCTATAAAATGAGTTGCAAGTAGAATATGCTTTCAGCTCATGACATGAAAGTTGGATTCATTATCAGAAGAGAGCCTTCTGCCAAATGAGTTGCAAGTAGAATATGCTTACAGCTCATGACACGAAAGTCAGTTTTATCATCAGAAGAGCGTTCTGCAAAATGAGTTACAAGTAGAATATGCTTACAACTAACGACACGAAAGTTGAATTCATTATCAGAAGAGAGCCTTCTGCCAAATGAGTTATAAGTAGAGTACGCTTACAGCTCATGATACAAAAGTCAAATTCATTATCAGAAGAGAGCCTTCTGCAAAATGAGTTTTAAGTAGAGTACGCTTATAGCTCACGACACGAAAGTCAAATTCATTATCAGAGGAGGGCCTTCAGCAAAATGAGTTGTAAGTAGAGTATGCTTATGGCTCACGACAAAAAGGTTGAAATCATCATAGCTCAGTAGCATTTAATTATACGTTATGTCAGAGGAGAGTCTTCTGCCAAATGAGTTGTAGCAGAATATGCTCACAACTCGACGACGATAGTTATATGCCATGCAGACCTGTTGGTGGTTAGCAATCATATGACTGGAAAGATTAATAGATATCTTTAGAGTGAAGTCTTCAGATTGACGGCGATAGTCAGAAGCCACCTTCCACGATCTTCATCAAAGCAAGAGGTAAGGACTACCTCAGGTACGCGCTCCTTTCCTTCTTCTCTGAATTTTGTCTCATCTAGACACTAGTGCACTAGTTTCCCCAAAATTTGGGGCAACTATAGACATCGGGTCCCGAGGCAGCCTAGATCAGAGTTACCTGATAAAGATACAGGTACCTGTTCCATAGGACAAGGAGTGAAGTCGTAGGCTATCGCCCTTGAAATTCGCAAATTTTAGGGATAGTGGGGACTAAAAATCCTCAACTTTCCTCTTTTGCATCGAAAGGGGCTTTTTGTTGAGATTTTGCATTTTTTCGGTGACCAATGGCCGTCGGTGGGCTAGCAATGCCCGTATCTCGCGCTTGAGGGGTGCCTCTCCCTCACACAAGCGACGCTCATCGCTCGTATTTGAGGGGGACTGTCCCTCGCACGAGCAATGCCCGTCGCTCGCGCTTGAAGGGCCTATCCCTCGTGCGAGTGATGCCCATCGCTTGCGCTTGAGGACACCTGCCCTTGAGCGAGCGGTGCTCATCGCTCGTACCTGTCCCTTGCGTGTGTGCCCACTGCTTGAAAGTCTACGTTACCCTCGCGACCGATGCCCGTTAATGGGCCGAGGGGCACCCGTCTGTCGTTTCCTGGAGATGTTTTTTGTTAATAGAATTGAATGTTCTTAATGTTTACCCTTAAGATAAATATCAAAGATTTTATTTTATCTTATAAAATCGAATTTGTATTAAAAAAGATTTGATTTTATCTCCAAATCTAATTTGAATTCAAAAATATTTGATTTTATCTTCTAAAATCTGATTCGAATTCAAAAAGATTTGATTTGATTTTATAAAATCTAATTTGAATTCAAATAGATTTGATATCTATCTCTAAGGATAATTTGAATTTTAAAAAGATTTGAACTTTTAATTTTAATTTAAAAAAGATTTGAATTTTCTATCTTTTCTTCAGTTAGCTTATAAATAGTAGGCTGAGGATCAAGATTAAAGGTTAACAACTTTTTGGATTAGCAATTATTTTTGCAATTTTTTAGATGTTCATAAAGCAAAGGATTTCTTTTCATATCATTTTTTTACTCTTCGAAAAATGGACTAGGAAGAACTTGAGAAAGTGAAAACAATTTTCTTTCCTCGATCTATCCTTCTCAGATTCAAAATCGAGAAAAAGAAATAAATTCTTTTCCCTTGATTTACTTTGTTAAAATTTTAAAGTCATTTTAAAAGAATAGTTTTTTTGTTAGAGAAATTATCTTTAGCAATTTTCATCGGTCAACATATCCTTGCAGAGTTCAAGGGAGATCCACGCGACATTCATCTTCTGAAGATTAACATTATGGATTAGTCATTGCATAACATGAATTAACTCATTCTAGCTAGTCCTTTTCATTGTTTTATTGGATTTATCAATAATTTATTGCATAAAAAAAGAATTAAAATATGAAAATCTTGGATTTTGGTTGATTTTCCCTTTTTTTTAAAAAATCTGTAAATGATCGACGGTCGTCATTCAAGCGAGCGAAGGGTCATCGCGGGGAATCCCTTTTACCCGTCGGTCAACCTAAGGATGCCTGTCGCTCGAGCGATCTGGCCGTCCTTGGGCCTCTTTCCTTCATTTCTTTGTTAATTCTTTGATTCTTTTCTTTTAACCTTTATTTCTATTCATTTTTGTGTAATTCACTTCCCCTTTTTTATTAGTCCCATTATTTGTTTACTTCTTATATTTTCTTTTGCTGTCGCTATTTTATTTTATTATTCTGCTAACATGTTATTTGTGTTTTTGTGAGTTCTTTTATTTTGTTGAATATTGGATGCTGAAAAAGGGGAATAATTAGAACGACTCGGGGACGACAAATCGGTTCATTTCTTATACCCTATTTTGTCCATTGGTTTATTCCTCTCAATTCTTATTCTTTGTAAATGTTATTTCCACATTCATTAATATAAAAACGGCAAAAGCATTTTTATAAACGAACAAAGTTTCCATTAAACAAAATAGGACCAATGTCCTAATTTTCTCCCCAAATAAAATTTTTGGATTAACATTCTTCTTTTTTAAATATGCATGCTAGGACCAATGTCTTCATCCCTAACAAATATCCCATTTTATGTGTGACTTACACATTCATTTATAATGGGGTTTGTATTCTACCCCTAGTTTTATTGTAAATTATTGTGCCTTTATCTATGTTATTCTGAATTTACTTTATTTACGGCTTTCATTATATGGTTGATATGTGCTTTAATAACTTGTATTAAGCTGAATGAGAAAAGGAATGAAATTTTAATTTCAAGACTCACTTATAACTTTAACTAAGGTATGAATAAGAGTGGAGTCCCGAACCCTTTTTGGTCTTAGGCTTCACGAGGTTAGATGAACCTTTCAAATGTTCTATTGGGAAGGGGATTCCAAAATATCTCCTGTTGCCCAAAATAGACTAGCATGTATTGTCTTAGGCTTCATGAGATTAGATGAACCATTTCCAACGTTCTATCAAAATGGAAATTCAAAAATATCTATCGTCACCAAAAATAGACTAATATGCACCGTCTTAAATGAACCATTTCCAATGTTCTATTGGAAAGGAAATTCCAAAATATCTCTCATTGCCCAAAATAGACATATATGTACTGTCTTAGGGTCAGTGAGGATAGATGAACTTTCCCAATGTTTTATTGGGTTGCGACTCCAAAACACCTCTTATTCCCCAAAATAGATGCCCCCATAATCTTTACGGGTTTTATGAACCTCTCTCGAATACCCTAAAAGCGGGTTTTCGAGGCCTCTGGGGTTCTGCTCGTGTCTCACCGTACTTATGCAATGAGGGCCAGGGAATAGGAGGATGCACCTAATGTGAAAGTAGGTAAATTTTTATTGATGTCTAATTTAGTGTATGTGTTTATTGATCTTGGCTCCACACTCTTGTATAAATACTGACATTGCACGCGGTAAAGGGTTAAGTGACCCAAAACTAAACCAAGATATTTTAGTAAGCAATCCTCTGGGTCATAGTGTTATAGTGAATAGAGTGTATAGAGACTGTCCCATTACTACTTAGGGTTGTGTTTTCTTAGCGAATTTGATTGAACTCCCCTTCAGAGAGTTTGATGTTATTTATGGGATGGACTGGTTATCCACCCACCAAGTGATTGTTGACTGCAAGCTAAAGAGAGTGACTCTTAAAGCTTCAGATGATCAGGAGATTAGAGTAGTGGGTGAAAGAAAATGCTTTCTTTCTGATGTAATATTAGCCACTGCTGCAAAGAGGCTGATAAGGAAAGGATGTATAGCTTATTTGTGTTATGCAATGGAAGCTAAGAGGGAAGTTCCTAAAGTGATAGATGTGCCTACTATTTGTGAATTTCAAGATATTTTCCCAAAAGAACTTTCAGGATTGCCACCTGATAGGGAGATTGAATTCACTATTGATATAGCCCCGGTACTGCACCTATTTTAGTTGCCCCCTACAAAATGGCACCAATAGAATTGAAAGAGTTGAAAGTCTAATTACAAGATTTGCTTGAAAAAGGCTTCATCACCAATGTATCACCATGGAGAGCACCGGTGTAGTTTGTAAGGAAGAACGATGGGATGCTTCGGTTGTGTATTGAACATCAGCAGCTAAATAAAGTGACTATCAAGAACAAGTATCCTCTCCTACAGAAAGATAATTTGTTTGATCAGTTGAAAGGCACAATGTTTTCAAAAATTGATTTGAGATTGGCCTATAATCAATTGAAGAGAAAGGAAGCAGATGTGCCTGAAACTGCTTTTCGCAATAGATATAGCCACTATGAGTTCCTGGTTATCACTTTTGGGCTTGTAAATGCACTAGCCGCTTTTATGGACTTAACGAACAGGATTTTCCACCTGTATCTGGATCAATTTATAGTGGTCTTTATTGATGACATTCTGCTGTATTCTAAGACTCTAGAAGAGCATGATCAACATTTGCGAATTATTTTACAGATAATGAGGGAGAAACAGCTATATGCTAAGTTCAGCAAGTGTGATTTTTGGCTGAAGAAAGTATCCTTTCTGGGCCATGTATTGTTGGCAAAAGGAATCAAGGTAGATCCTAAGAAGATTAAGGCAATATTGCAGTGGAGGACACCCAAGAATGTCACAAAAATTAGAAGCTTCTTGGGTTTGGCAGGTTACTACAGAAGGTTTGTTAAATGTTTCTCCACTATCGCAGCGCCCTTAACCCGACTCAGAAGAAGGTTAAGTTTGAGTGGACCGATAAATGTCAAGAAAGTTTTGAAAAACTCAAAAGCATGCTGACTAAATGTAAGGGGCCGAAGTGCACCCTAGTTGGATTTGAAGGTGTCTTGAGTACCAGAGTGATTGAAATGTGAAATTGACTAATTGAGAGAAATAAAAGTTAAGGGTAAATTAGTCACTTCATAAGTATGGATTAAATTGATAGAAATAATTAAGTTTGTGGACCAATATTTGACGATGGAAGGATTATATGTCAACAGTTGAAGAAATAAGAGATAAAGGATCAAATTGGAAGTTTTTATAAAAATCTAAAAAGGGACCAATTGGAGAGTGATAAGTGTAGGAATGGATAAGTATGAAAGATTTGGGGAGATAAGTTGGTTGACCAACTTAAAGTAAAAAGGATTTTGGCTTTTGGTGTGGGGGAGTATGGCCGGACAAATGATAAGGGAAAAGCGAGGAGAATTCCGCATCTTCTTCCTCACACCACCCTCCCTAAAATTAAGACACAAAGTGGAGTTTTTGGACTTTTTAAGTTCAAGTGTTTTGAATGGAGGATTTGTATGAGAAAGGTAAGGAAATAAGCTTCTAATTTCATTATTTTCTTCTTAAATGGTTATAATGATATGTATGGGTTTTTGATAAGGGATTGGGATGATGATGACTATGAAAGAGTGAGAAAGCAAGAAAGAAAGAGCTACTAAAGATGAAGGAGCCATCAACTAAGGTTTGGGAATTATTGTGCTGATTTTTGTGTTATTAAATAGTTATTGATAAATTGAATATTTGGAGGTGTTTATGTATGTGTTATGTTAAAGTGGATTGAATTTGGTGATTTGTTGTTGCCAAAAGAGTTGATTATAGGCCTATTGAATTACATAGTGTAGTTCTGCCCATAGGTGTGGAATGACCTTTTGTGACTCTTTTGGGTATAAGTGGAGTTTGAGAATTCTAAATGAACTGATTGTAGTGTTGTTAGAACCATGACATCCATGTCTATTAAAGTCCTAGAAATGATCATGAGCTAATTCTGGTTCTAAGATCCTTAAAAGTTGCCAAAACAGAAGGATTTCTATTCTGGTCGAGTGACTGGAACCAGTTCTATCGTTGGTGAAATCTGACCTCAGTCCGGTTTTTGGGCTGTAGATTGAGTTAGGAATCTCCAAATTAGGTGATTCTAGATGCATTTGAACTGTCACTTATGCAACCACAAATTTATTAGAAATATCCATAATTTATTTCTAGCTCTAAGTTCTCCAAAAGTGTCAAAAATAGTATCATTTTTCCTAGAATAGGGCTTAAGAGCAGTCTGTGTTTAGGATGTCATATCTCCTAGGTTACAACTCTAATTGACCTAAAATTTGTTCCATTAGAAATTTAACATCCTGGGGATAATTTTTTGAGAAGATAACTTTATGTAAGAATGAATTTTACTTGTTCATTATGAGTGGATTATTGGGTTGGAAATATTTTTTTAGAGTGGAGCGACGCTGTGTTTCCAGAAAGACATGGCTGTGCCCGAGAAGCACAACTGTGCTTTCAGAAACACAGCTCTGCTTGAGAAGCATAGTTGTGCCTGCTATTTAATTATGCACTCAAAATAACAAAAACAAATAAGGAATTCTATTCTTATTCAGATTATGACTCCTAAGATTGGAATTGAATGAACAAAATAACCAAACACAGCCGTGCTTCACAAAAGCACAGCTGTGCTTTAGCATGATTTCTTTTATTTATGATTTAACTTATGAATTTTGCTACCAAATGAACTCGGATTTAAGCCAAATTAAATATAATGATTATTTATCAATAATAAATGATATATGTTAAGCTTTTGTATTATTTTATATTATTCATGAGATTTAGTTTCTGTTTTGAATTCGCTTTTAACCTGAACTTCCTGAAACTTGTTTGGCATATTCGAACAACTCGTGGTTAAATGATTGACCTGGAATATGTTGGATTATAATATGGATAATATGATAGGTATTAAATTGATTAAATACAAATAACATTATACTGTACTGTCGCATGCGCTACTTAAGCCACGAGCGCGACATAAGGATGTGTAGGGTCTGTCACGAGCGCGATGGAGGGCTCCATAGGGAATAAATTGCCAGATTGTGTTCTATCGTGAGGGCGAGATTGAGCGCGAGCGCGATAGAAGTCTTTCGTGTTCTGTTGCATCCGCGACTTATACCGCGAGCGTGATAAAAAGTTATGTCGAGATCTATCGCGGGCATGACAAAGGTCGCGAGCGCAATAGAGCTATATGTTATGAATGCCTATTGATTGTCTTATTTTGTGTAAACTATTGTATTTGGCTTATGAGTAATTATGCATGTGGAAATTATAACAGCCCTAACTACACATAGAGCTTTACTATGATGGCTTTGGAGTGTCACAACATAGTCAGATGCACACGAACCAGTTTTCATATAAAACTCAGGATTAATAAATTTCGTTACAACAATATTAGATTACATTCCAAAAACTCATACATTGATTACATGACACTTATAAACTTACTACAATTTACACTTTACATAATACAACTTCCTTAACATAAAACTTTGCTTCACTTGTACATGCCAACTTATAATTACACATCCTATACCATTACAAAAGAAACCTACATAAACAGCGGACCCTATTGTGTTGGCCGATGGTGATGCAGGACTGTCTTCCAAAATGCTTATCTTCAAAAATCGACATGGATAAAATATTCATGCTAAATGATAACACTTAGTGGGGAAACCAACATACAATATCCATACATAATAGACATTATATACAATCATGATCATACCTTGTATTATCACATACATATGGTATATCATCTATCATATCTAACCGATCATATATCATCATATATATACATCACATACTCACGTTTTGATATCATATAACTCTCACATTATGTATAAGTTCACATTGCTTTATTCACCACACATCATTCATTCTTTACCTTACTTTCAAACTCTTAGGAGTGGATATCGGAATATCTCTCTGGTACTGTGATGCGCGCCAGACCCAATCGTTTCCCGGAGGCCCGCTTTTAGGGCTCCAAGAGGGTTCGCGTCTTATATCTTGGGTAACATGAGATATTTTGTAATCCCTTCCCAATATAACATTGTGAAAGTTCATCTAATCCCATAAAACCTATAGCCACCTTTGAGGTATTTTTGAGTCGCCACCCAATTTATAAGAAATTGGGAAAGGTCGTCTAACCTCAGGTTCTAAACTAGAGAAAGATTCGCAATTTTGCTCTTATTAATGTCTTGGTTAATTATAAATGGATTTTTGATATTAAATTTTGATCTCTCTCTCACTAGGTGCATTAAAATTAACATGCATATCAAGCATAAAAAAAAGATAGAATAAATTACAAAATAAAAAAAAAAAGATAAAATTCGGACAAAAATACAATTCCCAAAAATAAAAAGAATTAAAATCTAGAACAAAAATACAATCTCTCAAAATAAAACTAAAATAACATAAATAAAGCTCGTGAATAATGCAGGGTATTATTTAAAAATAGGAACATTGGTTCCTTCATGCACATTAAAAAAAATTGAAGAGTTATTTTTAAGAAAATCGGGATGAGTGATCCCATTTTGAGGAAAAAATAACTCTTCTTTTTAAAAGTGATATTTTATTGGTTAAAAATTAGGATATTGGTCCAATTTTATTAGAAAAAATCCCAATTTATTAATAAAAATATTTTTTTGTGATTTTCTTTTTTTACTTGCATAAAGTAAATAAATTTATTACAAATTATATAGTAAAATGAATAAAGTTAAAATAATTAAAAATAATAAATGTGTTAAAAACATCAAACCAAAAGGTGTTTCTAAATCTCTATAGATCTCCATTTGCCATTGAGAATGCTAAAAAAATAAATTAGAATTATAGACAGCAAAACAAAATAAAAAAAAACGTTAGCAAATAAATCTAAAGAAAAATAATTGATCAACAAAATAATAAAAATAAATATTATCACATAAAATAATTAAAAAATAAAATAAACATGATAAAAATAAAATTAAAATCACACAAAAAAACATACCACGCAAATTATAGGTTGAAAAGCATGAAAAATGATGTAAAATAAATAAATAAATAAATAAAGAAAATAAAACAACAGAAAATAAAAGAGAAAAAAGAGTGAGGGGCAGCCTAGGCATGAGGGGTGGGCAAATCGCCTCTCAGCTGTTTCCTGTCCGTGAACACAAGCGGAGCAAAAACCCACCAATTTCCTCCAAAGATCGAACACAAAATTGCAATTAAGTCCAGAATTCTTTACGCTCAAAATTATCAATATGAAAAGCTAAGATTGTGAATTGTTTCCTTGTCAAGATTCATAAAAATTGGATAAAAAAAATAAGAAAAACTCTTGTTTTCTCTCTCTGAAAACTCTCCAAAAAAAACTCCCCCTTTTAAAAAATCTATTTTTTCTCTTAATAAACCGATTTTTTTCAAGATAATAAATCCAATTAATTCAAATTTTTAATTTTGAAACATAAAAAAATGGAAAAAACCTTTAAAATCTTTGAAAAAAAGGATTAAAAAAAGGCCAAAAAATGGCACCCAGGAGGCCGTTGAGCGGGCGGGCACTACGCGAGGGGAGGCCAGGCCGTCTTCAGCACGCGCGCTGGCCTGGCGAGGCGTGGGTGCTGCGGGAGGGGTGGACTGGCCACCCCTTAGAGTGCTCCTGCACTCTGCGCGCAACGCCAGAGTTTGCCTACCCCTGTTCGCCGTCGACCGTAAGCCTTCGAAAACTTTTTTTTTAAACAATTTTAACAAAAAACTATCACTTCCAACCTTCTTTTTTTTATTTTTTATTTTTAATGTATATATATTTTTTATTTAATTTTGAAAATCAATTTTGACAAGGAAACTATCACTTCCAACCTTCTTTTTTGCTTGTGAACAAGCACTTAACTTCATCATTGGGTAACTCTAATCTGCGCTGCCTCGGGACCCTGTGTCTACAGTTGCCCCCAATTTTGGGGAAGCTAGTGCATGGGTGCCTAGGTGAGCCAAAATTTAGAGAAAAAAGGAAAGAGATGAGTACCTGAGGCTGCCTTCTTCTCATTGTGTTGATAAAGCCGTTGTGGCGGGTCTGACTAACGCTGGCTTGTTGACATGTTAACTATGCTCTTGGTGGCTAATTGACGTGGCCTTGTTGGCGAGTTACCTTCTTATTGGGCTGATGTCGGATAGATGCCCCCTAAAGAGCTGGTTGCTCCCTGGAGAATAGTATTGTGATTTGAATTTCATCCTCTTGGATTGCACCGAGACATTTCTTAACTTACGAACTGCGGTCATTCTTGAATCTCATCGAGCCATTATCCAGGCCATATAATAATTGTTATCCTCTTAGATTCCACCGAGTCCTCCTAGACTTACAAAATAAAGACATCATCCTCTCTTGGATTGCACCGAATCATCTCAGACATACAAAATGAAGACATCATCCTTTTGGATTGCACTGAGTTAAACTTACAAAATGCAGACGTCATCCTCTCTTGGATTGAACCGAGTTATTTCAGACTTACAAAATGGAGACATCATCCTCTTGGATTGCATCGAGTCATCTCAGATTTACGAAATGCAAAAAAGATCCTTCTGGATTGTACCGAGTCATTTCTAGACTTATGAAGTGCAGAAAATATCCTCTTGAACTGCACCGAGTCATCTTAGACTTATAAAATGCAGACATCATCCTCTTAGATTGCACCAAGTCATCTCAGACTTAAGAAATGCAGACATCAGCCTCTTGGATTGTACCGAGTCATCTTAGACTTACCAAATGCATACATCATTCTCTTGGATTGCATCGAGTCATCTCAGACTTACGAAATGCAGACATCATCCTCTTGGATTTCACCGAGTCATTTTAGACATACAAAATACAGACATCATTCTCTTAGATTGCACCAAGTCATCTCAGACTTATGAAATGCAGACATCATGCTCTATCATCTCTAACTAGAGCCTTCTTCTTATTTAAAATGACTTGTATGCCTCTAAAGTGGGCCTCCTATTTCCTCCTTGCTCAACTGGTGAATTAAGTGGCCCCTTGCCTCTGGTTTCGAAAGAAAATGTAGGTACTGCAGTCGTAGCTATATGAGCCCTCTCAATTATGGCCAGCTTTACTTGGTTGAGAGCTGTTGCCATAAGCTGAGCTTGGAGAACCAGCGCCATATCATCCATTCTTTCTTTAACCATGGCCAGCATCCTTTTTTCCAGCTCTTCGAACCTTCTATCCAACTCCTGGGCAATTAGGGCGCGAGTCTCTTCGGTTTCTTGCGAAGGGCCAACCATTTCTACTACCTTTAGATGTTCTGGCAAGGATGCTAAATCTTTGTCAGCCAACCCAAACTTTGATCACTCTTTAGACAACTGTTGGGATCCCTAAACCACCCAAGCAAATAGTCTACAATGGCTGAAAAGCAAGGAGTTAGAATGATGCATGAATAATATGTAATGCATGGTCGTGTTGTGCAATAAATAGTATACAGTGACTAAAAGAGATTACCATGATACATGTGAAACATTTGAAAAACTATACACAGGATGATATGTACATGTAATAATTATATGCAAAGAATAGGATGTATACATAGGGAGGAAATAAAAAATTTTATTTGTGCATGAATGATATGAATATGCAATGCATCATCCACAAATCACATGCAAGCACATAGGTCCTTCCAACCTTGTTACTCCCGCACACGAGGTCATAGTCTCTTTCCTAGGTGGTATTGGCCCATGGATCAACAAGGGACCCGATGGGTGCATATGGTGCACGGTGATAAACCGGCAGCATAACCTCTCTTAACTAATGCACAGGCGCATGAGTTGTGATCATTGTGTATTTAAACAGTCCGAATAAGTTGACATGGGCCTATCTGGGCATGAAAGCCTTTGATTAGGTGACCAGTCAAATTATTTGGGTTTGTCCAATACATAATGATCCATAAAGCAAGCATAGTATTAAGGTTCATACCACTTAGGGGAAGTAACTATTTCTATTACATGAATTTTAGTCAAAGGCGAAGATACTTTAGGGCTACCCAAACATGGTCCCTGCCAATGGGTCTAGCTCATCACGAACGTAACGACCGATCGGGTCTCCATTTGATATACCATGATGGTACGAGTCTTGGGCTGGTGATTATCCATAACACTTTCCTACATTGAGTGAACGTAGGGTTGTGCTTTAGGAACACACCGGGGTTGAAAGAGGGACCAAACTAGCATAGATCTAAGGCTCTAATGAGATGCAATGCAGTTTCGAAAAAAGGATGAATTTTTTAAATTAAAATTCAATTTTAAATTTTAACCAAGGCACTTTCGAAGCGAAGTCTCGAGTATTGTCTCCAGTGGAGTCGCCACTGTGACGCGCGCCGAACCCCGGGGCACCCCGAACCGCCTGCCTTCAGGGCAATCAGGATGAGCTTCATGAAAACTTGTAGGAAATTACAAGTGCGTCTATTTTTGGCAAAAAGGAGGTTTCTTGGAGTCGCCACCCAATAGAACATTGGGAAAGGTCATCTAGCCTCAGTGAGCCTAAGACAGCGCTGCTATGTCCATCATAGGCAAGTCGGAGGTGTCTTGGAGGTCTTCACCCTAATGATAGAGTGGTATTCTAGCCTCACGCTTGGGCAAACCAGAGGTGTCTTGGAGGTATCCACCTTAATAGAACATTAAGATGGCCCTCTTGCCTCGTAGCGCCTAGGACTGTGGAAGTTTGAGCCTTTTTTACGGGTCACAAGAGGTGTCTTGGAGGTTTCCACCCCAATAAAATGCCGAGATGGCCCTCTCGCCTTATTGAGCCTAAAGACCAGAGAAGGTTCGGGACTTCTCATTTATTCATACCTTGGTTAATTTTATAATTGAGCTTTGAATTTAGCGTTTCATCCCTTTTCTCAATCAATTCGATGCAGTTTAATTAAAGTGCAAGTTATTCATTCAAAGGAAGCGATGAATAAAACAGGATTAAAATAAAGTACATGAAAATAAGTACAATAAAACTAGGAGCGGTATACAACCCCCATTGTAAATAAAATACAAATCTTACATAAATCGGGATATTAATTAAGAATGAGGACATTGATCCTCGCATACATACTTAAAAAAAGTGTTAAAGGTGATGGTTTATTTAGGTATGAAAAACTAGGACATTGGTCCCTTTTTTATTTAGAAAAAATGCCAAATTAATTAATAGAAATGTTTTTGTGATTTTCTTTTTAGCGTGCCTAAAATAAACAACTTTATTAAAGATTACATGGCAAAATAAATGAAAAAGCCAAATAAATGAAATATTACAAATAAAGCAATTAAATATCTAACCCAAACGAGCCTTTCGGATCTCCTCGGGTGCTCGCAAAAATGTCCAAGAGGGAAAATAAGATGTGAAATAAAAATAAAACACAAATAAATGATGTTAGTAATTGAATCAATCAAATAATAATAAATGAATGACAAATTAAAATAAAACAAGGTGATGTGAAAGAATGATAATTGAATTAAAATGTTAACAAATCAAAATAAATGAAAATATATATTAAATGATAAAAGAATTAAATGATTTAACTGGAATAAATAAAATATGTTAATGAGTTAATATGTAAAAATATGAACATGATAATAATAATGATGAATAATGAAAATAAATAAATGAATGAATAAATAGCAATGGCAATGATAAAAGAATGATAAAAAATAATGAATAAAAGAATGATGAAAATGATCAAATAAGTGACATGATTAAATAATGTTATCACAATTAATATGAAATATTTACATGGTAAAAATATCAATTAAAATGAATTTATTTAATTACATGTTAAAAATAATGATGAATTAAAGTAAAATAAATTAATTACATGTTAAAAATAATAAACAATCAATATTTACATGAATAAAAATAAAATATTATATGAACACATTAAATAAAATAAATAAAATAAATAAATGAATGAAAGTAATAAAAATATACATGAATAAATTAAATATGAACAGAAATAAAATAAAATAAAAGCATCAAACCCAGAATATTTACCCTCAGAGTTTCGGATTCGATGAAGGTGAAAATGATATTGATTTCCTTATTTGTGGTTTGCAAGATTAGAATTGAATGATAAAATGTTGGAATTTTATTCCAAGAAAAAATAGAAAAAATGATAAAAAATTCTTTAAGAACAAAGAATTAATTTCTTTGTCTAAAGAATGATTTTTATTGATGAAAATCAAAATAATCTCAAGAACAAATAAACCTTTTGTTTGTCTCAAGAAATAAAACATATAAAAAAATCTTATTTTTAGAAAATCAAATGAAAAAATTAGATTTTGATAACAAACAATTATTTTGTTTGTCTCAAAATTAACTTTTCATCAAAAAGAGATTCAAAAGAAAAATCAATGGAAAAAAGTTTAATTGAACAAAAATAAAAAAATACTTTTGAGAGCAAATAATTGTTGTATTTGTCTCAAAATTGAAATCAATCAATAAAACTACTTCTAAATATATGTTTAGAAGAAATTCTATTGGAAAAAGATGAAAAAGATGAACTGAATTTTTTGTTCTTTTTGGTGGGAAAAATCTGGAATTTTTAGAGAGAAATTGAGAGGAAAAAGAAGAGAAAACCTCAAAAAAAACCATAGAAAAAATTCCCCTTTTTTATTTTTTATCATATTCTTTTTATATGAAGATAATAGGGAAAAAAATAATTAAAGGGATGAAATTTAATTAAATCAAATATTAACTATTTTGAATTTTAAAAATTGAAAAAAACCTGAAATTTTAATTTTTTTTTATATTATTAAAGATTAACTAAAAATACTATAATTTCTAAACCCCCTTTTTCAAGTCTAATTTTCAAAATATTTTTTATTATTTTTTACTTTTTCACTCTAAAATGCAAATTTAAACAGGAAATCACCACTTTCAACCTTTTTGCCTGTAACAAGGCATCTTATCATCATTGGGTAACTCTGATCTGGTCTGTTTCAGGACCCGGTGTCTACACCCCCCCCCCCTTTTATCTCCTTTACTGCGTTATCCTATCCCTTGGGGACTTCATTCGTTATAGTTCGAGGAATTACCTGCTCATCCTCTTCCTCCACCATGAGATCATCTCTCGGTTCAAGAATTCTTTTCGGCTCAAGAGGTGTCATTGCTCTGGGCTCAATATCTAGTTGTCATACGGTAAGGACGGCTATAGGAGCCTCTTCCATAATAGGCAGTTCAACAGCAAGGGCCACAGGCGGTTGCAAATAAGCACAACAAAAAGGAGGGAAATAAGGAAGGTCTCACCAAATCGACGTGTCCTCTTCGCGTGGTGACCCATCCGGGAGGCCACAGGAATGCTCACACAATGCAACTTAAATTAAATCCTCATACAGAAAAAATAATATTAAAAATATTAGCAACGATTCTAAAAAATTAATCAAATGGAGACAAAATAATAAAAACAATAAATAACCAAGGCGTGATAGCAACAATAGAATGATAATAATAATAATAATAATAATAATAATAATAATAATAATAATAACATGATACTAATAATAATAATAATAATAATAACAGGATAATAATAATAATAATAATAATAATAATAATAATAATAATAATAATAATAATATGATAATAACAAATATGATAATAATAATAATAACAATAACGAAATGATAATGATAATGAAAAACAAAGATAATATAAAATATACATAGGATAAAATACTAATGATATTAACGACATAAAATAATATCACAAAATAATAATAATAATAATAATAATAATAATAATAATAATAATAAAATAATGACATGGTAATAATAGTAACATGATGATAATATAAATAAACATGAAATAATTGTACTAGTAATAATAATAATAATAACATAAGATAATGACGAGAATGCTAATAATAATAATAGTAAGAATAAGAATAATGGAAGGGAAGAAGGAGACTGTCGACAGCAAATAAAAGGGCTAAAATCACCAAAGTCAAATTTAAACAAAACACAAGGAGATCAAATAAATAACTAGGCAAAGACATCAACAGTTGCAAGTAACATTAAACATGATGATGATAAAAAACGACAATATTAATAACAATAAATAATAAGTGAAAATAAAACGAGAACGGGTCCAAAGTGTTTACACTCATAATTTATAGATCGAAAAATAGGATGCCTTGATCCGTCCTCCTTGTCGAATTTTGGTAATAAATACAAAATATTTGGGAAAAAGGTTCAAGTTTTAAACAAATAAAACTCAAGAAACTATTTTTTTGGAGGGATAATGTCAAATAAAGGAAATTGATTTTCCTTGCTTGAAATAAATCTCCGAATGGAAAATATTTTCAAGAAGAAAGAAGAAGATAGACTTAAGAAAAAATTGAATATATTTTTTGCGTTTTTTGAAAATCTTCGGCTGCTCCAAAACCTTGAGAGAAAACTCCTTTTTTTGTGTGTAAAAATGCCGCCCTCTTCAAATGAAAACAAGGTTTTTCTTTTAATTTGCTGTCTTGCCTAAAAATGGAAAGACACAAAGAGTGCTTTCATTTTTAGTTTATCAAAAATTACACAAAAACGTGAAAGACACCGGAAAAAATGGACTGAAAAAAGACCAGAAAACAACCGCGCAGAGAAAAGGCCAAGAAGGCCACGTGTGGAGGGGCGTGAGGCGAGCCCAGGGGGCGCACACACTCACGCGAGGCGCGCCCTAGGGGGCGCGCGGTCTCGCGGGAGACGCGCCCCTAGGGGGCGCCGGCGCAGCCCCTGCTGCGCGCTCGGTTGCGCACGCAGCCTCTGCGTGCGGGCTGTGGCACGCAAAAGGAAATTTAAAAAAATAATAAAAAAATAAAAAATATATAAAATAAATAAAATAAAAAGAAAAGAAAAGAAATAAAAATAATAAAAAATGAGAGCAAAAATGCCAATTTTCGCACTGCTAATTTTGGACGAGCAAATGGATTTTTCGACAAGGAGAACATCGTTTTCGACACCTTTACTTGTGGCAAGTATCACTTTCATCATCGGGTAATTCTGATCTTGGACCGCCTTGGGACCCCGTGTCTTCAGTGAGCGTGAAGGAACCAATGTTCCTAAACCAAATGAATGTCCCGATTTATGTATGTCATTTTTTTATGTTTGACTTTATTTGTTTGTTTTAAATTTATGTTCATATATTTTGGGGCCCTTGTAATTAATTATTTTTGGAGCAATGTTATTTAGCCTTTACTTGGGATTGTATTCTGTCCCAATTTCCATTTCGTTTTTAATTGGCACTCTTTCATATGGGATTGTATTATGTCTCGATTTCTCTTGTAATTGTGTGCTTGGTATGTCTACTGCTTTTCTTTATCGCTTTATTTTATCGCTTTCTTTACAACTCTTATTTATTGCTTTCGAATGCTTGTGATGCGCTTTAAATTAAATGCATTAATCGTGTGAGATGAGAGTGAAGTTTAGAACGCTATCTCATTTATAATTAACCAAGACATAAATAAGAGTGAAGTTTCGAACACCATCTCTGGTATAGACCAATAGAGGTTAGATGACCTTTCCCATTTCTTGTAAATTGGGTGGTGACTCCAAAGTACCTCGAAGGTGCTTTAAGGTGTCATGAGGCTAGATTAACTCCCCAATGTTCTATTGGGTAGGGATTCCAAGATGTCTCATGGCACCCAAGATCAAAAAAGATGCGAACCAATCCCTCGAGCCCTAAAATCGGATCTCGTCTACGAGGGCCTTTGCTAGTGTGACGCGCACCGGGGTCCCTCTGCCGCCCCTATGACCGCCCGCTTGAGGGCAATCGGGCAATTGAGGGTCCGCTAATAGCTTGCAATGAATTGCAAGTGCGTCTATGTTGGGCAACAAGGAGGTTTCATAGAGTCACCACCCAATAGAACATTGGAAAAGTTTCTCTCGCCTCGGAGAGCCTAAGACTGCGCTTAGTATCCATTTTGGGCCAACCAAAGGGGTCTTGGAGGGTGAACCTCTCGTCCTAAGGAGCCTAGGATTAACGCCAAAATCTCGTGACACAAGAGGTGTCTTGGAGGGTAAACCTCTCACCTCTTTGAGCCCAAAGACCAGAGATGTGTTCGGGACTTCTCATCTATTTCTACCTCGGTTATTTTATGATCAAATTTTAATTATCATTAATTCTCTCTCTCTCCACACGATGCAATTGATTAAAGGTGCATTTATTCACATTTGGAAAGCAGTAAATGAGCAAGTAATGAAATCAATAAATTACAATAATACAAGGAGCGGAATACAACTCCCTTTTATAAATGTGCGATACATACACAAATCGAGGCATTGCTTATTTTGATGACTTTGGTCCTCGCATGCATTATTATCAAAATGGCTATTTTTATTGTGGGAGTTTTTATTGGATAAAAATAGGACATTGGGTCCTTACGTTTATGAAAACCTCTTTTTATTGAATATAAAACATTAATCAATTTTTATATTTAACGGGATACAAAAAGGGCATACTCATGTGCATAAAATAATTAATGAATAAATAAATAAAGGAAATAACCAAGAAGGTTAGAAAACTAAACCGGACGGAATCCTCCGAGCATGGTAGATCGCCCCTCGAGCTCAGGATAGTCCAAGAAAATCAATATATGCTCACAGAAGGTTAAAAGATGTTAATATATGAAAGCTCAACATAAATGAAGTCAAAAAACTTGAAAGAGATAGAAAAGATTTGGAAACGTGGAGACAGGACCCAGCGACGGCCGTCTGTTAAGTGACCGATGGGCGTCAGTCAAAGTGACCAACATATCCCGTCGCTCACTCAAGAGAGAGGGCGTCTGTGAGTGAGGTGACCGACGGGCGTTGGTGAAGTAGATGACCCGTCGGTCACCACTGTCTCCGAAAATAAACAGTAAAAAACTCTCTTTTCAAAGCAAAAAGGGGTTTTATCACAAAATGAGATGAAGAGAATCAAAATAAAGAAAAGTGAAAGCAAAAAGCCAAAAGAACAGCAAAAATAAAGAATAAAGATGAAACAACACGGATGAATATTTACCCTCAGATAATGTTTTAGTGAGATTCTTGGTGTCGATTAGAGTCTCGTGCGCTCTACGAGAAACGAAATGAAAGGTCAGGAAAGAGGAAAATAGATTGTTTCCTTCTTAACCCTTCAAAAAGATTGACTTTGGAATCAAAAAACCCAAAGAAAACTAATTAGTTTTAGTTCCTTTTTAACTGTTTGATCCTCAAATTAAAAGAAATTTCTTGATGTGTGTGTGTTTGCTAGAAGAGAGAGAAAACATGCTTGAAATTTGGCAGAGTTTCCCCTTTTTAAAATTTTTGGAACCCTTTTTAGGAAGAAATTCAAAGCTTTTATAGGCCAGGCACGACCGACGGGCGTCAGATATGGAGACAGGAGTTGGAAGAATCCTTCTGACACAAGGATTCATCCGACGGCCCTGCCATTTCCACCGACGGGCATCGGAGAGGTTGCGTGCTCCGGGAAATCAGCTGGCGTGCTCCGGAAGAAGCGGGTCCGTCCGACGGGCGTCGAAAAAACCATAGGCCGTCTGTGACCCTAAGCGACGGGCTGGCCTCCCACAGACGGGCTGGCCGTCTGTCGAGGAAAACATACTTTTTGACTCAAAAAATTCCCGTTCTTCCCCCCTCTGCCTACAAAAGGTGAAAAGACTTATATCTCATGGAGTATGGGACTAAAACCTCCAAATCCAAACTGTTTGTAAAGGCTCGGATACTGATTTCATCATAGGGTAATCTCTGATCCAGATCGCTCAGGGACACGGTGCCTACAGTTGCCCCCAGTTTTGGGGAAACTAGTGCACAAGGGCCTAGATGAGAAACTCAGAGAAAGGACAGAAAGGAAGAAAGCATACCTATGGCGGTTCTCACCTTCCGTGCCTTTTGCCGGGTAGACCTCGTCTCAGTCTGTTCGGTGATGTGAAGATATATCTATCGGCCTCGTTTTGACCTATAGGTGTTGGTGAGATGTGGCATTCTCTAGCCACGATCTCGATATGAAGAGTAGTGTTTCTCTAACCGCAACTTCTGTTTCTGCTGGCCACATCTCAGCTCGTGCAGGGTTGAGGAGATGTAGCACTCTCTGACTACAAATCCGCTGTGAAGAGCAGTGTTTCTCTAAACGCTGCTTCTGCTTCTGCTGGCCTCGTCTCGGCTTGCGCAGGGTTGAGGAGATGTAGCACTCTCTGACTACAAATCCGCTATGAAGAGCAGTGTTTCTCTAACCGCTGCTTCTGCTTTTGCTTCTGCTGGCCTCATCTCGGCTTGCGCAGGGTTGAGGAGATGTAGCACTCTCTGACTACAAATTCGCTGTGAAGAGCAGTGTTTCTCTAACTGCAACTTCGATTGGTGAGAAGCGGTACTTTCTGACCACAGTCTCGAAATGAAGAGTAGTATTCTCTAACTACAACTTCGATTGTTGAAGTTCCCTTGCTAACCCTCATCCGATCTGCAAGGTGCATAGCACTCTCTGGCTGCCGCGTGAACTGTGAGATGAGGTACTCTCTGACCGTAATCTCAATTTTGTAGAGGAGGAGACCTCGCTGGGTTCCCCGTTCCAAGAAGACATGAATCTTAGGCGCCCTTGTTCGGACTTCTAATCGATGCTTGTGTTCTGATAAATGTTTCTCTGTACCTGTGTGATAAAAGGTTTTGTTAATTCATGTTTGAGTTGTTATCTTTTAACATGTCTATGAATGGTGTGGTTTTGCTTTATCTGCCATGTCATGTTTCATTTATATTCTTTTCTATTGAGTTGTCATTCATCATTTTTCTTATTGAGCAAATGTGAAAACATATATTCATCTGTAATGTGAATGAATCATATATAACTGAATAAATGCATAAAACTGAAAACAAAAGTTTTTCACTAGAAATATCCATTTTTGTACAATGTATATACAAAGTGAAAATGTACAAAAATGACTCCCTGAACATCAGAGGGGTGTATAGTCAGAGGGCTCATCAGGATCCTCGTCATCTGATATGTGCACTGTCCCTGGCGGAGGTGGAGGTGGAGCTGGCTGTGCCGAAGGTGGAGGCTGAGCTGTGGAGGGTCCTGCCTCAGCATCATGGGCCCGTCTGAATCTAATCTGAGCATAGCCATCCAAGAAGGGCTGGGTACAAGTCCTCATAAACCCTAAGGTCTCTGAAACTGTGCCTCCTAGCTTCTTGAATGCCTGGCTCATCTGAATGGTCTGCTCGCTGGCGGCCCTCCTCATCTGCTCTAGGTGCTACTCTGTCTGCTCTCTGAACTCCCTCATGGTCTGAGATAAGGGTGGGAGGATCCCCTCTATCGCCTGGACCCGGGATCTCATGGAGTTGAGTGACTCGTCGATCATCTGTAGGGTCATATCAACCCTCTGAGATGCCTGGTCCTGAGACGTCCTCATCTCATGAGCGAGCTGTTGCCTAAGCTCCCTCTGGCCCTGGGCAATCTGCTCTATCAGCCTCACCTACTCGTCTCTGAAAGCCTCCACAACCTGAGCCTGCTCTCACACTGTGTGCTCGATATAACCGGCCTGCTCCTGAACCAACCGCTCTATCCCCCGAGACTTCTCCTGAATAGCAGCCTGTTGACGGTCTAACCTCTCGTGTATAGCTCTATCTCTCTCATCCTGTCGTCACTCCAAGGTTGTGAACATGGAAGTGAGGAGCTGGGAGAAGTCAGGCTGTGCTGGCTGTTGCTGTGCTGGCTCTGGCGGCGGGGCTGCGAAAGTGGATGCCCCTGGGTCGCCCCAGAAATATGGGTGATACCTCTCGGGGGGCCTGTGGGTAGACCTCTGTACCCTGATGCTCGACGACGGAACAGGAGTAAGTGCTCTGGATGCCAGTGAAGCCGCAAAGAGCTCGTCCATAATGAACTCCATGTCGAAATCCGACGGGGTCCTGGGCTCGTCCATAATGAACTCCATGTCGAAATCAGTCAAAGTGACCAACATATCCCGTTAAAGTGACCAACATATCCCGTCGCTCACTCAAGAGAGAGGGCGTCTGTGAGTGAGGTGACCGACGGGCATCGGTGAAGTAGATGACCCGTCGGTCACCATTGTCTCCGAAAATAAACAGTAAAAAACTCTCTTTTCAAAGCAAAAAGGGGTTTTTATCACAAAATGAGATGAAGAGAATCAAAATAAAGAAAAGTGAAAGCAAAAAGCCAAAAGAACAGCAAAAATAAAGAATAAAGATGAAATAACACGGAGAATAAGTCCGGAATATTTACCCTCGGATAATGTTTTAGTGAGATTCTTGGTGTCGATTAGAGTCTCGCGCGCTCCACGAGAAACGAAATGAAAGGTCAGCAAAGAGGAAAATAGATTGTTTCCTTCTTAACCCTTCAAAAAGATTGACTTTGGAATCAAAAAACCCAAAGAAAACTAATTAGTTTTAGTTCCTTTTTAACGGTTTGACCCTCAAATTAAAAGAAATTTCTTGATGTGTGTGTGTTTGCTGGAAGAGAGAGAAAATGCACTTGAAATTTGGCAGAGTTTCCCCTTTTTAAAATTTTTGGAACCCTTTTTAGGAAGAAATTCAAAGCTTTTATAGGCCAGGCACGACCGACGGGCATCGGATTTGGAGACGGGCATCGGAAGAATCTTTCTGACACAAGGATTTATTCGACGGCCCTGCCATTTCCACCGACGGGCGTCGGAGAGGTTGCGTGCTCCGGGAAATCAGCTGGCATGCTCCGGAAGAAGTGGGTCCGTCCGACGGGCGTCGAAAAAACCATAGGCCGTCTGTGACCCTAAGAGACGGGCTGGCCTCCCACAGACGGGCTGGCCGTCTGTCGAGGAAAACATACTTTTTGACTCAAAAAATTCCCGTTCTTCCCCCCTCTGCCTACAAAAGGTGAAAAGACTTATTTCTCGTGGAGTATGGGACTAAAACCTCCGAATCCAAACCGTTTGTAAAGGCTCGAATACTGATTTCATCATAGGGTAATCTCTGATACGGACCGCTCCGGGATACGGTGCCTACAGCTAGGTTCGGCACGCGTCATAGTGGCAACTCCACTGGGGACACTTCGTGACTTTACTCTGAAAATGTTTCGGTTAAAATGTATAATTGAGTTTTTAAAACTTAAAATTCTATTTCTTTTCAAAAATTGCATTGCATCATTTTAAAGCCTTAGAATTGCTCTAGTTTGGTCCCTTATTTTACCCCGGTGCATTAACGAAGCATAACCCTACTTTCACTCATTGTAGGGAAGTGTTAAGGATAATCACCAGCCCAAGCCTAGTACCTCGCGGTATATCAAACGGAGACCCGACCGATCGTCATGCTCGGGATGAGCTAGACTCGTTGGCAAGGACCATGCTTGGGTAGCCCAAAAGTATCATCACCTTGACCAAAGCTCATATAATGGCAAATAGAAACTTTCACTAGGTGATATGCTCCTTAATACAATGCTTGTGATATGGGCCATTATATGTTAGACAAAATCAAGCGAATTAAGTGGTCTTCTATCAAGGGCTTTCATGCCTCGATAGGTTCACTTTAATTTAATTTAATTGTTCAAATATGTATTAGCCAAACCCATATGCATGTGCTTTAAATTAAGAGTGTTATGCTGCCGGTTTTTTACCATGCACTTTGCATGTTCATATGGTCCCCTGTTGACCCATGGATTAAGCCCACCTAGGTAAGAGACCACACGACCTTGTATGTGGGAGTGATAAGGTTGGAAGGATCTATCTGCTTGCATGTGGTTGTTATGATGCATCAATACGATCATGTATTGTATATGTCATCCATGCATCATTTTAACAATATGAATCTTTCAGCCATCATAGATTCATCTAAGTGGTCTAGGGATCCCAACGGGTAGTTAAGCAAAAAAACCTATCTTTGAATTGCCAAAAGGGTATTAGTTTGGGGTTTAGATTCACTCTCGGAGAGCATTGAGACTTTGTTTTCAGACCTTATTTTTTCAACAGAATGGCTGATCTTTTAAGAGAGATAGAGGTAATTCGTGCTCTGATTGCCGAGGAAGTAACTAGGAGATTGGAGGAATTTGAAAATAGGATGATGGCCATAATGAGGGATCTGCCTGCTACAACAACCCAGCCCGCTAGGAAGCCACTAACTGCTCTTGTAATAGGGCCATAGAAATTATATCCAGCTAGGAAGGATCCTTTGGTGATTGTACTTCCACCAGTGACTGAGCTTAGGAGTGCACCCAAACCTCAAAGGGTTGTACAACTTGATAACGATTTCTTTGAGGAAGACCTAGAGAACTCAACCCCAGTGAAGAGTGAAATGCCTCAAGTTGAGGAGGCAATATGGAAGAAGATAGAAGTGAGGTTTGAAAAGTTTGAAGCCCGGACGGCGGCTATCATGGAGAATTTAGTCACCGTCGTAATGCCACCCGCTAGGCATCAGCCTATCGCTCCTACCGTGCCCCAAAAAGAGCATGATCCAACTAAGGAAGCATGCATACCACCCATTGAGTTTAGAGGAGAGTCGCATGTTGCTCCATCATCTGAGTAAAAAGGCAAAGGGCGTGCTTCAGAGAATGGGTTTCTAGCAGCGGAACGAGGCTTGAAAAGAAGGATGGACGTCCTCAAAGATGAACTTTCAAAGGCCAAACTTGCGACTACCCTGTCCACTCGTAAGGAAATCTCGATGAATTTAGAAAAGAGAGGTAGACTGCATGGGTCTAACAACTGTGTCGGCACTTGGGGAATGGAAGAAGTATCAGCGATCGGAACAGCCCAGAAGTGTGGTTTCGGTGTAGGCAGATCTTCACCTCAAGCATTAAAGAGGAACTCGCGACCAAGTTAGGCTAGGCCAACTATAGGTTAGAGGCAACTAAACCATCATCAGCATACCAGCTATCTAGTCGATGATTGCCAATCCCTAAAAGGTTAAGTTTAGGATCCCATTAATAACAAGCAGTTGGTAATCCTCGAAGGAGGGAATAATGGCATGAGAGGAAGTAATCATAGGAACTCGCGCCTTGATGATGACAGTGCGAGAGATATTGGAGCCACTAAGATTTCAACCATTGGAACTACTCGAGGCTGCTATACCATCTGGGATAAGTCTTTATCTGAGCATCTCTTTCATTTCATTAACAGGGGGAAGTTACAGCCGAAGCCTGCAAAACCCGCCAAGAGTCAGGGGCGTCCCAACCATCGACCGGATCAATATTGTGCCTACCATCAGCATACTAGGCATGAGACTGATGGGTGCCGAACTCTGAGGAAAAAAGTCCAATATCTAATCGATAAGGAGCTAAGAGGTGGGGAAGATGGCCCCTGAGGATGATAATGAACCATTGGTCGAAGCACCTGTGCTAGTAGAAACAGGATAGTTATTTGGATGTTCTTTTTATTCTAGAACTATTTGATAATGATATTTAACTCTAGTTTATTAAATGAAATGAATGGTTTTTGCTTATTTGTGTGATGTTTCTGATGATTTCACTGTGCATAATCATGATCACAACTCATTCATATTTGACATTGATTCAACTGATGCCATTTTATTTAATCTCGAAGACTTTGGAGAGCCCAAAGGAAATCTTGTTAGCATCTGTAACTCCTGAACAGAGGTTAAAATTTGAGAGAATAAAAAAAAGTGTGGAAAAGTCTTTGCCTGGACCTATGAAGACACGCCGGGAGATGATCGCAAAGTCTCCAAACACACTATGCCAGCATATCACAATCATGGACTAGTTATGCAGAAGCTCAGAAGACTTAAGCAGGAAGGGACAGAAAAGGTTAAAAGGACAGATCCACAAGCAGAAACGGGGCCAAATTTCTTATTAAAGCGTAACACCCAATTGGGTTGATCCACGTTGTCCCTAATGTTTAGGAAGAGAAGTGCATGTATGTGTAAACTATTTGGATTTGAATAAAGCCTGTCCAAAAAAAATTAAAAATAAAAAAAAAATAATTAATATAAAATAAAACAAAAAAAAAAAGAAAGAAAGAAAAAAGAATTTATCATCGATATGGGACAAGGGAAAGTTATCTGGGGGCAAGCTTTGTTCAAATCCCGTTGATTTATACATACCCATACTTTGCCATTATTCTTGACTACTGAAAATGACCAAAAGACTGATTCACAAGCTATTCACCCAGTTCTTCAGTGTAGAGGATGTGCAGTGTAAGAGGTAAGCTGATGACATATGGCTGAGGTGCTTAGACGAGAAGAAGGCCAAGAAGGTTATGGAGGAGACTCATACTAGGGTCTGCAGTCAGAACCCCTACAAGAGTCACGCCTTATTCCTTGATGCATGTGGCGAAAGCACTACTACCTGTCAAAGTAGATCTCAAATATTTAAGGGCAGTCATGGAAGCAGCTGCTACAATAGCTAAGCACGTCAGACAAGAATAGGGTAATCATAAAAGCAGTAACTACAACAGCTAAGCAGGTTAGACGAGGACAGGTGGTGGGATTACTATCGCAATCAGACCTATCAAAAAACAATTTGCTCGATCATTCGAGAAGAAAGTCAGAAAGCACCCACTGAAAGAGTGGGATTCTGTCTTTAAGCAAATAGGTCCGAGTATTCCACGTAGATGAGGTAAATTCAGACCGGCGTATGAAGACCCATTTGTTCTTGAAAAGTTGTTATCCAAGGTAGCAGCATTCCGATAGATGGTGATGGAACGAGTACGAAGAACTATTTAGCATCAATAGACTCAAGAAGTTCCATGGCTAAAGACTAAAAATTAAAAGAAGAGAATAAATGCCCTGCCGATTAAAAACTAAAAGAAGGCGGTCTTGCTAAAATTAGGTGTCTTGTCAGGGTGAAAATCGAAAAAAGGCACCCTTGGCAAAAATTAGAGGCTTGAGAGAAAATGTCCAATCAAGAAAATCCGAGAGGGTTGATTGGAAACAGGAGTTTTTATGCTTTTAAGATCCATTCTGGGATTAGATGTAGTTTTGCATTTTGAATCTATGTTAGATAACGATCATTTATGGAGAAATCATACTGAAATGCACACAATTTTGCAGAAAGATATGAAACAAAGGCAATTAGGCTCATGTGTTCATTATCTTCTAGTTCTTCTTTAAAAAGAAAAACATCATTTTTAACTAAATAACTATGCTCTGCTCCCGCTGGCTAGATGCCTAAATCGATGGATCCTATTATCAACCATAGGGCCAAGCACCTTTCTCTTGTATGCACTTGTAGAATATAGAAGGGCAATCTCCGATTAGGGGTATAATAGCCTTCACAGGCAGCTGGGTCCCGAGATCATGGTACTCGGGGGTGAAAGCCGAAGATAAGATGTCGTCTGGGAAGGGTAGAAGAGGCTTCTTAAACATCTGGACTCCCTTTCGATCTGTTGGACATAGTGAGTGGTGGTATATGAAGCTAATGCCCTCGTCTGCCGCCTTGCTCAATCTAGCAACACCCTCGTCGAGAAATGCAAACAAATATAGCCATGGCTGGGGGAGGAAATGCCTTAACGAATAACTACGGATCACCCTAGAAGGGAATTCTGATGATTGCTTTGACTTTTCCCTACAGCTCCAGCCTCCGAGGAAAGCCCCTCGGAGTTAGGACGTCCGTCTCTATTTGGTGTTCCCCGTCTCTAGCATTGAGAGACGGGCCATCGCTTGGATAGACGGGCCGTCTCTTGTGTTGTAGAGACGGCTGTCCCTAGTCCCGTGCCTCGGTCCATCTGTCGTCTAGATTACCACGTGTACCCTTCTTATAGATTCCCATCTGTAGTTCTTGGGATGGCCATCGGTAGTCGATCAGATCAGATGATGCCGGATTTGGTGAATTTTATCTCATAAGTTTAAAAACTCTTCAAATTTGAATTGGATTGGGATAGTTAATGGGATTAAAACTAAATTTCAATTTCCTTTTCAAATTCAAATTCTTTGAACTGATATTTATCCCAATTATCTTATAAACTCTATAAATAGTGGATTAAATTTCATTATTTAAGGTTGGCAAATTTTCAAGGGAAAAATCTTTTTGTGAGCAAATTTACTAAAATCCAAATTTAATAATTTTTTTAAAAATCTCTACTTTCAGTTATTTTTTTTATTTTATTTCATAAAAATTCTTTCAACCTTTCTACTTCTTTCAATTTTTATCCGTGAATTGAGCTAATTTGAGGTAATGAAATTCATTCGTTTCCATCAATCTGGCTAATTTCAATATTTGAATCGCTGTTAAATTCTCAAGAAAAAAAATATAAATTTTCTTTTCTTGATCCACTTTTTTTCGATCCTTATGAAACGTGCGAGACCGAAGTCATCCGATATCCACCCAAAAGGTAAAATCCGAGGGTAAACATTCTAGATTAATATTTGTGTAATTTAATTGACTTATATTAATTGCTTTGATTTTTAATAAGTTTTTTTTTTATTTAACAAAGAATTTCAATTGGAGTTTTGAAGTTTTTACCGATTTTCTGGAATCAGGGGTGACTGACGGGCAGAGTGGTCACCGATGCCCGTCCTTAATTTGAGAGACGGGACGTAGGTGACGCACCACTCCGTCCGCCGGTCACACCAGAGATGCCCGTCGGTAGTATGCAGAAGGCCGTCCCTGGGCAAATTCTCATGTTTTTAACTTATTTCTTTTACCCTTTTTATTTCTTTTATATTTTAACTCATTTCCTTTAAAGTTTCTTGTTATTTTACCCTTTTTTATTTTATTTTATTCTTGATTTTGATGCTGACATGTTTATTTTTGTGAGTTATTATCTGGCCATTTTGGATGAGTTGGAGTTGTTATTGATGGTGGTTGCGCCAACCTGAGGATTTCCATCTGGGTTCTTTCTCTACCCCTGTTTTTTTTATGTTTATTCATTTTATTATGAAAATTGTTTTAATGTCATTAAAGTAAAAATGGCCAAATGTTTTATAGTAATTAATTCTAGATTTTCCGAAAATCGGGGGCCAAAGTCCTATTTTTTTAGCCAATAAAATCGACACTTCTCAAAAATCTACTTGTAATAAATATGCATGGCAGGACCAATGTCCTCATTTTAATGAATATCCCGATTTCTGTATGATTTACCTATCATTTTATAATGGGGATTGTATTCTGCCCCTAGTTTTATTGTAATTTATTTTCGTGTATTTTATTTTGTGTCAATTTACTGCTTTATCTATGTGAATGGATTGCGCTTTAATTAATTGCATTGTATGGAAATTTGATGAAATAATGAATTTAAAACTTAATTATAATATTAATCAAGGTACAAATAAATGAGAAGTCCAGAACCCGCTCCGGTCTTGGCCTCAATGAGGTTAGAGGTCCATCTCAATGTTTCATTGGGATGGAACCTCCAAAATATCTCTTGTTTCCCACCAAAAGGCCTAATCAACATAATCCTAGGCTCCAAGGGGTTAGAGGATTATCCTAATGTTCTATTGGGCTGAGACCTCTAAGATCCCTCTAGTTTGCCCAAAATGGATATTTACGCGCTGTGTGATCCTAGGTTCCACGAGGTTAGAGGGTCATCCTAATGTTCTATTGGGCTGGCACCTCTATGATCCTCTTGGCTTACCCAAAATGGATATGTATGCGTCGTCTTAGGCTCACTGAGGCTAGACGACCCTTCCCAATGTTCTATTGGGTGGTGACTCTAAGAAACCTCATTGTTGCCCAATTCACTTGTAATTCGTTGCAAGTTTTAATGAACCTCATCCCGATCGCCCAAAAAGTGGGTGGTTCGGGGCGCCCCGGGGTTCGGCGCGCGTCATACTCTTATTTATTGTTTTGAATGCTTGCGATGCGCTTTAAATTAAATGCATTAATCGAGTGAGATGAGAGATAGAATTTTATAAAATAAAAACTCAATTATAATTAACCAAGACATAAATAAGAGTGAAGTTCCGAACATCATCTCTGGTTTAGACCAATAGAGGTTAGATGACCTTTCCCAATTTCTTATAAATTAGGTGGCGACTCCAAAATGCCTCAAAGGTGCCTAAAGGTGTCATGAGGCTAGATGAACTCCCCAATGTTCTATTGGGTAGGGATTCTAAGATGTCTCATAGCACCCAAGATCAAAAAAGACGTAAACCAATCCCTCGAGCCCAAAAAGCGGATCTCGTGTACGAGGGCCTTTGCTAGGTTCGGCATGCGTCACATGTGCACCCCTTGATGGTCTTTCGGGTGACGTACTCAACATCGAATTCCTGCAATAACAACAACCATCTCCTCATTTTCCCTAGCAAAGATGGAGCCTCCTGCAGGTATCTCAGGGGATTGTGTTTCATCACTGCCTGTACCTTGTAAGAGTGAAAGTAGTATATCAACTTCTTGGAGGTCCAGATTAACAGGAGGCAAATCTTTTCCACTTCTGCATACTTGACCTCATAGGAAAGGAACTTCTTGCTAAGGTAATAAACCGCAAACTCCACTCCGAACTCATCCTCTTGAGCCATCATTGCACCTACAGAACTATCCTCTACAGCAAAATACAGAATAAGGGGCTTGACTAGTTGTGGTGGTTTCAAAATTGGTGGATTCAGCAAATATTCCCTGATAGTATCAAAGGCTTTCTGACAGTCTTTGTTCCATACTGCAAGTTGGTCTTTTCTGAGTAGCTTGAAGAATAGCTCACAAATTGAAGTAAGTTTGGCAATAAACCTGCTGATATACTGCAGCTTACCCAAAAAGCTTCTGACATCCTTTTCCTTCTAAGGCACCAGCATCTCTTGGATGGCCTTGACCTTGTGCAGGTCGATCTCAATCCCCTTCTGGCTGACCACATGTCCTAACAGTTTCCCTGATGTGACACCGAAGATGCATTTCTTAGGGTTTAATCACAGATTGTACTTACCAATCCTCTGAAAGAACTTTTCTAGAGCCTCAAAGTGACCTTCCCTGGTGGCTGACTTGAACATCATGTCATCCACATACACCTCCACTTTCTTGTGGATCAACTCATCTAGGATCCTTATCGCCATTCTCTGATAAGTTGCGCCTGCATTCTTCAAACTAAATGGCATCACCCTATAAGCAAACGTCCCCCATTCAATGATAAAGGTTGTTTTGATCCGATCGGCTATTTTATTAAGGATCTGATTATAACCTGCATAACCATCCATAAAGCTATACATCATGTAAGCAGCTGCACTATCTACTAACACGTCTATGTGAGGCAATGGAAAGTCATCCTTCGGACAAGCCTTATTCAGATCTCGATAGTCCACACATACACCTACTTTGCCATTCTTCTTGGCCATCGGGACAACATTGGCCAACCAAGTTGGGTACTATACTTCAATTAAGAACTTGGCCTCAATCTGTTTATGAATCTCTTCTTTTACCTTATCTGCCCATTCTGGCCTGAGCCTCCTAAGCTTCTGCTTGACAGGCTTATGGTCTGGGTATGTTGGGCTGGCATGCTCTGCGATTTCACGGTCTATTGTCGGCATATCTTCGTAGGTCCAGACAAAGACTTTTTAATGTTTTCTTAAGATTCTCTCAAATTTTGCTCGCTCTTCAGGAGTTATGTTAGATATTATTAAGATTTCTTTCGGGCTTTTTGAAGTTCCAAGATTAAATGGACTAGCATCAGTTGAATCAATGTCAAATATAAATGAGTTATGATCATGATTATGCATATTGAAATCATCATAAACATTGCACAAGTAAGCAAAATCATTCATTTCATTAATAGAACTGTAAATGTCATCAACATCATTAAAAATTTCGGGTGTAAAAAGGAAATCTAAACTATCTTTTTCTTATTCTTTCACCGACGTTGATGTCACAGCTGACGGTTCTAGACCAAATTGGCACCTTGGAGGCATTACAGCAACCCCCTGCATGACTTCACTCTGTCCCTTTGCAATTTCATCTTCCATCTTCGCTTTCCCTTTCGCTTGGGCAGCCATCAGTCTCTCAGTGATAATTTCTTCGGGTGCTCCGTGGTCCCAGACTGTCTCTTTGGTCATAATTTCCTCATCCCAAAAACCCTCTGCTGGCTTAATTAATCCAATATCCCAATCGAAGACATCATTGAAGACCTAGAATCTCGGCACAATTTTCCCATCGACCCACTGAGGTTCTGCGTCCCCCGTGTAGGCACGCACTAAAGTTGCACAAAGCTTTCTCCGATATAGGGGATTTCATCCACTGACTTCTTACCCTTCTTTGCAACACCTTCATACCCAAGGCCCCTCCTATCCTTTTGGCCTCTAGTAGCAATGGTTGTTGGCAATCCCTGTGAATTCTTGCCTAAACCCACACCAGGGAGGAATGACATCTTCTTCATCATATTTAGCACTTAAAGGCTTCCTTCCATATATTCTGTCACAACCCGAAAAGTACCCTAGAAGGATTCGTGCATATTGATATGAGTGGTGACAAAAGTTGTGCAAATTGAAGTGTTAGGTATGTCAAATGAACCATTTAAGAATTTAAGTGAAAGTTTCGGCAATTAATGGTAAAATTATGAAGTGTGAGTTTAGGACTTAATTGAAGGAGTAAGATTAATTTTGTGGGCCAATGTTAAGAATTATATAGAGGGATGCCAAATGCAAGAAGAATTAAGAATGAAAGGTTTAATAAGGAAGTTTGACATAAAAATCTAGAGTAGACCAATAGCAAAGTGACATGTGGCAAGTGGATAGGTTTTGGTGGGAAAGGTATAAGAGAGAGTGAGAGAATGTGAGAGAGGGGAGGAAAAATCTGCTCTCCTCTCATTCCGTTCTCCTCTTCCTCTTCTTCTTCTTCTTCTTCTTCTTCTTCTTCTTTTAATTTATCCCCTAGTTGCTGTAATTTTTGGATGATCTAGCAAATTCAAGGGTTGATCAAGTAAGTAATTGGTTCCTTTCTTCTTCTTTCCTTATCATGAGTAAAGGTTATTTATGATCTAGGTTAATCTTTGAATTTTGGGTGGTTTTGTGTGTATTTTGATGAGGTAATTGGATGATTGTGAGTGTGGAAGAGTATGGGAGCAAGGAACTGCAACCATTTAAGCTTTTAGGAGCAAAGGAGATGAGGTTTGGGATTTTGTTATTTGATTTGGGGTTTTGATTTAATGTTCTGGAAATTTGTGGGGTTAAAGTTGTTTGAGTATGTTTAAATGCTAAGGGTTTTGACTTACTTTTGTTGATATTCTTTGAATGTGGTATAATGGGTCAAAATGTGTAATTAATTGAAGGTTGGAAGTAAATTTTTGGTTTTGTTAAATGAGGGATTTTGATTATGTTTATTGCATGAAGTAAGTCTATTTATTGGTATAAAAGTTGGGTTTTATGTTGTTTATGATGATTTGAATGTTTGATTTCAGTTGTGTTAAATTTTGGTTTAAGTTTGGGGAGTGTATAGCATGAATTTTTTGGGTTTTTGATGAGTCACAGGGCAGTAAGGAAAGCCTTACCACCGTGTGATCGTATTTTTGGGTTGAGTTTTGCTTGCCCGTGAGTTTACATGGGGGTATGGACTTGTCATACCGCCGTGTAAATCTATTCTGTTCTGAAAAATTGCTTTGGTGCATTTTTATACGGTGGTAAGGTTTAGTCATACCGCCGTGTAAATGCATTCTATTTCGGATGGGGTTTTGCTCGGAAGGCTAAGCGGTGGTAAGGTTTTTCCTTACCACCGTGTGAAAGGCCTTACACAGCGGTAAGCTTTGGTCATACCACTGTGTAAAAGTCCTTTGTTTTAAAATTGAGAATTTTTGAATGTTGTCTTATATGCCTAGTTTGAATACGTTGTTACTTTTAGTCTTTATCTATTTGAGTTATCATCTAATAAGAGATATCTAATTGAAGCATTTACCACCTCGGGATATGTTTAATTTCTTGTGTGATAAGTACGAGATATTGTTTAATGATTAATATGTAATTAGTGATAACGATATGCATGTTTATGAATGTATGAACCCACATGAAAATATAAAATGTTATAAGTATTATATGACGAAGTTAAACTGTATAGCCTGCATAGTCGGTCGTGGATAGATAGGCATGACTATAGAGTTCTGATAGCTACAGCCCCTTTGTTCTATTCTGGACCCTGATCAGGTCACCATTTGGGTCCTCACGATCCTCAATGTGTACGGATCTTGTTTAAGATCCCCAAATGTGAAAACCTTTTTATGAGAAAATAAGAAATTGCTTTTTGATGGTACCCTCGGGTACCCCCAATGTGTTCTGTTACTCGCTTATCCACCCTCTTGACTTAGCAGGCAATTAAAAGAATAAAAGAATGTGAATAAATTGATAAGTTCTGTAATGATTTGTAAAAGATATGTGAATGAGCATTGAATGTGTGTTGATATACATATATATATCACCTGAGCTTGTGCTTTACGCACTCATGTGTTCTATATCCATTATGGACACCATGTGAAATTGTTTGGTATCTTCGGATACCTAAAATGCTTTTGTACCTGACTTTAATGTCAATTAAATGAAAAGAGATGTAACGGATAATGTCTATTTTGATAAGTGTGTATGAATGAATATTGACTGCATGAGAATTTGTATGTGGATAATACATGTTATAAGTTTGTTTAAAGGTTAAGGGTATGATTGTCTGTATGAAGTCTTTGTAAAGAATTATTAAAATAATTAATATGCATATTTGTTATGGTTGAATAATTAGTGAATGATTTCTATAAATATATATTTGTTTACATGTTGAATTGAGAACACAGGTATGTTATGTATTTTCTTGTCTTCTGAACCTTAGCTTGGACGACCAATATAAGTATATCGGTAAGGAATCCTTGGGTATTGTTTGTTGATTCTTGAAGAATACAATAATTGCATGTTGATTTATAGTTAATGGGAAATAAAGAGGTAAGAACGATATAGATAACCGAATTTAAGAAAGGATTTAGAATTTATTTTGGAATATGTATGTACAAAGGTTTTCTATAGAACTACGTGGTTCTGATTCCCAACAATAGGGATACGTAGGAAGCTTGGGATAATTATTTCAGGCCCGAACCAAATCTGAAAATTGAAGTGTTTTATTTAGTCTTTGAACAAGTAAGAGGTTTAATAAAATGAAATGTTTCGACTTAAGCATTGATACTAGAATCTCCATGATTTTTGATTTATTAGTAATAATGGGAATTGGTAAGACTTAATATTTTTTGACTAGTAAAATGTATTTTTGGTAACTAATGAGATATAGCTATTAATATGGTTAATTAAATGATTTAGATAAATAACGAGTATGTGTAATGTATTTATAGTTAAAAAGTAATAAAGTATTTCTGTGTATGGTCTATAGATTCAAATGCATATGTATTGCTTAAGTTTTCGTAACAGAACAATGATATGAATTTGTAATGATTTTTGCTGCTATTCCTTTATGTTTATATATGTATATACTGCTTATGCATGTGTTTGTTCCAACAACTGTGAGTAGCTGGATATTATTTGTTTCGCCCACCCTCTAAGCGTTATCGCTTAGCATGGGTGTTTCTCCATGCAAGTTAGGAGATCAGAGTAGTGCAGCGGTCCGCTGTGACTTTGGCCAACAAGTCGGTAGAAATTTATAGGAAGTTATTATTATTTTCGAAATATAATTAAGTTTACTTATTAGCATTTGTAATAAGTTGTAATATTCTCTAGTGCGAATGATGGTGTGGTGATGATATAGGCTTAGAATGTGCATGTCTTGAGGTTCTGCTTTTAGAAATTTTATTATTCTGCTTTTTTTGTTATTGCTTAAAGTGTTTGTCTGGTAGCACCCTTCACTCACCATAGCTCTTTGTCCTTCGATATGCTATGTGTGGAAGTTGGGGGTGTTACATGTTCTTCTTCGTCTATCATGGCAACATGAAATCCACTGAAAGGCTGTCTCGCAATTTCCAATATTGAGACCTGATTCTCCCTCACAGCCCTTATAGTTACAACCTGCCGCTCATGAGGAATCTTAACCATTTGGTGTAGAGTGGAGGGCACCCCTCCCAACTTATGGAACCAAGGCCTTCCCAAGAGGGCTGAGAAGTTGGCAGGAATGGGTAAAACCACAAATTCGACCTCGGTTTCCACCAGCCCCATCTTGACTACCGTTTTAAATGTCCCCAAAGCCTGCCTCCGCAAGTTGTCATAAGCGGTGATCGTTAAACCAGCATATCCTCTGTAACTTCGAAGGCTGCCATCGCCACCAGTGGGCATACATTAATCGATGAACCATCGTCTAACATGACACATACCGTGTGCTTCTGATTGATCTGAGCCCTTACGTATAAGGGGCAATTATGATTGCGGCCTTCCGCCGGCAAGTCAGCATTTGTAAACACCACATTTTCCCCGGCACCCCCTTTGACTACATCTAGCAGCTCTGTAGGCGATATGGTTATAGCCACTGTAGTCTCACACAAAGCCTCTACTAGCTTCTGCTTATGAGATAAAGACTGCCTCAGTAAATCCCATATTGAATTTTGAGTCGGCGTCTTTTTCAACTGTCTCATTATCGGATCCTCCTCTGGCTCTTTTTCTTTTTGGCCTACTGCTAGATCATGTGGCCTATCAGCTTTCGGAGCTACCTTTCCACTCCGGGTCACTGCTCCAACTTTCTTCTTCTCCTTATTCTCCTCTTCCTCCTCCTAACCCCACGGGTCGAGAAATCTATCAACTTCAGAATTATCATTTTCATCTCCACTTTCATCAGTGGACCGGTAGTCGATCACTGTCACGGGAAGTCCTTCTTCACTTACCTCATGGAGGCGCATAATAGCAGCGTTGACATCGATACCATGTAAGTCTTTCAATATAAACCATTCGGGCAAACTAGACCCGATCATGAACACAAGCGGGGTACATTATTATACTCAGGCTTCTTCTGATTCCCTCTCTTCTTGGGATCTGTGATCTACTTGGAATCGATTAGATCCTGAATCACATGCCTTAGTGCTTTACATTCATCAGTTTTGTGCCCAGTATGTTGATGGTATGCGCAGTACTCATTATCCTTGTGCCCTAGCAAACCCTGGGTCCTGGCCGGTTGGGGTGGTAAAGGTTACAGTTTCCCCTCCTTCATCAGCCTTCTAAGTACCCATGAGACAAATCTCCCTATATTAGAGATTTTCCTTGGAGCAGTGTTCATAGCTAAAACTTCAGCCATCTTCTTGGTGCCACTGGTGGAGCCTATTGGCCTACTTGCCCCCTGGCTGCTACTACCCTTTTTGGCATAACCTTCATTGCTCGCTCTTCTTGTTAGGTACTGTCCCTCATCTTCGATGGCAATATACTTCAATGATTCCCAATCTCTCAGACCCTTCATCTTTCGCCCATCCCTCAAGTACGGGTTAGCATTCTTGATAAAGAGCCGAATCTGATCTTGAGTATCTGGTTTTCTCTTCATTTCTAGCACCCGGTTCCTCCATCGAGTCAGATACTCGTGGAAGGACTCACCGAACTTCTGCTGTAGCAACTCCAAGTCCTTCAGGGTCACCTCCATCCTTGTGTTGCAGTCATATTGCTTGAGGAATTCTTCCGTCAGTAAGTCCCAATCCTCTTTAGTCCTCCGGTCTAGGCCATCGTACCAATCTACTGCCGGGCCAATTAAGCTCAAACAAAAGTACTCTATTTTTTGCCTCTTCGTTAAAGTAGTACCCTTCATCACCAGCAAGTACTACTTTATGAGTAGGATCAGAAGTACCGTTAAATTTTGGGACATCTAGCATTTTAAAGTTCATAGGGTTCACATCCTTTCCCTCCAATTATTTGTCCTCAGGATTCATCCCTCGTCCTCGAGTTAACATCCTAGTCATCGCTTCAAAATTTTCCCCCATCTTCTTCCAAATTGCTTCTTCAGTCTGTGTTGCCTTTCCCCTCACTGACACTTGTTCCTCATACTCGTTTTCTTCCCAATCCTCATCTACCCTATGGGCTGGCCCCCTTCTCTGCCCTACCAATATAATTTCCCTTAAGTCCACTGGCAGTGGATGAATCTCTTCGACTGGGTCTTTTCTGACCTCCTCCTGTTCATTTTGTCTCATCGGAGGAGGAGCTAGGTTCTGTGGTGCGGCAGGCTGGGCCATATTTGCCATCATGGCCATCATCCTATTTTTAAAATCTTCAAACCGTCTGCCCACTTCCTCAGCTATCATGGCCCTGGTGGCATCTGCTCCTCTTGGTGAATTGGCCATTTCACAATTTATGGAGAACTGAACAGATGTAGCGTGACTGCTTTCGAAGACTGATTATGAAAACTCTACCCTTTTCGGTAGCTCGAAGAATGGATTTTTGCGTAGCCGCCCCTGAGGACCTCTTGACCACCTGGGTAGATCTATGATGGCTGCAAAAATATATTTGGTCCGGATGATGCATAAATGCCATAAGATGCATGATCGTGCTATGCAACACCCACAAATCATGACCGCCGAACCCCGGGAGGACCCAAAGACCCGCCTTTAGGGCGTTTGGGTGAGGTTCATTTAAACTTGCAAGATATTACAAGGGCATCTATTTTGGGCAACAAGGAGGTTTCTTGGAGTCGCCACCCAATAAAATATTGGGAAAGGTCGTCTTGCCTCAATGAGCCTAAGACAATGCATATGCATCCATTTTGGGCAAGCCAGAGATATTTTGGAGACCCCACCCCAAGAGAACATTGGGATGGTCCTCTAACCTCGTGGAGCCTAGGACTATGTAAATTGGGCCTATTTTGGCAATAAGAGATATTTTGGAGATCCCACCCCAATGAGACATTGAGATGGTCCTCTAACCTCATTGAGCTTAAGACCAGAGATGGTTTGGGACTTTCCATTTATTCAAACCTTGATTAAATTACAATTGAGTTTTGAATTTAAGATTTTATCCCTTTTCTCATTCATTTTTAATGCAATAATTAGAGCGCATATCAATCACATAATTAAAGCAGTAAATAAAAGCAAGATTAAAATAAGGTAAATATAAATACAATAAATTACAACAAAAGTAGGGGGGAACATAGCCCCTAATGTAAATAAAATATAAGTCATACATAAAACGAGGTATTTATTAAGGTTGAGGACATTGGTCCTCGCATGCATAGTTAAAGAAAATAATTTTAATGTGACAATTTATTTTGGATGGAAAAATTAGGACATTGGTCCCATTTTATTAAACGTGCATAAAATAAATGATTTTATTAATAATTACATGACAAATAAATTAAAAATACAAATAAAGGAAAAAATAATAAATACAATAAAAAGATAAGTCCCCGATTCTTCTCCTTCGTTCGCATGGATGCTCAAAGATGACAAAAAATAAGTATTTGAAAACAAAAACAAACACAAATAAAATAATATTAGTAATTAAATCAAAAAATTAATTAAATATAAAAAATAATAAATAACAAATTAAAATAGATAAATATGCACTATGGATGACAAATAAATTAATCTAACATAACAAATCAAATAAATTAGCATATTAACAAATTAAAACAAATAAAAATACAAATTATGATGATGATGATGATGATGATGATGATGATGATGATGATAATAATAATAATAATAATAATAATAATAATAATAATAATAATAATAATAATAATAAAAATAACAATAACGATAACGATAACGATAACGATGACGATGATGATGATGATGATGATAATAATAATAAAAATAATAATAATAATAATAATAATAATAATAATAATAATAATAATGACAATGAAAAAAATGATGCAATAATAATAATACAAAAAGGAAGAACAAACAAATAAATAAGATAAAGTAAAAATAATATTAAAAATGTTAAATCTATATCTAAAATCACATAAAATAAATAAATAAACAGTAAATTAAAAGATCTACATGATAACTAATTAAATATGAACAAAAATAAATAAAAGAAAAATTCAATTAAGAGATCGAGCCTAGAATGTTTACCCTCAGATTTCGAATTTGATGGAGAAAAAAATATGATTGATTTTACTTGCTTTGATTCATAAAGTAAAAATAAAAAAAAATTGAAATTTTATTCCAAAGGAAAATTGTAAAAAATAACAGAAGAAAAGAAATTTAATTCCCAAGACCAAAGAATTATTTTCTTTGTTTCAAGAAATTATAATTGATAAAAAAAAACAAATCTCAAGAACAAAGAATGATTTTCTTTATCTCAAAAAAAATTCTTGATTAAAAATTGAATTTTTAACCTTAAAAATTTTTATTTCGAGAAAAAAAAATAAAAGAAATATAGAGACAATTCTTGGAGAAGAAGAAGAAAAGAAAAATGAAGATTTTTTATCAAAAGAGAATTTCCCCTTTCTTCTTTCTAAATTTTTCTATTTAAATGAGTAAAAATGGAAAAAAAATCAGTAATTAAGGAAGAAAATAGGATTTTTATTAAATTCCCCTTAATTTGGGTGCAAAAAAGGAAATTATCATTAAAAATCCAGAAAAAATGTGAAAAAGTCAAAGAAAATCAAGAAAAATGGAAAAAATGGGCGAAAAATGCGTTTGCGGCAGACCAGGGGCGACCGATGCCCGTCGGTACGCGCGACGGGCGCGCATGCTGGCAGCTCGGATGCCTGCTCGCCGACGCGGCCGAATTTTTTTTTCTTTTAATTTTTAAATCTAACTAAAAACACAATAATTTTCAAACTCCATTTTTCAAAATAAATTTTTAAAACATTTTTTATTATTTTTTATTTTTTTATTCTAAAATGTAAATTTGACAAGAAAATCATCACTTTTAACCTTTTTGCCCGTGAATAGACATCTAATCATCATTGAGTAACTCTGATCTACGCTGACTCAGGACCCGGTGTCTACAGTTGCCCCCAGTTTTGGGGAAGCTAGTGCATAGATGCTTAGGTGAGCCAAAACTCATAGAAAAAAGGAAAGAGACACGTACCTGAGGTAGCTATCTTTCCGAACTGAGTGATGCTGTTGAGGTGGTTGTCGCCATGTTGTTAGCGTGTTATCTTTTGTTGAAGCGGTAGTGTTGTGATCGTGCTAACCCTCCGTGGAGTGGTAGTGTCGTCACCGTGCTAGCCCTTCTGAAGTGGTGTGAAGTGGTAGTGCCGTGGTCATGCTAACCTTCCGTAGAATGGTAGTGCCGCCATCGTGCAAACCCTTTCGAGTTGTGAAGCGGTGGTACCGTGATCGTGGTAACCCTCCATGGAGTGGTAGTGCCGTCATCGTGCTAACCCTTTTGAAGTAGTAGTGCTGTGGTCGTGCTAACCTTCTGTAGAATGGTAGTGCCGTCATTGTGCAAACCCTTTCGAGATGTGAAGTGGTAGTGCCGTGATCGTGCTAACCCCCCGTGGAGTGGTAGTCACGTCATCGTGCTAACCCTTCTGAAGTGGTAGTGTTGTGGTCGTGCTAACCTTTCATAGAATGGTAGTGCTACCATTGTGCAAACCCTTCCGAGATGTGAAGTGGTAGTGTCGTGATCGTGCTAACCCTCTGTAGAGTGGTAGTGCTGTCATCGTGCTAACCCTTCTGAAGTTGTGAAGTGGTAGTGCCGTGATCGTGCTAACCCTCCGTAGAGTGATAGTGCTGCCATCGTGCTAATCCTTCTGAGATGTGAAGTGGTAGTGCCGTGGTCGTGTAACTTTCCGTAGAATGGTAGTGCCGCCATCATGCTAACCCTTCTGAAATGTGAAGTGGTAATGCCATGGTTGTGCTAACCTTCCGTAGAATGGCAGTGCCGCCATCGTGCTAACCCTTCTGAGATTTGAAGTGGTAGTGCCATGATCGTGCTAACCTTCCGTTGAATAGTAGTGCCACCATCGTGCTAACCCTTCTGAGATGTGAAGTGGTAGTGTCGTGGTCGTGCTAACCTTCCGTAGAATGGTAGTGCCACCATCGTTCTAACCCTTCTGAGATGTGAAGTGGTGCCCTCTGTGAGCCCTTTGATTGATTGCCCCCTGAGAGGTCTTTGGTTTATTGTTGGATTGGTGTTTTGACTGATGTCGTCACTCGCCTTTTATCGATTTTCATATCGAATCTCTCTCACTGCGAAACTAGAAAAGTAAATATGCAGGAAAAATAGTGAGCATGCACGTGAAATGAATGGGTCATGTAGAAGTACAAGATAAGAATTCATCTAAGTGGACTTAGAGATGATAGCCGTTCTAGCTGCAATTTGCGATAGGATCGATGCTTTTTGAAGCTACTTTTGAATTTTATGCCTTTGGGGTTGTGAGGTTCTCATCTGATACCTGTAGTTATTTTTTGAAGGTAGTGCATCCCTTGTGAATTTTCACACTAGCTTTTCTTAGCGAAAAATGCATCCTTTGTGGATTTTCACATGACCCTATGCCTTATTTTTGCCTGGAATGGACCTAACCCAATCCAGCAACCTTTTTTTTTTAAAGGACAGACTGCCTGTTTCTAGGTTTTCACCCTATCCTTTTACCTAACTTTTGCTTAGAGAGCCAATTACGGTTTTAATCTCTAACGACTTTTTTTTGTTTTTTTTTTTATAGATTGTAAAGGAGGCTAAAGCTGTTGCCAAAAAATCTTTCAGGCGTGATCGGCATGTACTTACGTCTTAGATCATGGTTTTCTGAGCTTGATTCTTCTCATGATGGTGCTATAGAATTGCCTTTACGGTTGATAGCAGGATGAGCCGGCTGAAGGACCCGAGTGCTGAAAGTAGCAGAGGGTAGACAGTAACAATGTGTTAGACAATTTTGAGTATGCAAAATGAGCTGTTATGATCATATCAACATATTATCGTGTAAATGCATATCTTTTAATTTTATTTCATTACGCATGATCATTATTTGGCATTAATCTCAAAAATACAAAACTTTATCTAATCTTGGGATGGATCTTGAAAGCATCAAACTCCTGTTATCAATCAGCCCTCTCGGGTAGAGGTATAAGCACTCAATGGCCCGTCACTTAGATGAGCGACGGCCATCGGTGGGTCGTCTGCCCGTCGGTCGCCTCAGACCCAGAAAAAAGAAGAAAATCAAATAAAGACTTTTTATTTTAAATAAAAATGAGATTTTATGTGTAAAATCAATATGAGATAATTAAATGTAACAGAGATTAATCCAGAATGTATACCCTCGGAATATTACCTCTGAGGGTGAATGTCGCGTGATTTCTGTTGTTCTACAAGGATTGATCCATGATGTGTAATTTTAGAAGATTTTTGGCTATAAAAATCGTGTTTTCAAAAATAAATCAAGAAAAGAAAATTATATTTTTCTTTCTTGATGTTTTGATAGCAATTATGGATGCTAAAAAAGGCTAGATCGGACAGAAACAAATTAATTTCGTTCTCTCAGATTTTCCTTAATCTAAAGAATATTTGATAAAAATATAACGAAAATAAAAGAAAAAAATTTTTTTTGTCAAAACTGCTAACTCCTTTTTTTGTAAAAAAATGCCAACCCCGAATAATGAGCCCCAATCCCCTATTTATAGGTTTTAGGCAAATAATTCAAATAAATTCAAATTTAGAATTTAAATTAGAAAGAGATTTCTGAGATCGAAATCAAAACCGACTGATTTACAGAATATTCTAAAAATCAAATCCAACATTTGAAAATATTTGAAAAGATTTAGGAAATATAGGAAATCTCAAAAATATATTTGAAAAGATTTAGGAAATATTTGGAAAATCTTGAAAATATTTGAAGAGATATGGAAAATCTAGAAAATCCCGCTCAAGTCAATGGCAGATCGATGACCGATGGGCATCGGTGGGTAACCAATGGGAGTTGGTGACGGGGGCATTCTTTGTCTTTCGAATGACGGGCCATGCACCATATGCGCCCATTGGGTTCCCCGTTAACCCATGGGTAAAGCCCACCTAGGAAAGAGACCGCACTACCTCATGTGTTGGAGTAATAAGGTTGGAAGGATCTATTTGCTTGCATGTGGTTGTTTATGCTGCATCAACACGACCATGCATTTTTAATGTGATTCATGCATCATGCTAACAATCTGAATCTTCCAGCCATCATAAATACGAATCAGTGGTCTAGGGGTCCAGACGGTCGATTGGTAAGGAGAAACCCATTCTTTGAGTCATTAGAACGAGTCTCGCATTGGGGTTCAGAATCACTTTCAGTTAGCACCGAATCCCTACCTTCGGAATTATCACTGGACATGGCCAACCCAGAGCCGAATGCCACACCCAAGAGATGGACTGAAGGGTCCAAGAAACAAAGCGCAGATTTGAGGAATTTGAACGTAGAATGATGGTAATGATGGAAAACTTAGCTGCCACCCTAGCACCGCCAGTAGGTCAACAACCTGCCGATCTTGCCGGGGGACAGGCCCAATAAGTGCCGATCAGTGAGGCACCCCCGGTAGCAGTTGTAGAACCACCCCCTCATATTGACCATAGACCTCCTACAAATGTTGAGCCTAGAAGAATTGGGGAGCATAGGCCTGAAGAGGATTTTATAGTGGATGGGCATCAGTAATCCATGTCAGTACCAGCCAGACCTCATAAAAAGGATGTCGCTTTGAGAAAGATAGAAGAGAGAGTTGAGGCAATGGCCTGTTTATTGTCTGCGGGAAAGGGGATAAGCCCAGAGAATTAGGATTTAGAGGACGAGGAGATGCTTCCTCAGAGATTCAAAATGCCCGAGCTGCCCAAGTTTGATGGTACATCAGATCCGTCTGCTCACATCAAGCAGTACACGCTTGTAATGAAGGGAACTAGGCTTATCGAAAGACAAAAGGTGGAATATTTCTGCCTCAACTTGACTGGGCCGGCTGTGGACCGGTACCATTATTTGGATAGGAGAACAAGAGAAGATTGGGACCTATTGACCAAAGATTTCCTTAAACAGTATGACTATAGCAGCCGAATAAAGGTTACTTTAAAGGATTTGGAGTTACTTCAACAAAAATCTGAAGAGTTATTCCACGAGTATCTTACTCGATGGAGAAATCGGGTAATGGAAATGAAAAGGAAATCGGATACTCCAGATCAGATTCGATTGCTCATTCGGAATGCTAGTCCATATCTTAATGAGGGACTAAAGATGAAGGGGCTCAAAGATGGGGAGTCTCTAAAGGACATAGCTATCGCTAGCAAAGAAAGCAAGCCAAGGTAACTTTGCTGGGAAAAATTTCAGGAACCAGTCGGGGTACATATCAAGCAATACTGGGGGCAGTAATGACGGGAATGATAAGACAATTGAGGTTTCAGCTACCGAGGTTGGGCAAACTCAGAGGAACTATTCCAATTTGGGCCGCTCTCTGTCCTAGGTCTTAGAGAAATTGACAAAGGAGGGGAAGCTGAGACCACTATTGCCCAAGCCAACTATGAATCAAGGACAACTAGGGCATAGAGATGATCTGTACTGTGCCTACCATAAACACACTGGGCACTTGATGGATTATTACCGAACTTTGAAGAACAAAGTTCAAGATCTTATTTATTCCAAGGAGATCACTGACCTTGAGAAGAGGGAGAAAAAGAAGAAGACGGGCTATAACGTAGTCCCCCCACCGTAAATATGTTGGGCCTTGTGAAGGAAAAGATTATGATTTTTTCAGTTGCTTTGTTCTTTTATTTCAAGAACTTCTTATGATAATTTTTGCAATTTTAGTAAGATGAATAATTTTGCTTATGTGCATGATGTTTCTAATTATTTCATTTCACATGATCATGATGTATTCATTTTTGACATTAATTCAATTAATACGAATGTATTTAATTTCGGAACTTTAGAAAACCCAAAAAAAATCTTGATAGCATCTAATATAACTCCTAAAGAGAGAGAAATTCAGAGAGATGAAAGAAAAAGAAGGAAGAAAAAATAAAAGAGAAAATAAATAGATGAAAAAAAACTAGTTGCAATTAGGGGATTGAAGGAAAACTCACTAAGAGTACTAGACCTTTTTGATTACCCATCAAAGCGATCCCTGGATAAGACAGAACCTAAATGACTATTTTCTACCTTTATTTTGCAATCGCTTGCTAGCCTTTCGAGCATTTATGGTGGTGTGACGCGCGCCAGAACCCAGCAAGGGCCCTCGCTGTTGAATCTGCCTTTGGGATTTGAGGGATTAGTTTGCGTCTTTTGATTATGGGCGCCACGAGACATCATGGGTTTATTCCTCCTAATAGAACATTGAGAAGAACCACCTAGCCTCACGACGCCTATAGGCACCTTTGAGGTATCATGGAGTCGGCACCCAATTTACAAGAAATTGGGAAAAGATTCTAACCTCTTAATGGTCTAGACCAAAGATTGGTTTTCGGAACTTCACTCTTATTTATGCTTTGATTAATTATAAATGAGTTTTTAACCTCTTAAAATTATGTCTCTTATCTCACACGATCAATGCATTTAAATTTAAAGGCGCATCGCAAGCATTCAAAAGCGGTAAAAGGAAAGCGATAAATAAAGTGATAAAGAAAAGTGGTAAATGAAAGCGATAAACACACAAGCACACAATTACAAGGGAAATAGGGGCGGAATACAACCCCAATGAAAGGAGATCAAATAGAATTTGCCCTAAAATTAGAAACAATCAAACACAACAAACGTAAAGAAAGACATACATAAATCGGGGCATTCGTTAATTTTAGGAACATTGGTTCCTTTGCATTTGTTCGAAGTTTAGGAACATTGACTCCTTCGCGTTTATTTAAAGAGGGTTCGAAAAGTCATTTTGATGGTTTGATGAAAACGAGGATGAGTGATCCCATTTTTGGAAAAAATTGACTCTTCATTTTAATTGTGATGTTTTTATTGTTGGGCTAAACAAGGGACATTGGTCCCAATTTTATTAGTAAAAATCTCAATTTAATTATAGAAATATTTTTGTGATTTTTTATCCCACACATGCATAAATAAATATTTGCAAATAAACACAAAACATATAGAAAGAGGGGTTGAAAAGATCTCACCAAACCGAAGTGTTGGTCCGCATGTCGCGACCCATCCGAGGAGTCACGGGGACGCTCACATAGCCCAATTCAAATTTAAATCTCAGACAAAAATTAACATAAAAAACGTTAGTAATAATTCTAGGTAAATTAATCAAACAAATGCAAAATATAATAATAGTAATAATAATAATAATAATAATAATAATAATAATGATAATAATAGTAATAATAAAATAGAATAATACTAATACTAATAACAATAATAAACATAAAATATATAAATGCATAATAATAATAATAATGATAATAATAATAGTAGAATAACGCGACCAACGCATCAACAATAGTAAATAACATTAACAGTAATAATAATAATAATAATAATAATAATAATAATAATAATAATAATAATAATAATAATAATAATAATAATAATAATAATGGCAAAACATTAACAGTAGCAAAAGGAAAAGAAACCCAAACAATAAAGCAATAATAATAATAATAATAATAATAATAATAATAATAATAATAATAATAATAATAATAATAATAATAATAATAATAATAATAATAAATAATAATAATAATAATAATAATAATAATAATGATGGTGATGATGGAGTGCACAGTGATGCAAGGAGAGTGAAAATAGCCATAAGAAAAAGGAAAAAATAAAAGCCAACAATAAACATGAACATAACAATGGAAATAGCCAACAATGACAATATTAATAACAGTGGCCCAAATAATAGTAGCATAATATTAAAAATACTAGTAGTAATCATGGTAATAATAGCAAAAATAATATTAACAACAATTAGTATACAAAAAAATAAATGAGAACGAGTCCAAAAATGTTTACCCTCAGAATTTTTTAGATTCGGAGAAACGGTGTCTCGATTTGTTTTCCTTGTCGGATTTGTAGTAATAGACGGAAAATAAAAAAGTAAAAATTTATATTTTTAAATAAACTAACTCAAGAAGGTATTTTTGGTGGGGTAAAAGAGCAAAGAAAATTAATTTTTCTTGCTCAAATCAAACCCAAGATGAAATGTTAATAGAGAAGAGAAGATTAAAACTTGAGAATAAAACTTAAGAATTTTTTTTGAAGAATTTTTTGAAGAAGAAAACAAGTCTTTTTCGCTGGAGAGAAGAAAAACTAGAGAGAAAATTAAAGTCCTCTTTTTGAAACCATTTTTGCCATCCCTTGAAAATGAGGGATGAAACCCTTTTAATTTTTGCCTTGGCCAAAAATGGGAAGAGGACACAGTGCTTTCATTTTTGTTTGCCCAAAAAATACATGAGATGGCGAAAGAAACGGGCAAAAACAGACTGGAAAAAGAAGGAAAATCAGAAAATGCTGGAAAAGGGAGACAGGCAGCCAGAATTGGCCGCGTGTGGGGAGGGCAGTGCACGCGCAGGGGGGCGCGCGGTGCCCATGCTGCATGCGGGCAGGGGGACGTGCAGTGCCCCTACTGCACGTGGGCGGGGGGCGTGCAGGGGCGGCCTGCCGCGGGGGCGCCCCCGTGCGCTGCCGCAGGTGGCACTCGCGATTTTTTTTTTACTAAAAGCCTTAAGGACACAAAATTAATATTTTCTACCCTATTTTAATTTTTAATTTCTGAAATATATATTTTTAATTATTTTTCTAAAAAAACACAATTTGACAAGGAAACAATCAATTCTCACTTTCTCGCTGAAGATTGGTCTTTTGTTTTCATCTTCGGGTAATCCTGATCTTGGACCGCCTCGGAACCCAATGTCTACAGGTGGTATGCTAAATGCGTACCGATTTTGTTATTACACATGTTGAAACTACCCTTCGCCTAACATGATTTTTATCTCCCCTTAAAAGAATGGTTGCTCTAATAAGGACGGATGTACTTCATTGATAGTCTTTTGGGCTATCAAAACTTGACCAGATAAGGATGAGTTTACAATTCGGGAAGAGGGTTTAGTTATTCACAAACTCTACATGGTCAAAGACATAAAGAAAAAAAAGAAGGCGAAAAGAAAAAAGAAAAAAGGAAAAAAGGAAAGAAAAAGAAAAAAAAAATTAGAGCTCAAGATAGCAACCACTTGATGAGTTTCAACGGTTATCTTTTTAATTGTTATTCTTATCTTGATGAGCTAAAGTGTTATCAAGGCCAAATTCAAGAATACCTTTATATATGCAACTGAGCTGAGAATGGTCCTCCCATTAGTCGAGTAAATATTGCGGCCATTTTTCTCTAACGACCTGATCCTTCTTTGACAGCCATTTACCTAAGCCTAACGTTGCAACCAAAGTAAGACCTTTTGATTCTTGGTCCACTCTTATCCAATTAGCAGAGACAACCTTGTAATAAGGTTTGGTACATAGGACGAGGCATGTGGTGTTTCTTGAGCTTTAGGGTTTATTTATTCACAAACTCTACATAGTCAAAGACATAAAGATAAAAAAGAAGGCGAAAAGAAAAAAGAAAAAAGAAAAAAAAGGAAAAAAAAAAGAAAAAAAAGTAGAGCTCAAGATAGCAACCACTTGATGAGTTTCAACGGTTATCTTTTTAATTGTTATTCTTATCTTGATGAGCTAAAGTGTTATCAAGCCCAAATTCAAGAATACTTTTATATATGCAACTTAGCTGAGAATGGTCCTCCCATCAGTCGAGTAAATATTGCGTCCATTTTTCTCTAGCGACCTGATCCTTCTTTGACAGCCATCTACCTAAGCCTAACGTTGCAACCAAAGTAAGACCTCTTGATTCTTGGTATAGTCTTATCCAATTAGCAGAGACAACCTTGTAATAAGGTTTGGTACGTAGGAAGAGGCATGTGGTGTTTCTTGAGCTTCAATCGGGAAGCCACTACTTCATTTATGCATTTGAGTTAAGTCTCGTCCCCAACTTTACATCTAGAATCTGCGTTCAAAAAAAAAAGAAGAAGAAAAAAGAAAAAAAATTAATTAAAGGCTGAGAGAAAATTTTCAATCACGAAAACTCGAGAGGGCTGGTTGATAATAGGAGTTTGATGCTTTCAAAATCTATCCCAAGATTAGATGAGATTTTGTACTTTTGAAATTAATGCCAAATAATGATCATGTGTCATGAAATTAAACTGAAATGTATGCATTTATATAATAATCATGTCTCATTTTGCATGCTTAAAGTTGTCTAGTTTCGGTGTAAAACTAGCACATTGTTGCTATCTACCCTCTACTATTCTCACTGCTCAGATGCTTCGGCCAATTCATCCTACCATCAATTCTGAAGCCAAACCTATAGCACCTTCATAAGGACAATCAAGCCCATGCAACAGCAATTTAGGATGTAAACGCATTCAAGTCACCCTTAACGGATCTCCAATAACACCTTCAAACCCAATTACAATTCAGCAAAAAAAAAAAAGAGGAAGCTGTTAGAGATGAAAACCGTAATCGGCTCACTAAGCAAAAGTTAGGTAAAAGGATAGGGTGAAAACCTGGAAACAGGTAGTCTATCATTTGAAAAAAAAAAAAGAAAAGAAAAAGCTGATGGATTGGGTTGGGTCCATTCCAGGCAAAAATTAGGCATAGGGTTATGTGAAAATCCAAAAAGGACACATTTCCCGCAAATAAAAGCTAGTGTGAAAATCTATAAGGGATGCACTACCTTTAAAATAATGACTTCTGATACCTGGAGCAATAAGGCGGCGTTACTTCAGATAATCTCCTTTTAAGCAGATAATGCATGATTCAGGACACAAGTTAAGGCCTTGGGGGCAAAATGCTCATTTGACCGGGGGCAAAGATGCCCACTGGTCGGTTCTCTTTAGAGGGATTATGGGTCAGAATTCTTAAGCCAAGATGACACCCCTCTAGGTCTCTGGGAAGTATCAAACAATGCGAGTAGCCAAGCTGTACCCTCAGCGGACCCCTGACCTCTTAAGACTCAGTATATTCATTTTTGCATGCATTTCATGTCACGCAGTTCATTTACAAACATTCACATATAACTTTTCACATGCACACATGTATTCCTGTGCGTATAACTTCGTAGGAAAAGTACAAATAAAGACTACACATACAAGAGCCAGTCAAGGACAACTCCAGTTCAAAGTAGGCATTCACCTATACCAGGCAACCAGACCAAGATGAACTTTACCCAGCATCGACTCCCCAAGTCCTCTTAAGAGGCAAATTCTCCAAAGTCCTCTTAAGAGGCAAGTCCCTAAGTCCTCTTAAGAGGCAAACCCTTTAAAGTCCTCGTAAGAGGCAAAATCCTTCAAAGTCCTCTTAAGAGGCAAATCCAACCAAAGACCTCTCAGGGGGCAGTCAACCGAGGACCTCTCAGGGGGCAGTCAACCAGAGGGCTCTCAGAGGGCACCACTTCAAAGTTTGAACTGGTTAGATACTGAATCGGCTAAGGTTAGACACCGCACAGGTTAGATGCCGCAATGAGGGAGGTTAGACACAACACCAACAGGTTAGATACCAACCCGGCTAAGGCTAGACACCGCACAGGTTAGATGCCGCAATAAGGGAGGTTAGACATAACACCAACAGGTTAGATACCAACTCGGCTAAGGCTAAACACCGCATACGTTAGATGCTGCAACGAGGAAGGTTAGACACCACACCAACAGGTTAGATACCGACCCGGCTAAGGCTAGACACCGCACAGGTTAGATGCCACAATGAGGGAGGTTAGACACAACACCAATAGGTTAGATACTGACCCGGCTAAGGCTAGACACCGCATAAGTTAGATGCCGCAATGAGGAAGGCTAGACATCACACCAACAGGTTAGATACCCACCCGACTAAGGGTAGACACCACACAGGTTAGATGCCGCAACGAGGAAGGTTAGATACCATACCAATAGGTTAGATACCGACCTGGCGAAGGCTAGACACCGCACAGGTTAGATACCGTAATGAGGGAGGTCAGACACAACACCAACAAGTTAGATACCGAATCGGCTAAGGCTAGACACCGTACAGGTTAGATACCGCAATGAGGGAGGTTAGACATCGTATAAACAATTTAGATACCGACCCGACTGGGGCTATACACCACACACATTAGATGCCACAACGAGGAAGGTTAGACACTGCACCAATAGGTTAGATACCGACCCGACTAAGGCTAGACACCGCATAGGTTAGATGCCGCAACGAGGAAGGTTAGACACAACATAAAAGTTGGTTACGGACCACAACGGCTGGGGCTATACATAGCACAAGTTAGATGCCGCAACGATGGAGGTTAAATACCTTAACAAGGGAGGCTAGACACTGTACAGGTTAGATGCCAAAACGGTGAAGGTTACAGCCCTCACAATTGTGAGGTTGCATCCCACAATTGTGAGGTGCGGCCCTCATAATTGTGAGGCCGCATCTCAAAAATGTGAGGTGCGGCCCTCACACGTTTGAGGCCGCATCTCACAAGTGTGAGGTGCAGCCTCACTTTTGTGAGGCCGCATCTCACAATTGTGAGGTGCGGCCCTCACAATTGTGAGGCCGCATCTCACAAATTTGAGGCGCGGCCTCACACTTGTGGGGCGTACCTCACAAGGGTAAGGTGCGGCCTCACCCTTTGTGGGGGCGCACCGACTTATCGATTTTTTTTACTATTTTTTCTAAATAAAACAAAAATTATTTTCTTTATTTAGAAAAATTTTTTTAAAAGGATAAAGTCTTATTTTTAAAGGGTAATTAAGGATTTTAACGAAAAAAGGTCTTTTGGAGTAACCTAATTTTCCAAGAGGGTATAAATAGAAAAGTGTTAATAGATAGAAATGGAGGAAGGTTTGAACGGCAAAGAACGATTTTCTTTTCTCAAAAATATTTTGAGATTGTTCTTGAGCCAAATAAATTGAGTATTTGTGTTCAAGGCTCAATTCTCACAAACAGGTTTTTACAAATAATTTTGAAACAATGATTTTAATTTTCTTTTCAAGCAAATCGAACAAATCATCACTTTCTTCTTTTTACTGCAAATATCAAATCTCTGAGGGTAAATACCTAGGCTAAATGCCTAGGCTAAATCACTTATTTCTTTTTCTTTCATATTTTGCTTTACTAATTAGCTTTTTCATTGTATATACTGTATATACTTTCATTATTGATTTTTGTTAATCTGTTCATTATTACTCTGTTATTTATTGTTTATCATTAATATTTGTTATTAATCTGTTTATGTTTTATTATTTATTTATTATTGTTTATTATTAACCTTACTATTGTATATATCGTAAGTTGATGTTAATTCATCCGTTGTTATTTCTTATTATTATTCTGTTCATTACTATCACTTTTATCTGTTGTTATTATTAATTTGCCAGAGTCATTTATTCATAGATGTATTTGCTGTTTACTTAACCTTAATTGGTTTATTATTGGTCTGTTGTGATTTATTGTTAATATATTTGTCATATTCTTTATTAAACCCTTTCATTTATTATTTGTTATAATTGACTTAAGTTTAACTCAATTAGTCAATTGTCATGGTGCATATAATGTAGCAAACCTGACTTTATCTTTTCTTTCTATCATTATTGTCATTGTTTATTAATTCTTATTTTCTGTCCTAATTGCCGTTGTTCTTCGATTCAATTGTTTATCTATTTGCCTTTAGTTGTTAATTAATTTAATTGATGGTTTAATTTATTTAATTTATTTAGTTGAATGTTTAACTGATTGTTTAACTTGTTTAATTTATTTGTTGGTTGTTTATATTATTTATTTAACTGCTTAACTTATTTTTATTGTTTTATTTAATTAATTTAATTGATTGTTTACATTTAATTGATTTAATTGATCGTTTATATTTAATTAATTTAATTGATTGTCATAATATTTTATTGGTTGCCTGGTTATGTCATGCATTATGCATTTGATTTAATTTTCTAATATTTTATTTTATTCTTTTTATTGCCTCAAAATTTATTTGTTTTCACCGCGAGTAAAATTTCCTAGTGAACCGGTGGATCAAGGAACTAAAGATCTTCAGAACTTTGGTTTGCATATTTAAATTCCACAATTTCTTTTCTTCCATTTATTTGTCATATTTGTGTATTTTTATGAAAAATTTATCATTTTTATTCATGTTTGAATAAAAAATCACCAAAAATATTTTTACTTATACATCGGGTTTTTTCTAATAAACTGGACCAATGTCCTATTTTAATTAATAAAATGTCACATTTCAAAAGGAGAATTAATTTTCATAAAATGGGTTCACTCATCCAAGTTTTCTCAATCAATGCCCAAAAATAATTCTCCAATTTTTTAAGTTAATAAAAGAACCAATGTTCCCAAAATCCAATAAATCTCCCGATTTATGTATGGTGTATTTTATTTATTTATTCTTTCTAAGTATTTATTTATTCATTTTGGGCCATTGTAATTAATTTTGGGTAAGTTTTATTTCACTTATCTATTTATGCCTTTTTATTTTGGGGAATTGTTCTTACCCATATTTTTCGCTTGTAATTCATTGCTTTATTTATCGCTTTATTTACTGCTTTCCAATATGATTGAAATGCGCTTTAAATTCATTGCATGATCGTGTGAGATGAGAGATGGAATTTTGATTTTCTTAAAAACTATTTTATAAGCTTAACTTAAGGCATTAATAAGAATGAAGTTTCAAATACCTTGTCTGGTTTAAGACCCCTGAGGTTAGATGACCTTTACTAATTTCTTGTAAATTGGGTGGCGACTCCAAAATACCTCAAAGGTGCCTAAAAAGGTGTCATGAGGCTAGATGATCCTTCCAATATTCTATTGGAAGGGGGTGTCCAAAATGTCTCATGATGCCCAAGATCAAAAGACGCGAACCAATCTCTCGAGGCTTGCTAGGTTCGGCACGCGTCACACCCACCTGCAAATTTGGTCCTTGAAAGATGTCAAAAACCGTTTTATTCAGTTTTCAAGGTTTTTTGGGGGAAGAAAAATGGAAAGGGGGTTTTGTCCTTTCCTTTTTTGAGAGGAAAGGGAAAATAAAGAGGAGAAAACTTTTTATTTTACACGGAGGACTTTTTCAGGCTGGAAAAAAAGAGAAAACGAGGGAGAGTGTTCTTGAAAAAAAAAAAGAATCAAAACCTTTCAAAAGTTTCTTTCTTCCTTTAATTTTATGTAACACAAGAAATATTTGGAGTTTGAGCTTAGCTTGAGATAGGGAAATCCATTCCCTTATCTTGGGTTTATTATCAAACAACAAAATCAAAAAATCATTTTCGTTTGAGTTTTTTGAGTTTTTTCGAGTTATTTCGAATCTATTTTAAACTTTGACAAGAGAGTCGGATCGAAACACCTTATTTCCAATATCATCAAATCTGAGGGTAAAGATTCTTGGATCTACTATTATCATCTAATTTCATTTTATTTATTTCATTTTATTTTTTCTTGTGTATGTGAACATGCGTTTTTGAGGTTTTTTCTCCTAATATTATTTTTTGATTTTTATTTCGTTTTTGGTATGAAAATGGGTAAATATATATGATATGGGTATGAAAAATCGGATTTGTTGCTTATTTCTTTCGGTATGATTTTTGTGCTAATTCTTCCATTTTTTTCATGTTTAAATGTCATTATTTTCTATGGCATGTTTATTCATTTTCATCCTGTCTACCTCTTTAATTTTATTAGCCCACTGTTGTCATTTGATATTATTATTATTATTATTATTATTATTATTATTATTATTATTATTATTATTATTATTATTGTTGTTGTTGTTGTTGTTGTTGTTGTTGTTGTTGTTGTTGTTGTTGTTATTGTGTTGTTATTTTTGTTATTATTATTTTGTTATCGCCATTATTATTATATTTTTACATGTCTAATTTCTAATCCCTTTTGCATGTGAGTTGTTTGTGTATTAAATTAATGTACTCAATTTAACCCTTTTCATTTCCTACATGCATGTTAACCATGTTTTACATTTCTTTTGCCTTTATATTTATGTGGTTGATTTTAGAATTATTACTAACCTTTTTATTGTTGTTTTTTTGTTTCTTGTTTGGGGTTAAAATGTGACCTTGACCTTGTTTGCATGAGTGCCTTCGTGACCAAGTCGAAAGGTCACGACGCGTAGGACAATACATCACTTGGGTGAGACCTTACCTACCTCTTATTTGTGCGATTGTGTTTATTTGCAAATCAAATAGTTTTATTTCATGCGCGTGTAAGATAAAAAGTTGCAAAAATATTTTTATAACTAAATTGGGATTTTTACTAATAAAGTGGGACCAATGTCCTCGATTTTAGACAAGGAATGCAAAATTTCACGAATTAAAACGAAGAGTTAAGTTTTCTTAAAAATGGGATCACTCATCTCGATTTTTAAGTCAATAGCCAAAATAACTCTTTGATCTCTCTTTAAGTGAGCGTGAAGGAACCAATGTTCCCAAACCGAATAAATATCCCGATTTATGTATGTCTCCTCATTTGATTAATTTTGCTTGATTGTTTAACTTTATGTTTACATATATCTTGTAGGTCTTTGTAATTAATTATTTTTGGGCAATTTTATTAAGCTTTCTTTCATTTGGGGATTGTATTTCGTCTCAATTTTCATCTTAATTTTGTTTAGCTTCTTTGGGGGATTGTATTTTTTCCAATTTCTCCTTTGTAAGTGGCACGTTTACATGTTTACTGTTTTATTTACCGCTTTATTTACTGTTTTATTTACAACTTTTATTTATCGCTTTCTTAGTGATTGAAGTGCACCTTTAAATAAATTGCATTAATCGTGTGAGAAGAGAGATGAAATTTTCTAATCTAAAAACTCATTTATAACTTAACTTAAGGCATTAATAAGAGTGACATTTTGAACACCTTCTCTGGTTTAAGACCGTAGATATTAGATGACCTTTCCCAATTTCTTGTAAATTGAGTGGCGACTCCAAAATACCTCAAAGGTGCCTAAAGGTCTCATGAGGCTATATAAACTTCCCTAATGTTTTATTGGGTGGGGATTCCAAAATGTCTCATGTTACCCAAGATCAAATGACGTGAACCAATCCCTCTAGCCCAAAAAGAGGGCCTCATAATGAGGGCCCTTCCAGTTCGGCGAGCGTCACACTAACCAGTCACACGGGAGTTCATTGAATGGGAATTTCATAATAAGTATGTGACTAAGGCATATAAGGAAGCGAGATAGGCATAGTTTTTGAGCTTCAAGCAGAGAGCGTTATTGGTTGCCGACTATGAGAATGAGTTTAACCAGCTTAGTAAGTATGCGTCTCCGGGTGTTCTTACAGAAGACTTTAGATGTCAGCATTTTGAAGCGGGCCTGAATGAGATTCTTAGAGCAATGTTGATCTCTTTGATGAGTTCTCTAGCAGTTAGTTATTACCAGATTGTGCAAGCGACTTTGCGAGCTGAACCCTCAGAGACAGTTTTAAGGGAAAGAGCTCAAAAGAGAAATGCTTCTCGTGGAGGTTCATCTTTAGGGACGAGGCCTTGGTGTTCGCAAGGGAATTCTCCAGATGAGTTTACTCTTGGCCCTGCTTAGAGAGGTAGAAGACAAGTGTCACACCCCGTTTGCCCCCTAGTAGTATAAGCCATGTTTGTGCATGTGCATTGTATGAGTTTTGACATGTATAAAGGGCATTTTGGGTAGAAATGTATGTTTTAAGAGTTTTGTTAGCATGTGGATACATGTATGGAGTTAGAGTGTGTTTTTGGGGCTGTGCTTGTGTGTGTGTGTGCTCACACACTTATAGGGTGTAATTAGTTGGGAGAGTTTTGGGTGTATATGATGCATGGTTGTAGGGTGTGAGTGAGTTGGGTGTGATTGCATGTGCATAAGTATATCATAGTAGAGTATGTCTAAGTGGGAGAGCATTGTGTGTGTGTGATATATTCATGTAGTGTGTGAGTGATTAGTTTCCACCACTAGGAGATGGACATATGGCCTAGGGTTGAAAAGGGGAAAATTATAGAGGAAAGAGAAAAGAGAACTGGAAATTCTGCCTCTCCATCCCGTTCTCTCTTCTCTTCACCTCCTTTCTTCCTCTTCTCTTTCCATTTTGGTGTCCTAGCTTGGATTCAAGCTTGTGTGGTGGGAATTGATTTCTCCTTGAGTTTGATTGGTAAGTTTTCATGCATTTGTCTTGTTATTGTTTAAGTTTTCCATCTTCATCTTCTTCTCTTCTTCTTATTTTCTGTGTTTGGATCTAAGTTAGGGTTTTATATTTGTGTGTTTTGATGGTTTGATGCTTAGTTGAGCCTCCTCGTGAGCCAAAGGGCAAAGAGAAGGTTGGATCTAGTGGATCTAAGCTTTAGGAGCAAAGGATTTCAAGGTTTGGGAATTTTCTGCTCTTAAATGTGAAAATGTCCATATGCGTTCTTGATGAATTTCTGGAAATTATGGTGATCTTGATGTTTTTTGTGGTTCAAATGTTATGGATTTTGTTTTAGATATGCTAAGGAAGTTCAATTGTGGTTTAATGAATTTAATTGTGATCTTGAATGTGACGATGATGAATAGTGCTGATATTTCAAATTGCGTAAATTGATGTTGTTATTGGCATGATTTAATTGGAATTCTTAGTATATATGTTGTGGTATATGTTATATTGTGTTTATTGTGGGTGCTGGATGGCTGGAATTGAGGTAAGAGACCAAGTGGAGTGATTTATGTGTTTGTGTGTGATTTTGGAGAAGAAGGAAATCTGCACATTTTGGAAAACCCGTATCTGTCGAGATCGCGACAGCGTCGCGAGTGCGATAGAGGCCGGTGTTCCAGCTTTCATCCTATAGCGATCTTTGTGGCATGATATGGCTCTCTGTTGCGAGCGCGACAGAGCACTGGTGGCTGCGCTGCTAGCTCGCGCTAACGCGAGCACGAGACCTGTCACGAGCCTGCGATAGCGAAGAGAGATCTCTGTCGCGATCGCGACAACATCGCGAGCTCGACAGAGCCGGCTACACGTTCCTTCTTGCGATCGTGAGGTCTATCGCGGGCGCGACGCACGGGAACTTAGCTCCTGTCACGGGCGCGACGCGCGGGAGCTTAGCTCCTGTCGTGAGCGCGATAGCTCTGCTGCCCATTTGGGTTTCTCTTCTCGCATGCTTGTGTGCGAATCTTTGAATGATGATGTTTTTGGATTACATGCAAGATTAATGTTACGAATTATATGAATTGGTAATTATGAGTGATATATGAATTGGATTGAATGGTTTATGCATAACCTGCTAGAGTCAGTATAGTGGATAGTTAGGCATGCCTAATAGTGTCTTATAGCTGCAGCCTCAGTTCAGTTTGGACCCCGATCAGGTCCTCGTTTGGTTCCTTGCGAACCCTTTAATGTGTTTGGTTCTTGTTTAAGGTCCCTTAATAAAATGTTTTGTAATTGACAAAGTAAAATGGTTTGCGATTCGTACCCGTAAGGTACTGTCAGTAATCGATTCGTACCCGTAAAGTACTGTCCGTTCACTCATTATCCACTACCTCGAGTCAGCAGGTGCTTAATTACTTTGAACTATTTTGATAATTATGAGAATGTTTTATCCGAATGTGTACCATGATGAGTTAATATGAATGCAATTATGTATTATCAAATGTATGACTATTTGTGTTCGCATGTTCATATTTATATCTAATGTGTATTTCTGATTATGCCACTTGAATGTGTTTTGTTTGACGACCATTGTGAATGGCTATCCTTTTCTTGTGTGTGTTTCCCCACTAAGCATTTATCGCTTAGCACGGTGTATTTACCCGTGCAGGTGCGGAAGGAGGTTTGCCTTGTGAGGGTCGCCGCAGCCAAGCCAACACAACTGGGTTCTTAGTGTAGGGCTTAATTTCGTAGCTTGATGATTCTTTTTGTATAGAACTCTCTTATGTTAGTTTTATAATAGCTTTCGCATATGTATATGTATATTTTTGGATAGGTAATTATCTTTTGTACCTTTGGGTTGATCAAGCAGTAATGTAATATTTTTCGTTATATTAATGCATGATCAGCTTCTTTCATGAATGGTTTTATAAAATTTTAATTACCCTGTATTTTGGTATGTATGTTCGTGTATGAAGGTATGTTTATCCTGTATCTGTGTGGTGACACCTTTACCCATACGGCATCTCACTCCTTATCGGATGGGATCGCCTACGTATAGGTAGGGGGTATTACAAGTTGTGGTATCAGAGCCCAGTTTAGGTGTTTCTGGGTGTTGTTAACGTGATGCTGTGTATAGATGCATATATGTCTAGGGCTGTGTTGGCTGATGCGGTTTTCCTTGTTTGCTTAGATGGCTTCTAATTATGCTCATGGATCACTTGAGGAGTCCACTGAAAGTGTGAACCCTCAAGCTAGGGATCCTTCTATTATAGTGTCGGCTCAACCTGCTAGGGTCCAGCCCGAGGCCACTGCCATGCCTTTTAAAGCAATGTTTAGGCTGTCTCAGGACATGGTGAGGGTCTTGGAGAGAGTGGTTGCCCCCAAGCCTCCCATGGAGAACTTAAGAAGAGCTGGGGCTGAAGACTTTTATGGAATAGGGTTGGACGAATCAGAGTTAGCAGAGAGGTGGTTAGATAAGGTGAAGAGGGATCAAGTTAGGATTGAGGATATCCCTGTTGTGCGGGAGTTTAGTGATGTTTTCCCGAGTGATTTGCCCGAGTTGCCCCCGGAGAGAGAAGTTGAGTTGTTCATAGAGATTATGCCGGGTACCACACCTGTATCGAAAGCACCTTATCGGATGGCTCCTATAGAGTTGAGGGAACTCAAAACTCAACTACAAGAGCTATTGGATAAGGGGTTTATTCGACCCAACATATCTCCTTGGGGAGCTCCGGTTTTATTTGTTAAGAAAAAAGATGGATCCTTGAGGATGTGGATCGACTACAGGAATATCAATAAGGTTACAGTGAAGAATAAGTATCCTTTGCCTCGAGTAGAGGATTTGTTTGATCAGCTTCGAGGTACAGGAGTCTTTTCCAAGATAGATCTTTGGTCGGGGTATTATCAGCTTCGTGTTAAGGATGAGGATGTGGTTAAGACTGCATTTAAGACTCGGTATGGCAACTATGAGTTCCTTGTCATGCCGTTTGGTTGGACCAATGCTCCAGCGGCATTCATGGATTTGATGAACAGAGTGTTTAGGCCATACTTAAACCGATTTGTGGTGGTGTTTATAGATGATATCTTGGTGTATTCCAAAGATGAGACCGAGCATGAGGAGCATCTTCGGTTAGTTTTGCAAGTTTTGAGAGATCATCAGCTGTTTGCTAAGCTTAGTAAGTGTGATTTTTGGCTTCAGGAAGTGTCATTTTTGGGTCATCTAGTTTCAGCTAAGGGTATCTGTGACGCGCGCCGAACCCCCTGCGGGCGCCCATCGACCAGCCCGCTTGAGGGCAATCGGGCAAGTAAGGGTCCGTTGACAACTTGTAAGGTATTTACAAGTGCGTCTATTTTGGGCAACAAGGAGGTTTCACGGAGTCGGCACCCAACAAAACGTTGGGAAACTTCATCTTGCCTCAGTGAGCCTAAGACGGCGGTTTTATCCATCTTGGGCAAACCAAAGGGGTCTTGGAGGTGAACACCCCAATAGAATATTGGGAAAGACCCTCTAACCCTATGGAGCCTAGGATTGTTAATTGAGTCTTTTGGTGGGACACAAGAGGTGTCTTGGAGGTTCCAATGAGTGATCGGATACCTCTCGCCGCGTTGAGCCCAAAGACAAGAGCTGGGGTCGGGACATCTCATCTATTTCTACCTTGATTAACTTTACGATTTGATTTTGAATTTATTAATTCGCTCTCTCTCCACATGATGCAATTCAATTAAAAAGCACATTTATTCACGTTAAAAGCGTAATAAATAAAACAATATACAACAATAATGGCTATAAAATAGATTACAATAATACTAGGAGCGGAATATAACTCCCATTTATAAAAGTGCGATGCATACATAAAAAAATGGGGAATTTAATTATTTTGAGGGCTTTGGTCCTCGCATGCATTTATTATAAAAGAAACTAGTTTTTATTTGTGATGTTTTTATTGGATGGAAAATAGGACATTGGATCCTTGAGTTTGTAAAAATCCCAATTTTATTTACTATAAATATTTATCCATTTTTTATTTAACGCGGAATAAAACGATTCATTGTGAGCACAAAATAATCACTAAAAAACGAATAAATAAATTATTAAATAAGCAAATAAATAAATAAATAAACAAATAAATGAATAAACAAATAAATAAAGGATAGAGAGGTAAACCAAATGGAGTCTCCCATGGCAAAACTCCTTTTAAGCTCCAAATCCTCCCAAAGACATAAAAATAATCTCACAAAATAATCAATAATGTTAATATAAAAAAACAGAAACATTAATAAATATTAATAAAAACAAAGGTTAAAATTCAGAACTAAAATAATAAGAATAAAACTATTGATAAAAGGTAGCAGAGAAAAGATTTAGAGATAAAAGAAATAAATAATAGAGAGAAAATGAGGAAAAGGCTTTGAAAATTGCAAACAGAACCCAGGGACAACTGTAGACACCGGGTCCTGAGTCAGCCTAGATCGAAGTTACCCAATGATGATAATTGCGTTCACAGGCTTAAAAGGTTAAAGGTGATGATTTTCTCGTCAAATTTGCATTTTAGAGTGAAAAATTAGAAAATAATAAAAAATATTAAAAAAATTAATTTTGAAAAATGGGGGCTTAAAATTATAGTGTTTTTAGTCAATTTATAATTTAAAAATAGAAAAAAAAAATAAATAAAAAAATAAAAAATTTTTCGGACCGCGAGTGTCGGGCGCGGCAGCGCGCAGGCGCGCTGGCGCCCAGCTCGCGGGCGCTAGGCGCCCAGCACGCCGACGCCCACTGGGCGCGATTTGGCGACGCGCAGCGTCGCCAATGCCGCGCGTCGCTAAAGAGCGACGCGCAGCGTTGCGCGCTGCGCGCCGCACCGTGCGCTGAGGCGCACGATTTCCGCGCCTCAGCGCGCGGATTTCGCCCGCCTGGTCGCCGCGTGAGTCCCCGTCGCTCTATAGCGACGGGCGGCGTCCCTCTAGCGACGGCTCCCTGGCCGTCGGTATAGGGTCTGTTACCCTATTTTCCTTTTTTCCGATTTTTTCACCCAAAAATCCGTTTTTATCCCAAAATTAAGGGTTTTTTACTTCAAATAAAATTCCAAAATATTTTTTATAGATTATTAATTAATAAAACTTGATTTTATCCCCAAAAATAAAGGAATTTGAATAAAATTAGGTTTGTTTTCCTTAATTAAATTAGGGCAACATTTCCTATCTTTTAAATAGTTTAGGATGAAATCAAAAAAGGAGAGCCTCCACATTTTTTAGACCTAATTTTCCAGAATTCCTCTCTTCTATTTTCTCTTCAAAATTTCAGATTTTCTCTTTTTAATTAATAAGGTTTAATTGAAATTGAAAGATTAATTTTCAATTGTTAATTATTCCAATTAATTTCTTTGTTTTTGCTCCATAAACACAAGAAATTAATCATCATTTTGACATCAATTTCTTTTTAATCTTAAGCATACAAATCAATTCCTTTGTTTTTCACCATAAACAAAGAGAATTAATTTTATTGCTGAATTATTCTTTCAAGCAATTTTCCGGAAAATCATCACTTTTCCTTCATCAAATCCAATATTCTGAGGGTAAATATTCTTGGCTCCATTTCTTTTTTATTTTATTTTTATTTAATTTATTCATATATATTTTATTGTTTTTATTGATTTATTTATTGTTTTCATCTATTCATTTGTTGTATTCATCTTATATTTGTTCCATTTAATTGTTTATATATATGATTTGATTTTTATTCATGTGAATATTGTCTTTTTAATTCCTAACATGTAAATAATTTATTTTGATTCCTCATTATTTTTAACATGCAAATAATTAATTAATTTAAACTAATCTTTTTGCCATGTAAATAGTTTGTATTAACTATGAACATATCAATTAACCTTGTTATATATCATTATTATTTTCATTCCTTTGTTTACTAATTTTTATCATTGTTACATGATTTTATTATCATTTGTTTATTTATTCATTCATTATTTTTCACTTATCATCATTATTTTCATCATGTGCATATTTTTACATGTATTAATTAACATGTCATATTTTATTTTCATCACATCATTCAATCATTTATCACATATAATCCATGTTTCTCATTTTATTTTGGTTTGTTAATATTTTTGATTCCATTATCATATTTTTTATATCACCTTATTTTATTTTAATTTTTTATTCATTATTTTGTATGTTTAATTGATTGAATTGATTTAATCACTAACGTTGTTTTAATTGTATTTTGTCTTTATGTCTAAACTCATTTTTTCCGCTTGGGCGTTTTTGCGAGTACATCGGGAGGTCCAAAAAGGCTCATTTGGTTTGTAATATTTTATTTAATTTTGCCATATAATTTTCTTGTAAAATTCTTTATTTAGGCTCGCTAAAAAGAAAATCACAAAAATATTTTTATTAATTAACTTGACATTTCTTCTAAATAAAAATGGGACCAATGTCCTAGTTTTTCATACCCAAATAAATCATCACATCAAAATTGCTTCATAATAAATATGCATGCGAGGACCAATGTTCTCACTATTAAATGAATAACCCGTTTTATGTATGCTTCGCACATTTACAAGAGGGAGTTGTATTCTGCTCCTTGTATTATTGTAATTTATCGCTTTCGATATTTATTTTGCTCATTTACCGCTTTCAAAACGTGAATAAATGCGCCTTTCAATTAATTGCATCGTGTGGAGAGAGAGCGAATCAATGGTATTAAAATTTGATCATAAAATAATCGAGGTAGAAATAGATGAGAAATCCCGGATCCAGCTCTGGTCTTTGGGCTCAAAAAGGCTAGAGGTCTACCCTCCAAGACACCTTTTTGTGCCACGAGACTTTAGCGCTAATCCTAGGCTCCTTAGGGCGAGAGGTTTACCTTCCAAGACCCCTCTGGCTGGCCCAAAATGGATACCAAGCGCAGTCTTAGGCTCTCCGAGGCGAGAGTAACTATCCCAATGTTCTATTGGGTGGCGACTCCATGATACCTCCTTGTTGCCCAACATAGACGCACTTGCGATTTATCGCAAGATGTCAACGGACCCGCAAATGCCCCGATCGCCCACGTGCGGGCGGTCCGAAAGGGCGGCGCTCGGGATCCGGCGCGCGTCACAACAACCACTAACGAATAAAAGACGGGCGTCGCTAGAAGCGACCGACAGATTTGCCTGCCGTCGTTCATCCGAGAGACGGGCATATCCTGAGATGATCGGTGAGCAATAACGCGTCATATACGCGCCGTCGCTCAAACGAGCGACGAGCGTCGGTGGCCTTATAACCCGTCGGTCACCTCTGTTCTTCCAAAAAACAGTAAAAATTGAATTTTCTCAAACAAAATAATTTTTCAACACAAAAATCCAAAAAAAAGCAGCATAATTAAAATAAACTAAATGAAATATGTGTCCAGAATATTTACCCTCGGATTTTACCTTTTGGAAGGATTCTTGATGATTCGGATCCCGCATGCTTCACGAAAAATGGGTAAAAATCAAGAAAAGAAGAGTTTCGATTTTCCTTTTCTTGGTTTTCATGAAGTGCACAAATGTTGGAATCAAAATTCTTAGAAACTAGTCAATTTTAACTCCTTTTAACTAATTTTGATTCACCAAAATCAAAGTAGAATGGAGAAATCTTGAAATGGACAAGAATGCTGGAAAATGGGTTTTTTAGGTAGGAAAACAGCTAAATTCGTCTCACTAGCCAACCCTAAAAACGGGTGAAAAATAGCTTTTTATAGGTTTTGAATTACCGACAGGCATCGGTTGAATCCTATTTCCTGTTGGAAACAGGATTCAACCGATGGACGTCTGAAGCCCACAGATGGGCATCGGTTAAATCCATTTTCCTATAGGAAATCGGATTCTACCGGCGAGCGTCAGAGGACCACGGACGGGCGTCGGGGCTCTCCGTCGAGTGACAGGCATACTGCGATCGACGGGCTGGCCGCCAGTGGAGGTAAACTTCCTTTTTTTACCCTGAAACTCCCAATTCTATTTGTCGTGAATAAAGAAAACATATTTCTTGTGAATCTAGAGGGCCAAAATCCCCGAATCTCAACCGTTCATTCGGACTCGGGCATCGATTTTTTTATCGGGTAATCTCTGATCTGGACTACCTCGGGACACGGTGTTTACAGTTGCCCCCAATTTTGGGGAAACTAGTGCACGAGTGCCTAGATGAGCCAAAATTTAGAGAAAAAAAAAAGAAAAAAAAAGGAAGAATAGCGTACCTAAAGCAATCCTTACCTTCCTCGTTTCTTGCTGGGTAGACCTTGTCTCAGTCTGTTCAGCGGATAGTGATGGATGTCCCTACCAATCTCGTCTTGACCGGCAAGGGGTTGGTAAAGTGTAGCGTTCTCTAGCTACAACCTTGCTGTGAAGAGCAGTCTTCTCTAACTGCAACTTCATTCGTTTCTGCTGGCCTCGTCTCGGCTCGCGCAGTTTTGAAGAGATGTAGTACTCTCTGGCTACAAACTCGATTTGTGGTCTGTTCTACCACGGGTGTTCTACTAGCCTCATCTCAGCCTGTGCAGAGTGAGGTGTAGTACTCTCTGACTACAGCCTTAGTGTGAAGTTCCCCTGCTAACCCCCATCCGATCTGCAAGGTACGTAGCACTCTCTGGCTACTGCGTGAACTGTGAGATGTAGTACTCTCTGACTACAATCTCGGTGTGAAGAGCAGTGTTCTCTAACTGCAACTTCGATTGTGAGATGCGGTGTTCTTTAACCACTATCTCGAGGCGGAGAGCAATGTTCTCTAACTGCAACTCCGGTTGTGAAGTTCCCCTGCTAACTCCCATCCGATCTGCAAGGTGCGTAGCACTCTCTGGCTACCGCGTGAACTATGAGATGTAGTACTCTCTGACTACAATCTCGATCTTGTTAGAAATTCCTTGCTAACCCCCATCCGATCTGTAAGGCGTGTAGTGCTCTCTGACTACACCATAGGTTTGGAGGTGCGGTACTCTCTGACCACAGTCTCTGCTTGTTGGCATTTCCTTGCTAATCCCCATCCGGCCTGCAAGGTAAATGCCCGTTGGAGTATGATTTTGGAGGACATAATGCTTGATGTGTCCATCCTCCCATGTGATTGATGTCTGTGTTTGGATCAATATTAAGCAATGTTCCTGTGTGACAAAGAATTTTTGTTAATTCATATATAAGTGATCCTTGCTGGACATGCTCATAAATGATTTTGGATTACCATTCATTATTTATCATTATTTTCTATGCATCATTTTTTTTTTGTGGTCATGTAGTTTTAAAGTAGATAAACAGAAAAGTTTACAACTATCCTTAATGCAAATAACTCGCAAATAAAGATAGAAAAGAAATAAAAACATGTAAATCTAAAAGTAAATGTTTTTTCCTCTAAAACTCTATTTTGTACAATGTCTATACAAGTGCACTAATAATAAATAGTATACAAAAAGAAACAAAATACAAAAATGTCATCCCAACTCCCTGAATGACTACAATGGCGGATAATCCGTGAGCTCCTCCTCGGGGTCATCATCATCATCATCAGATAGATGCATCAGCTGAGGCTGAGGCTGAGGTGGAACAGGTTGAGGCTGAGATGCAGAAGGTCCGGCTCCAGAAGTAGAAGGCTGGCTAGAAGGACCTGCTGGGTCTGGCCGCTGAGAGTTCCATACTCTGACCGTGGGCTGGAATCTAGGAGGAACTACCACTGGCACAGATCGAGGCTGTGGTCTCTCAGAAATCTGCAGTTGAAACTGTACCTAAGCATAACCGTCTAGGAAGGGCTGTGCACATACTGTCATGAAGCTCAAGGTGTCTGTGATCATCCCCCCTAGCTCCTTGAAGGCCCTGCTCAACTGGCGAGTCTGCTCAACCGAATCGGTCCTCATACTCTCTAGCCTCTGCTCTATCTGCTCCCTGAACTCCCGCATGGACTGAGCTAGGGGAGGAATGGTCCCCTCCAATCCCTGGACTTTGGACCTGAGAGAGTCAAGTGACTCATCTATCATCTGAAGAGTCACGTCGATCCTCTGAGCTACCTGGTCCTGGGACGTCCTCAACTCCTGCTTGAGCTGCTCTCTGGGGCCTTCCTGCTCTTGCGCGATGTGCTCTATGAGCCTAGCATGCTCCTGACTCATACGTTCCACAATCCTAGCCTGCTCTCGGACCATATGCTCAACAAGCCTGGCCTGCTCCTGGCGCATGCGCTTAATGATGGTCGCCTACTCCTGAATGATGGCTTGCTGCTGGTCCAGCCTCTCCTGAGTGAGTCTGTCCCTCTCTCTAAACTGCTCATGCAGGACCCTGTCCCTCTTGTCCTGCCTGTGCTCAAATGCTATAAACATGGAGACCATGAGCTGGGAGATGTCTGGCTGTGATGGCTGAGGCTAAACTGGCTCCGGAGTCTTCTCTAGTGGCGGAGCTGTGGAAGTAGATGCCCTCGGGTCGCCTCTAGAGTAGGGGTGGAACCTCTCTGATGGCCTGAGTATGGCCCGCTGTACCCTCGTAGCTGGAGGAGGAGTGGGGATTGGCACCCTCGGTGCCGTAGGAGTGCCAAACAGGTCATCCATAGTGAACTCCACCTCAAAGTCCGATGGCGTCCTGGGCTGCTCCTACTCTGGCTGTAGCTATGGCTGCTCCTCCTAATAGCCCTGGTGCTGAGGAGGCTGCTCCCCTGGATACTCTGGATGTAGGGGCTGCTGCTCCTGCGGCTGTGGCGGTGCCTGTTCCTGTGCTGGTGCCTGCTCTGGCTGCTCCTGCGCTGGTGCTAGCGGAGGAAGTGCAAAGGCTCGCCGAGTCTCGTGTATGGTAAGGAGTCTGAATGCCTCAGGCTAGCCCTGTGGGACATGTCGTCGTGGAGGCATCCAGCAAGAAAGAAGTTATGCAATTAATTTAACATAACGGCCATAAATAGACCTGATTTCTGGTATAAGGCGAATCGGGCATCCTCTAGACAAGGAGGGTCTAACCCGAAAAAGAAATAAGACAAAAATAAAAATAAAAATAAAAATAAATAATAATAAAAAATTGGGCAGCATCCCGACAGGGATGTGTTCAACCCCCTATATTAGGAAAGGCAAAGTAACGACAGGCCTCAGGCCTCAATAATCAATCATAATAAAAGTAAAAATAAAAATAAAAATTTGGGTAGTACCCCAGCAAGGGTGTGCCCAACCTCCTGCAAGAAAAACAAGAAAACCACAGGCCTCAGGCCCCAACAACAGCACAATATTTATTGGTTTCATAACTAAATACATGCATAAGAATTTCTCATTTCTAAGTAAGCATGCTTTATTAGAATTCAAAGCAATAAAAGTTTTCATGTAAAGTTAGCTAACAATGTAACTGAGGGAAAAAATATATATATATATATATATATATATATATACCAAAATTAATTGTTTAAGCAGCACCTAAGGCAAAATATCTACCCTAACAATCCTTAGTAATAAAAAATGGAAAAATTAAACTTATTTACTTGAAATTAAGACAAGAAGAAGAAAATAATTAGAAGAAAATAAAAAAAATAGTTACTAACCTGTAATTGGTAGAAAAATGACGAAAACGCAGAAAATATACTTCACTGGGTGCCCGGTGATGCGAAGAATGTGAAAGTGCAAAATAAAAATGTGAAAAGGTGAAGAAAAGTGAGAAAACTGTAATGAGGGACGGTTTGAAGGAGGAAAGCAAAAAGACAAAAGCTAAAAACTGCCTGTCCGTCGGTCTCTGCCCGTTAATATAGTTTTCGTGACCGACGGGCTGGGCGCCTCCAGGAGCGACAAACGGGCTGCCCGTCTGTCGTTAAATATTTCCCCATTAAATGTGTAATTAATGCGCATGATAAATGCAATGATGATGCATGCATCTGCTAGGTGGACGACTACCGACGGGTAGGCCACCTCTGCTGAGGCACGGGCAGGCCGTCTGTGGAGCGTTTCTATAAATTTTACCAGTTTTCTTGGGATTCGTGCCTTCCCTCTTATTTTGACCCTTTTTTATCTTCAATCTTTGACTTTCAAAGGATGACTTCTCCTCTTTTCCAAAAGATGTACTGCATCTTGGATGACGCTCGCACCTGGGAAAATAACGTCCTCACTACTCTGTCCGGGCTAAAACACTTACGGAGAGCCAAAATAGACCACAACTTACTCCTAGCTGCAACCCATTTTTGGAATCCCTGCTTCCATGTTTTCAAGTTTACTTATCAGGAGTTGTGCCCCCTGCCTGAGGAGTTTGCTGCTATCACTGGAGCATGGTATCCGCCCCATGCTCTGCCCTGCGTCGCCCGCTGCAGTCTGATTCAGATTCGGGATATCGCCCTATCTCTGGGCATAGCTCCTTCCGAGGCCGTTCGGCTTGTCTCATAGGGTCCTACTTTTCCGTTGGAGCCATTGATCGAGGCTCTAGACAGACTTTCTGATATCCCTACATAACGGGTAAGCATTGTGTTCTTATTCTGTATGATGAGCCTCTTTACCGTAGCTCCAGGGGACCTGGTTGGCGACCTTCGCCTGTTTCGGGTTCTAGATGACTTTCACTGCGGATTATCCCCCTTTCCCCTTATTCTGGCCGAAACCATTCTGGGCCTGGATGCTGTCCGCTCCGGATCCACTACCTCATTCACCGGAAGCCCCTTGTTACTCCAGGTATGTCATTATTTTGAAAGATAGTGCGTCCCTTGTGGATTTTCGCACTAGCTTTTCTTAGCGGGAAGTGCGTCCTTTCGGATTTTCACACAACCCTATGCCTAATTTTTGCCTGAAGTAAACCCAACTTACTCCAGCGGCTTTTTATTTTTTATTATTTTTTTTAGATATGGCTGTAGGAGAAGCTGAGGATGCTGTCAGAGCCACCTCCTCGAGTCATCGACCAATACTCGCCGAGACACTTCCTCCCGCGTCGACGGTTGTATTCATTCGCAACTCCTGATGAAGGCACCGCTAGATTTGGCGAGCTACCGGACGATGACATCAGCTTCATATCTGCCGAGCTCCCTCTGTCCCATGCAGTCATCGACGGATCATCAAGGTGCATTCCCCTATGTGGGCTTCGCCAGGCCACCTTCTGCATTACAGCCCGATGTGTTCGTCAGCTCAGGGTGACCTAGGACGTAGTGAGAGTTCCATTATCCTTTTAGGGAGGAGCTTTTTCTGCTGCCTTTGCTTCTTGCTACCATAAGCTGTGGAGCCAACTTCCAGTTAAGGCCGTCATACCTCGATTCGGAGCTCATTCTGTGGCCTCTACCAGCGAATATAAGAGATGGGTCCTCAGCCCGGCATCTGACAACAGGATGCGAGGACTTAAACATTTGGCAGGCGAGAGTAGCGGTAGGACCTAGTTTATCTTGCACATGTACACCCCTTTGGGTATTATGTTTCTTTTCAAAACAGAACTAAAAAATGACAGAAATGAAAAGAATAATTCTTATTTTATTTCACAAAAATTGTGTACATTTTCGTAGAACTTCAGTATACATAATCAGTATTTGACATTAACTCGACTGTGCACGCCACATTAATTCATGGAACCTAATTTTGATAGTATCAACTCCTGTTACCAATCGGCCCTCTCGGGTTTTCCCGATTGGCCATTTTCTCTCATACCTCTAATTTTTGTACAGGATGCCTTTTTTCGGTTTTCACCCTGTCGAGGCGCCCAATTTTAGCAAGGCCGCCTTTTTTCGGTTTTTGACCCGCAGGGCATCTTATTCTCTTCTTTTTCTCTTTTTTCTTTTTTAGTCTTTAGCCGTGGAACCTTTTGAGTCTGTCTATGTTGATCGGTTCCTTGAATTCGTTTCCATCGCTATCCGATAGAATTGCAGCTCCTTTGAACAGTAGCTTCTTGAGGATGAACGGCCCTTCCCAGGTTGGTCTGAACTTCCCTCGAATATCCGGTGCACCAGGTCTCATCTGTTTGAACACCAAGGCACCCTCTTTCAATGGATGCTTCTTAACCTTCTTCCCAAAGGACCGAGCGAGTCTCTTCTGGTAGACCTGGTTGTGGTAGTAGGCTTTCAATCTGCTCTCATCCAGCAAGTTCAGATGTTGCAACCTTCGTTGTGCCCATTCAGCTTCAGGAATCTGGGCTTCCATACTGGCAGCACTGCTTTCGTCCCATATACCAGAGAAAACGGCGTAACACCCATGGACGTCCTAACCGTTGTCCTGTAGCCCCAAAGCACGAAAGGTAGCTTTTCTGCCCAATCTTTGTAGGTCTGGACCATTTTGGCTAGAATCTTCTTGACGTTCTTATTAGCGGCCTCTACTGCCCCGTTAGCCTGCGGTCGATATGGAGAAGATTTATGGTACTCAATCCCATACTTCTCAAGCAGCTTCCTCGTTTCTCCCATGAATTGAACCTCGTTATCAGACACTACATGATGTGGGAGGCCATATCTACAAATCAAATTCTTCCCAATGAACTTTGCCATATCCCGTGCATCAATCTTCTTAAAGGACTCCGCCTCTACCTACTTGGTGAAGTAGTCAATGGTGACTATGTTATATTTGTGCCCATTAGATGCTGTAGGATAGATCTCCCCAATAATATCTATTCCCCAAGCTACAAACGGCCAAGGCGATGTTAAGCTATGTAGTTCTGACACAGGCAGGTGCCTCAAATCTGCATACTGCTGGCACAGCTGGCACTGCTTCACATATTTCAAGCAATCGTTATCCATGGTGAACCAATAAAATCCTTGCCTTATGATTTTCTTGGCCAGTGCCAAACCATTCATATGAGCTCCATGCACACTTACATGAGTTTCTTCCATCACCTTTTGGGCCTTCCTTTCATCTAGGCACCTGAGCTGAATACCGTCAGTCTGTCTCTTGTACAATGCTCCGTTTATGCATATGAATTGAGTGGACAGCTTGCGGATCATTCTTTGATCTTTTTCAGTAGCTTCTTTTGGAAATTTCGCGCTTTCCAAATAATTCATGATATCAAAATACCACGGCTTTCCGTCCGCTACCTCTATTTCCATTATCGGTTTGACCTCAAAGCTAGGCCTCTCAGAACTCGACATTAGAACTGGTTTCATGGCTACTCCTTCCGGATTATCCCACATTAACACTAGGGTTGCCAGTGCATCAGCCAATCGGTTTTCATCCCTTGGCATGAAATGGAATGTACAAGTCTCAAACCGATTACATAGCTCCCTAATATATTCGACATACGACACTAAACGCTCTTCCTTGATAGCCCACTCTCCCCGAATCTGGCTGATTACTAAGGATGAGTCTCCATACACCTCCACATCCTTTGCTCCCAAAGCGATTAAGGCTTCTAATCCTAAAGTGCACGCCTCATACTTGGCTTCATTGTTAGTGGCCCTATATCTCAAATTTTTGGCCAAAGGGAGTTTTTCGTCATCCGGGGTTGTCAGGATGATTCTTACTCCTGCCCCCTTATTGTTAACAGCCCCGTCAAAGTGCAGTTGCCAACCTTGAACAGAAATTGCCCCTATGTTTTCATCCGAAAAATTGAACTCAAGTGAATCGCCCTGGATGGGATGATCGGCTAGAAACTCGGCTACTGCCCGCCCTTTGATGGTCTTTCGAGTAATATACTCGATATCGAACTCCTGTAGCAATAGCAACCACCTTCCCATTTTCCCAAGCAAAGACGGTGCTTCTTGCAAATACCTCAGAGGGTTCTGCTTTGCCACTGCCTGTACTTTGTATGAATGGAAATAGTGTCTTAGCTTCTTGGATACCCAAATCACGGCGAGGCAGATCTTTTCTACTTCTGTATATTTTACCACGTAAGCGAGGAATTTCTTGCTGAGATAATAGACTGCAAATTCCACTCCGAATTCATCTTCCTGAGCCATCATGGCACCTACAGAGCCATCTTCCACTGCCAACTACAAAATAAGCGGCTTGACTGGTTGTGGTGGCCTCAGTACTTGTGGGTTCAGCAAATATTCTCTGATGCCGTCGAAGGCCTTCTGGCAGTACTCGTTCCATTCCACGGGCTGATTCTTTCTGAGTAACTTGAAGATTGGCTCACATATCGAGGTGAGCTTTGTAATGAACCAGCTAACATATTGTAACTTACCCAGGAAACTTCTCACATCCTTTTCCTTTTGCGGCACTGGCATTTCCCTGATAGCTTTCACCTTATCCAGGTCGATTTCGATCCCTCTTTGGCTGAGCACATGTCCTAGCAGCTTTCCTGAAGTTACTCCGAAGATACACTTTTTGGGATTTAGCCGAAGGTTGTACTTATCTATTCTGGTGAAAAAGTTCTCTAATGCTTCGAAGTGGCCCTCTCTGGTGGCTGACTTGACCATCATGTCATCTACGTATACTTCCACCTCTTTATGGATCAAGTCACTCAAGATCTTTGTTGCCATCCTTTGGTAGGTAGCCTCTGCGTTCTTCAAACCAAAAGGCATCACTCTATAAGCATATGTTCCCCATTCTGTGATAAAAGCCATTTTGATCCGATCAATTATCTTATTGAGTATCTGATTGTAGCCCGCATAGCCATCCCCAAAGCTATACATTGCACAATTGGTGGCGCTATCTATTAACACATCTATATGGGGTAATGGGAAATCATCCTTCGGACAGGCCTTGTTCAGATCCCGATAGTCCACGCATACCCTCACTTTTCCGTTCTTTTTGGCCACAGGGACTACATTGGCTAGCCACGTGGGATATTGCACCTCTACCAGAAACTTAGCTTCAATCTGTTGCCGAATCTCTTCTTTCACCTTATCTGCCCATTCCGGCCTAAGTCTTCTCAGCTTCTGTTTCACCGGCTTGTGGTCTGGATAAGTCGGAATGGTGTGTTTTGCGACGTTCAAATCGATTCCCGGCATGTCCACATAGGTCCAGGCAAAGACTTTTTCATATTTTTTAATTATTCTCTCAAAGTTTTCTCTTTCCTCAGGAGTTATGTTTGATGCTATCAAGATTTCTTTCGAATTTTTCGAGGTTCCAAGATTAAATGGGGTAGTATCAGTAGAATCAATATTAAATATGGATGGAATGTGATCATGATCATGCATGTTGAAATTATCAGAAACATCGCACAAGTAAGCAAAATCATTCATTTCATTAATAGAATTATAATTGTCATTTACATCACCAAAAAGTACAGGAATGAAAAGACAATTTAAACCGGCTTCTTCCTCTTCTCCTGCTGGATCTGCCGATGTCGACGGTCCTGCATCATCAGGGTTGATCAGAGGCTCTTCATCCACCTCTTGAGCAGCTTCTTCCATCTTCGCCTTACCTTTGACATGAGCGGCCAACATAGCTTCGGTCACCACTTCCTCAGGCTCTTCCCTATCCCGGATAGCTCTGTTGGTCAAGACCTCTTCATCCCAAAAGTCATCAGCTGGCTTGATCATCCCAATGTCCCAGTCATAAACATCACTGAATACATCAAAACCTAGCACAATCCTCCCATCGACTAACTGAGGCTCGGCCTCCCCGGTGTAAGCGCAAAGTGCTGTTGCTGGCACGAAACTTTTCGAAAGGTGGGGAATCCCCTTTGCTAGCATCACTCCTCTTTGCACTCCTCCTTTATAGCCCAGGCCCTTTCTGTCCTTCTGACCTTTAGTGGCGATGGCCTCTGGCATCCCTTGGGAGTCTTACCAAATCCAGCACCCGGAAGGAACAACATCTTCTTCATCATAGCTAGCACTTGTAGGCTTCCTTCTATTGTCCCTTCCTCATTGATCATGGCCACGTTGAATCCACTGAAAGGCTACCTCGCTATCTCAAGTATTGACACTTGATTCTCTCTTGCAGCCTTGATGGTCACCACTTGTCCTTCATGCGGTATCTTGACCATCTGGTGGAGAGTAGAGGGAACACCTCCCAACTTGTGGAACCACGGTCTCCCCAACAATGCTGAAAAATTGGCAAGAATGAGCAGGACTACGAATTCTACCTCAGTCTCCACTGGCCCTATCTTGACCAATGCCTTAAAAGTCCCTGAAGCATGCCGATGAGAATTGTCATAGGCTGTGATCATCAAATCTGACTTGGCTAGCATGTCCCCCGTCACTCCAAAGGCTGCCATGGTTACTTGAGGGCATACATTAATTGACGACCCATCATCCACCATCACACAAGAAGTGTGCTTCTGATTGATCTGAGCCCGAACGTACAAAGGGCAGTTGTGGTTACGGCCTTCCACAAGTAAATCAGCATTTATGAACACCACATTTTCTCCGGCCCCTCCTTTCACCACTTCTAGTAGCTCAGTGGGCGAAATCGTTGTAGCCACAATCGTTGCGCATAAAGCCTCTACCAACCTCTGCCTATAAGAGGGGGATTGCCTCAATAGATCCCAAATGGAAATCTGAGCAGGAATTTTCTGCAATTGTTTAACTATCTGATCTCCTTTCGGCTCTTTCCCCTTCTCTTTCTGACCTCCCATTGGCTCCTGAGGCGCTGCCACTTCCGGTATTACCCTTCTGCTACAGGTCACCGCTCCTACCTTTACTTTTCCTTTACACTCTTTCGCTTCTTCCTCCTCTGAACCCCACAGGTCAGGAAACTCAATAGCTTCATCATCATCACTTCCACTCTCACTAGTGGACCAGCAATCGATCATTGCAGCGGGCATCCCTTTTTCACTTACCTCATAGAGGCTCGTGATAGCAGTGTTTACATCGTCGCCGTATAATTCATTCAAGACAAACTCCTCCAGTAAACTGGATTCGATCATAAACACGGGTGGGGGCACCTTGTTATATCTGGCTTTCTTCTAGCCTTCCCTCTTCTCAGGGTCTGTAATATGCTTTGTATCGATTAGGTCTTGGATTGCATGCCTCAAAGCCTTATAGTTGTCTATCACATGACCCGTGTGCTGATGGTAAGCACAGTACTCATTCTCCTTGTGACCCGGCATTCCTTGTGTCGTAGGAGGTCTAGGAGGCAATGGCTGTAATTTTCCTTCCTTCATCAGCCTTCTCAGAACCCATGACAAGGATCTCCCTGTAGACACCGGGTCCTGAGTAAGCCTAGATCGAAGTTACCCAATGATGATAATTGCCTTCACAGGCTTAAAAGGTTAAAAGTGATCGTTTTCTCGTCAAATTTGCATTTTAGAGTGAAAAATTAAAAAATAATAAAAAAAGATTTAAAAAATTAATTTTGAAAAATGGGGGCTTAAAATTATGGTGTTTTTAGTCAATTTAAAAATTTAAAAAAATAGAAAAAAAAATAAAAAATAAAAAATTTTTCGGACTGCGAGTGTCGGGCGCGGCAGCGCGCAGGCGCGCTGGCGCCCGGCTCCCAGCACGCCGACGCCCAGGCGCCCAGCGCACTGGGCGCGATTTGGCGACGCGAAGCGTCGCCAATGCCGCGCGTCGCTAAAGAGCGACGCGCAGCGCTGCGCGCGATTCCCGCCCGACCTCCGCACGGCTCTCGCGCGCCTCGCCGCGTGAGTCCCCGTCGCTCTATAGCGACGGGCGGCGTCCCTCTGGCGACGGGCTTCCGGCCGACTGTACAGGGTCTGATCCTTTTTTTCCCTCTTTTCAGCCTTTTTTCCGATTTTTTCACCCAAAAATCCGTTTTTTATCCCATTTTTTTGGGGTTTTTGACTTCAAATTAAATTCTAAAATATTTTTTTTAGGTAATTAAATAATAAAACTTGATTTTATCATTAAAAATAAAATAATTTTGGGTTAAAATAGGTTTTTTCCTTAATTAAATTAGGGCAACCTATTTTATCCTATAAATAGTTTATGATGAAATCAAAGTAGTCTCTTCTCTCCTCCTCTACACATTTTTAGACCTAAAATTTCTTTTCATCTTCTTCTCCTCTCCACATTTTTTAGACCTAAAATTCCAGATTTATTCCCCAACTAAAAATCAAAAAGAAAATCAATTGTTTCATTCTTTTTCCAACCTAATTTCTTCTAAACATATTTTTAGAGGAAGTTTTGTTGTTTGATTCAATTTTTGGGACAAATAGAATAATTATTTGTTCTCAAAATTATTTTTCTTCTTTTATTTTGGGTTCAATAAAACTTTTTCATTGATTTTGTTTTGAATCTCTTTTTGATAAAAAATTGATTTTGAGACAAATAAAATAATTGTTTGTCATCAAAATCTAATTTTTATTTGATAAAACTTCAATCAATTTTTCTTTATTTTAATCAATAAAACTTTTTTTTTTTTTTATCAAAATCATTTCTTTAGGCAAAGGTATCAATTCTTTGTTCTTAAAGAATTCTTGATCATTTTTATTTTCATGTTTCTTGGAATAAAATTCCAACATTTTCATAATATTTCACTCTAATATTGTGAATCATCAAACAAAGAAATCAACCATCACTTTTCCTTCATCAAATCCAATATTCTGAGGGTAAATATTCTAGGCTCAATTTCAATTCCTATTCTATTTTATTTCATTTTATTTATTCATGTATATTTTATTGTTTTTATTGATTTATTTATTGTTTTAATCTATTTCAATTTGTTGTATTGAGTTTATATTTGTTCCATTTAATTGCTTATACATGATATGATTTTTATTCACATAAATATTGATTGTTTATTAATTTTAACATGTAATTAATTTATTTCACTTTAATTCATCATTATTTTTAACATGTAATTAATAAATTCATTTTAATTAATCTTTTTGCCATGTAAATGGTTTATATCATTTGTGAACATATTTAATTAATCATATTGTTTAGTTAATTGTTTTCATCATTCTTTAATTGTTTTCATTTATTATTCTTTTCTTTATTATTTTATATATTCTTTGATTCGTTTATCTTCATCATCATTGTTATCATGTTCATATTTTTACATGTATTATTTAATTAACATGTTTTATTTTATCCTCATCACATCATTTAATCATTTATCACATATAATGCATGTTTCTCATTTCATTTTGGTTTGTTAATATTTTTGATTCCATTATCATTCTTTTCATATCATCTTATTTTATTTTAATTTGTTATTCATTATTTTGTATGTTTAATTGATTTAATCACTAACATTATTTTATTTGTACTTTGTTTTTATGTCTAAACTCATTTTTTTCGCTTGGGCGTTTTTGCGAGCACATCGGGGAGGTCCAAAAGAGGCTCGTTTGGTTCATATATTTATTTTCTTTATTTGTAATATGTTATTTAATTTTGCCATATAATTTTCTTGTAAAATTCTTTATTTAGGCTCGCTAGAAAGAAAAGCACAAAAACATTTTTATTAATTAACTTGACATTCTTTTTCTAAATAAAAGGGGACCAATGTCCAAAGTTTTTCATACCTAAATAAATCATCACATCAAAACTTTTTCATAATAAATATGCATGCGAGGACCAATGTTCTCACTATTAATGAATAACCCGTTTTATGCATGTATTTGACCTTTATAAATGGGAGTTGTATTCCGCTCCTAGTGTTATTGTAATTTATTTTTAAATGCTTTATTTTGGATTTTGCTTACATTTACCGCTTTCGATATGAATGATTGCGCCTTTAATTTAAATTGCATTGTGTGGAAAGTTGATGAAACAATGAATTCAAAACTTAATTATGATATTAAGCAAGGTATAAATAAATGAGAAGTCCCGAACCCTGCTCTGGTCTTTGGGCTCAAGAGGCTAGAGGTTATCCTCCAAGACACCTCTTGTGTCACGAGACTTAGACGTTAATCTTAGGCCTCATGGCCCAATATGGATAAAATGCGCAAGTCTTAGGCTCTCCGAGGCGAGAGAAACTTTCCCAATGTTCTATTGGGTGGCGACTCCATGAAACCTCCTTGTTGCCCAACATAGACGCACTTGCGATTTATCGCAAGCTGTTGACGGACCCACAAATGCCCCGATCGCCCACGTGCGGGCGGTCAGAGCGGGCGGCCGCGGGGATCCGGCGCGCGTCACACTCCCCAAGTTTGAAAAATGTCTCGTGGTTGCGTCAGCAGCAGACACCTCAACCGTTCTTCTGGTGCTACCGTTGGGACTCACAGGCCTACTTGCCCCCTGGCTACCATTCCCCCTCTTGGCATAATTATCACTATTCGCTCTTCGGGCCAGGTACTCTCCTTCTGCTTCAATGGCTATATCCTTCAAGGACTCCCAGTCTTTTAATCCCTTCATCTTCAACCCTTCTCTCAAGTATGGGCTTGCGTTCTTGATGAATAATCTAATATGGTCCTGAGTCTCCGGCTTCCTTCTCATTTCCATCACTCTATTCCTCCAGCAAGTTAAGTACTCATGGAAAGATTCTCCAACCTTTTATTGCAGCAATTCTAGATTTTTGAGGGTCACGTCCATCCTCGTATTACAATCGTATTGCCTCAAGAACTCTTCCGTCAGCAAATCCCAATCTTCTTTGGTTCTACGGTCAAGACCATGGTACCAATCTATAGCTGGACCAGTCAGACTTAAGCAAAAGTACTCTACCTTTTGTCTCTTCGTCAAGGTGGTCCCCTTCATGATCAATGAATATTGCTTCACATGGGCAGTTGGGTCGGAGGTACCATCGAATTTGGGAACATTTGGCATTTTGAAATTGTATGGGATCGGATCCTCTCCTTCCAGCTCCTTATCCTCAGGATTCACTCCTTGACCCCTACTCAACATTCGAGCCATTGCCTTGAACTTCTCCTCCATTTTCTTCCACATGGTCTCTTCTGACTGGGGCGCCTTTCCCCTTTCTGACACAACACTTTCCTCATAATCTTCATCCACATGGTCATCCTCTAACCTCTGAACCGGTCTTCTCCTCTGAACCCCCGATGCTACTGACCTCAAATCTACCAGCGTGGTTGGATCTCTTCCTGCCTCTCTCTCTGTCCTCCCCCCATTCATTTTGTCTCATGGGAGGAGGAGATAGGTCTTGCGGAGCAGCATGCTGGGTCATCGTGGCCAACATATTCATCATCCGACCTTCAAATTCCTCAAATCTTCTACCAACCTCTTCAGTAACTAAAGCCCTAGTGGCATCATTTTCCCTTGGCGAGTTAGCCATCTTTGATGCGGTACGGCTGGTCTCCAGACAGTTCTCTAAGAAGCTCCCCCTTTCTGGTGATTCAGACACGGAAGTTCGGATCAATCGCCCCGCGGGTCCTCTCGTCCACTTGGGCAAATATATAATGGCTATAGAAACAAGGAGTTAGAATGATGCATGAATGCAAATGAAATGCATGATCGTGATATGCAACACCCACAAATCACATACAAGTAGATAAGTCCTTCCACCCTTATTACTTCCACACACGTGGTCATAGTCTCTTCCCTAGGCAGGATTAGCCCATGGGTCAACAGGGAACCCAATGGACATGCATGGTGCACGGTGAAAAACCGGCAGCATAACACTCCTAAACTAATGCACAAGCGCATGGGAAATGGTCATTATGTATTTAAGTAATCCAAATATATCGACGTGGCCCTACCGGGGCATGAAAGCCATTAGCTAGGTAACCAAGCAAGACATTTGGACTTACTCAATACATAAGGATTCATACAGCAAGCACAGTATTACGGTTCATATCACCTAGGGGAAGTATCTATGGCCATTACATGAGTTTTAGTCAAGGGTGGTGTTACTTTAGGTCTACCCAAGCATGGTCCCTGCCAACGGGTCTAGTTCATCGCTAGCGTAATGACCGATTGGGTCTCCATTTTATATACCAAATGGTACGAGGCTTGGGCTTGTTATTATCCTTAACACTTCCCTACATTGAGTGAACATAGGGTTGTGATTCGGGAATGCACCGAGGTTTCGAAAGGACCAATCTAACATAGTCTAAGGCTCTAATGGGATGTAAATGCAAATTTGAAAGAAACCGAATTTTATAAACTAAAATTTAATCATAAATTTCAATCAGGGTATTTTCAAATTAATGTCTCGAACCGCTGTCCCCAGCGGAGTCGCCATTGTGATGCGCGCCGGACTCCCTGCGGGCGCCCATCGACCAGCCCGCTTGAGGGCGATCGGGCAAGTGAGGGTCCGTTGACAACTTGTAAGGTATTTACAAGTGCGTCTATTTTAGGCAACAAGGAGGTTTCACGGAGTCGCCACCCAACAAAACGTTGGGAAAGTTCATCTCGCCTCAGTGAGCCTAAGACGGCGCTTTTATCCATCTTGGGCAAACCAAAGGGGTCTTGGAGGTGAACACCCCAATAGAACATTGGGAATAACCCTATGGAGCCTAGGATTGTTAATTGAGTCTTTTGGTGGGACACAAGAGGTGTCTTGAAGGTTCCAATGAGTGATTGGATACCTCTCGCCGTGTTGAGCCCAAAGACCAGAGCTGGGTTCGGGACTTCTCATCTATTTCTACCTTGATTAACTTTACGATTAGATTTTGAATTTATTAATTCGCTCTCTCTCCACACGATGCAATTCAATTAAAAAGCGCATTTATTCACGTTAAAAGCGTAATAAATAAAACAATATACAACAATAATGGCTATAAAATAGATTACAATAATACTAGGAGCGGAATACAACTCCCATGTATAAAAGTGCGATGCATACATAAAAAAATGGGGAATTTAATTTTTTTGTGGGCTTTGGTCCTCGCATGCATCTATTATAAAAGAAACTAGCTTTTATTCGTGATGTTTTTATTGGATGGAAAATAGGACATTGGATCCTTGAGTTTGTAAAAATCCCAATTTTATTTACTATAAAATATTTATCCGTTTTTTATTTAACGCAGAATAAAACGATTCATTATGAGCATAAAATAATCACTAAAAAATGAATAAATAAATTATTAAATAAGCAAATAAATAAATAAATGAATAAACAAATAAATAAAGGATAGAGAGGTAAACCAAATGGAGTCGCCCATGGCAAAACTCCTCTTAAGCTCTAAATCATCCCAAAGACATAAAAATAATCTCACAAAATAATCAATAATGTTAATATAAAAAAACAGAAACATTAATAAATATTAATGAAAACAAAGGTTAAAATTTAGAACTAAAATAATAAGAATAAAACTATTGATAAAAGGCAGCAAAGAAAAGATTTAGAGATAAAAGAAATAAATAATAGAGAGAAAATGAGGAAAAGGCTTTGAAAATTGCAAACAGAACCCAGGGACAGCCACTAACGAATGACAGATGGGCGTCGCTGGAAGCGACCGACGGATTTGCCTGCTGTCGTTCATCAGAGAGACAGGCATATTCTGAGATAACCGGCGGGCAATAACGCGTCACATACGTGCCGTCGCTCAAACGAGCGATGAGCGTCGGTGTCCTTATAACCCGTCGGTCACCTCTGTTCTTCCAAAAAACAGTAAAAACTGAATTTTCTCAAACAAAATAATTTTTCAACACAAAAATCCAAAAAAAAAGCAAGATAATTAAAATAAACTAAATGAAATATGTGTCCAGAATATTTACCCTCAGATTTTACCTTTTGGAAGGATTCTTGATGATTCGGATCCTGCACGCTTCACGAGAAATGGGTAAAAATCAAGAAAGGAAGAGTTTGGATTTTCCTTTTCTTGGTTTTCACGAAGTGCACAAATGGTGGAATCAAAATTCTTAGAAACTAATCAATTTTAGCTCCTTTTAACTAATTTTGATTCACCAAAATCAAAGTAGAATGGAGAAATCTTTAAATGGACAAGAATGCTGGAAAATGGGATTTTTAGGTAGGAAAGCAGCTAAATTCGTCCCACTAGCCAACCCTAAAAACGGGTGAAAATAGCTTTTTATAGGTTTTGAATTACCGACGGCCGTCGAAATCATACCAACGGGTGTCGGTTGAATCCTATTTCCTATTAGAAACAGGATTCAACCTACAGATGTCTGAAGCCCACAGATGGGCGTCGGTTAAATCCATTTTCCTATAGGAAATTGGATTCTATCGGCGGGCGTCGGAGGACTACGTACGGGCGTCGGGGCTCTCCGTCGAGCGATGGGTATACTGCGATCAACGGGCTGGCCGCCGGTGGAGGTAAACTTCCATTTTTTGCCCCGAAACTCCCAATTCTCTTTTTCTCTTTGTCATGAATAAAGAAAACATATTTCTCGTGAATCTAGAGGGCCAAAATCCTCGAATCTCAACCGTTCATTCGGACTCGGGCATCAATTTCTTCATCGGGTAATCTCTGATCTGGACTACCTCGGGACACGGTGTTTAGAGTATCCAAGTGATCCAGCCAAGATTGAGGTGATAGTGGATTGGAAGGCGCCTAGGAATGTTCAAGAAGTGCGGAGTTTCCTCAGTTTGGCGGGTTATTACCGTCAGTTTATTAAAGGTTTCTCAGTGACTACCGCTTCGATGACTAGGTTGTTGAGGAAAGGAGTTAGGTTTGAGTGGTCAGATAGATGTCAGACTTATTTTTAGCAGCTGAAGAAGTTGCTAGTTTAAGCTCCTATACTAACTCAACCCATCTCGGGTAAGGAGTTTGTTATGTATAGTAATGCTTCGGGTGTTGGTTTTGGTTGTGTACTGATGCAAGAAGGTAAGGTGGTGGCATATGCTTCTCGACAATTGAAGCCGCATGAGAGGAATTATCCGACGCATGATCTAGAGTTGGCGACTGTGATCTTTGCTTTGAAGATTTGGCGCCATTATCTGTATGGGGAGAGATGTAGGATATTTACGGATCATAAAAGTTTAAAGTATCTCCTCACGTAGAAGGAGTTGAATATGAGACAGCGTCATTGGCTCGAGCTGTTTAAGGATTATGACTGCATTGTGGATTGTAGTCGCGGATGCTTTGAGTCGAAAGTCGGTTTCTACTTTATTTCTGAGGCGGTTTAGATGGAGGTTTGGTTCAGATAGAGCTTTGATGGCTCAGTTGAGAGTGAAGCCTACCTTGAGACAGAGGATAGTTGATGCTCAGAGGGTTGATGAAAGGCTTTAGCTGATTGTGCAAGAAGTTAGTTTGGGCAAGCAGTCAGAGTTCTCGGGTCAGTATGGGGTTCTTCTATTTAGAAACCGTTTGTGTGTAGCGGGGGATGAGGAGTTAAGAAGACAGCTTTTGGAAGAGGCGCATAGTACAGTTTTCACCAGGCATCCCGGGGGTGAAAAGATATATCGGGATATGAAGCAGTTTTATTGGTGGTCCGGTATGAAGAGGGACATAGTGGATTTTATGTCCAAGTGCCTGACATGTCAGCAGGTAAAGGCTAAGCATCAAGTCCCTTCGGGATTGCTCACGCCTCTATCCATCCCCGAGTGGAAGTGGGATAACATCGCCATGGATTTTGTTTTTGGGTTGCCTTTGACTCAGAAGAAGCATGACTCAGTATGGGTGATAGTGGATCGGCTTACGAAGTCAGCTCACTTCTTGCCAGTGAGAGTGGATTATTCGATGGATAGGTTGGCCAGTATCTATGTGGATGAGATAGTTCGGTTGTATGGAGTGCCGTTGTCAATAGTTTTAGATTGGGACCCAAGGTTCACATCTAAGTTTTGGAAAGAGTTACAAGGAGCTTTGGGTACCAAGTTGAACTTCAGTACAGCATTCCATCCTCAGATATATGGTCAGTCCGAACGAGTTATACAGATTTTGGAGGATATGCTGAGAGCTTGTGTCTTGGACTTTCCAGGTAGTTGGGACAGATATGTGTCGCTTATGGAGTTTGCCTACAATAATAGTTCTCAGTCGAGTATTGGTATGTCACCGTATGAGGCTTTGTATGGTCGGCAGTGTAGGACTCCGATTTGTTGGATCGAGCTATCCGAGCGATCAGTGATTGGGCCAGAATTGGTTAGGGATATAAAGGAAAAGATCATAGTTGTACAGCAGAATTTGAAAGCAGCTAAGGATCGACAAAAGTCTTATGCTAACATAAAGAGGAAAGATGTGCAGTTTGAAGTCGGGGACAAGGTTTTCCTTAAAGTGTCGCCTTGGAGGAGAGTGCTTCAGTTCGAAAAGAAGGGGAAGCTTAGTCCTCGCTTCATTGGACCGTATGAGGTTTTGGCTAGAGTTGGCTCAGTGGCTTATAGATTGGCTTTGCCAATGGAGTTATCGAAGTTACATGATGTGTTTCATGTTTCGATGCTTCGTCGGTACCGGTCGGACCCTATGATGAAGAACCAAGAACTATTCTAGCCCGAGAAGTGAGACAGCTGAGAAGCAAGTAGATTCCGCTAGTTAAAGTGTTATAGAGTCACCATGGGGTTGAGGAAGCAACTTGGGAGCCAGAAGAGTTGATGAGAGTTCAGTACCCGCATTTGTTCAGATCAGGTGAGAATTTCGAGGACAAAATTCTTGTTAGTAGGGGAGAGTTGTCACACACCGTTTGCCCCCTAGTAGTATGAGCCATGTTTGTGCATGTGCATTGTATGAGTTTTGACATGTATAAAGGGCATTTTGGGTAGAAATGTATGTTTTAAGAGTTTTGTTAGCATGTGGATGCATGTATGGAGTTAGAGTGTGTTTTTGGGGCTGTGCTTGTGTGTGTGTGTGCTCACACACTTGTAGGGTGTCATTAGTTGGGAGAGTTTTAGGTGTATATGATGCATGGTTGTAGGGTGTGAGTGAGTTGGGTGTGATTGCATGTGCATAAGTATATCATAGTAGAGTATGTCTAAGTGGGAGAGCATTGTGTGTGTGTGATGTATACATGTAGTGTGTGAATGATTTGTTTCCACCACTAGGAGAAGGACATGTGGCCTAGGGTTGAAAAGGGGAAAATTATAGAGGAAAGAGGAAAGAGAACAAGAAATTCTGCCTCTCCATCCCGTTCTCTCTTCTCTTCACCTCCTTTCTTCCTCTTCTCTTTCCATTTTAGTGTCCTAGATTGGATTCAAGCTTGTGTGGTGGGAATTGATTTCTCCTTGAGTTTGATTGGTAAGTTTTCATGCATCTGTCTTGTTATTGTTTAAGTTTTCCATCTTCATCTTCTTCTCTTCTTCTTATTTTCTGGGTTTGGATCTAAGTTAGGGTTTTGTGTTTGTCTGTTTTGATGGTTTGATGCTTAGTTGAGCCTCCTCGTGAGCCAAAGGGCAAAGAGAAGGTTGGATCTAGTGGATCTAAGCTTTAGGAGCAAAGGATTTCAAAGTTTGGGAATTTTCTGCTCTTAAATGTGAAAATGTCCATATGTGTTCTTGATGAATTTCTGGAAATTATGGTGATCGTGATGTGTTTTGTGGTTCAAATGTTATGGGTTTTGTTTTAGATATGCTAAGGAAGTTCAATTGTGGTTTAATGAATTTAATTGTGATCTTGAATGTGATGATGATGAATAGTGCTGATATTTCAAATTGGGTAAATTGATGTTGTTATTGGCATGATTTAATTGGAATTCTTAGTATATATGTTATGGTATATGTTATATTGTGTTGGTTGTGGGTGCTGGATGGCTGGAATTGAGGTAAGAGACCAAGTGGAGTGATTTATGTGTTTGTGTGTGATTTTGGAGAAGAAGGAAATCTGCAGAATTCTGCAGATTTTGGAAAACCCGTATATATCGCGATCGCGACAGCGTCGTGAGCGTGACAGAGGCCGGTGTTCTAGCTTTTGTCCTGTAGCGATCTTTGTGGCGTTACACTGCTCTCTGTCGCGAGCGCGACAGCGTCGTGATCGCGACAGAGCACTGGTGGCTGCGCTGCTAGCTCGTGCTATCGCGAGCCCGCGATAGCGAAGAGAGCTCTCTGTCGCGATCGTGACAACGTTGTGAGTGCGATAAAGCCGGCTACACATTCCTTCTCGCGATCGCGAGGTCTGTCGCGGGCGCGACGCGCGGGAGCTTAGCTCCTGTCACGGCCGCGACGCGCGGGAGCTTAGCTCCTGTCGCGAGCGTGATAGCTTTGCTGCCCATCTGGTTTTCTCGTCTCGCATGCTTTGTGTGCGAATCTTTGAATGATGATGTTTTTGGATTACATGCAAGATTAATGTTACGAATTATATAAATGGGTAATTATGAGTGATATATGAATGAGACTTTGAATATTATGAATTGGATTGAATGGTTTATGCATAACCTGCTAGAGTCAGTATAGTGGATAGTTAGGCATGCCTAATAGAGTCTTATAGCTGCAGCCTCATTTCAGTTTGGACCCCGATCAGGTCCACATTTGGTTCCTCGCGAACCCTTTAATGTGTTTGGATCTTGTTTAAGGTCCCTTAATAAAATGTTTTATAATTGACAAAGTAAAATGGTTTGCAGTTCGTCCCTATAAGGTACTGTCAGTAATAGGTTCGTACCCGTAAAGTATTGTCTGTTCACTTGTTATCCACTACCTCGAGTCAGCAGGTGCTTAATTACTTTGAACTATTTTAATAATTATTTGAATGTTTTTTCGGAATGTCTACCATGATGAGTTAATATGAATGCAATTATGTATTATCAAATGTATGACTATTTATGTTCGCATGTTCATATTTATATCTAATGTGTATTTCTGATTATGCCACTTGAATGTGTTTTGTTTAACGACCATTGTGAATGGCCTTCCTTTTCTTGTGTGTGTTTCCCCACTAAGCGTTTATCGCTTAGCACGGTGTGTTTACCCGTGCAGGTACGAAAGGAGGTTTGCCTTGGGAGTGTCGCCGCAGCCAAGCCAACACAACTGGGTTCTTAGTGTAGGGCTTAATTTCGTAGCTTGATGATTCTTTTTGTATAGAACTCTCTTATGTTAGTTTTGTAATAGCTTCCGCATATGTATATGTATATTTTTGGATATGTAATTATCTTTTGTACCTTTGGGTTGATCAAAGAGTAATGTAATGTTTTTCGTTTATATTAATGCATGATCAGCTTCTTTCATGAATGGTTTTGTAAAATTTTAATTACCCTGTATTTCGGTATGTATGTTCGTGTATGATGGTATGTTTATCCTGTATCTATGTGGTGACACCTTTACCCATACGGCATCTCACTCATTATCGGATGGGATCGCCTACGTATATGTAGGGGGTGTTACAACAAGGGTCTTCTCAGGGTTTAGGTGTTAGTAGAGGTGGTTCTGGTGGCCTAGGCGATTTAATGCCAAAGTGCTCTCATTGCAATAAGTGCCATCGGGGCAAATGTCATTGGTTGACTGGTGGTTATTTTAGGTGTGGCAGCACAGATCATTTCTTGGCCAACTGTCTAAATTTGTTTGAGAATATCCAAGGGAGGCAAGAAGCTAGTAGAGCGGGGTCTAATGCCCATCAGGCCAGTCGAGGTCATGGTAGAGGTCGAGGTGGTGGTGGATGGCCTAGAAATGGAGCTTTATCTGAGTCTGTGGATCGCCCGCCTGTGGCACCGGCTTATGCTATGAGAGCTCGGGAAGAACAAGATGCACCGGAAGTGATCGCTGGTAAGTTTTTACTCTTTAACACTGAATTGCATGCTCTAATAGACCCTGGGTCCACACACTCATATTTGTGTTATGATAAGTTGTGTGCTAAGTAGCCTAGTGTGGAGTGATTAGATTATGATATTTGTGTGACCAGTCCCTTAGGGCATAGTGTCAATGTGAGTGGAGTGTTTAAGAAATATCCTTTGATGGTGCAAGGTACAGAGTTTCCTATGGATTTGATTGGTTTGTCGTTTTATGAGTTTGATATGATTTTGGGTATGGACTGGTTATGCAAGCATCGGGCTATAGTGGATTGTCATAGAAAGATAGTAGTACTCAAGAATAGTGGTCAGTTTGTAGTGGTTATGAGAGGTTTGGGTGCGAGTTCTTTGGTAATGTAATTTAAGCTATGCAAGTGAGGCGTTTCATGAGAAAGGGCTGTGGGAGATTTTTGGCCTTGATTTTGGATTTGAGATGGAGTCAAGTTAAGATTCAAGATATCCCAATAGTAAGGGAGTTTAATGATGTTTTCCTAGAAGAGTTACCTGGTTTGCCACCAGAGAGAGAGGTAGAGCTCTCCATAGAGATTAGGCCAAGCATTACTCCTATTTCTAAAGCTCCTTATCGAATGGCTCCTATGGAATTGAGAGAGTTGAAAACTCAATTACAGGCGCTATTGGATAAAGGCTTTATCAGGCCTAGAGTTTCCCCATGGGGTGACCTGGTTTTATTTGTTAAGAAAAAGGACGGTACCTTAAGGATGTGTATTGATTACCGGTAAATCAATAAGGTCACTGTAAAGAATAAGTATCCATTACGAAGGATAAAGGATTTGTTTTATCAGCTTAAGGAGGTCGGAGTGTTTTCGAAGATTGACTGGAGATCCAGGTATTATCAGTTGTGGGTTAAGGATGTGGATGTGGCTAAGACTGCTTTTCGAGCACGATATGGCCACTATGAGTTCTTAGTGATGCCATTTGGATTGACTAATGCACCAGCGGCTTTTATGGACCTGATGAATCGAGTGTTTAGGTCGTATCTTGACCGATTTGTAGTTGTGTTTAACGATGACATTTTGGTATATTCAAAGAATGAAAGTGAGCATGAGAAACATTTGCGGTTGGTACTTCAAGTGTTGAGAGATTATCAGCTGTATGCTAAGCTTAGCAAGTGTGAATTTTGGTTAAAGGAAGTGTCTTTCCTTGGACATATTTTTTCCTAAAAAGGTATCCCAGTGGATCCGTCTAAGGTCGAGGCAATTGTAAATTGGAAGCCACAGAGGAATGTACCGAAAGTGAGGAGTTTCCTCGGGTTAGCTGGTTATTACAGGCGATTTGTAAAAGGGTTTTCAGTTATTGCTTTTCCTTTGACAAGGCTTCTTCGAAAAGGGGTTAAGTTTGAGTGGTCTGACAAGTGTCAGGTGTGTTTTGATCAATTAAAGAGGATGTTAGTTGAGGCTCCTGTACTTACTCAACCCATTTCAGGTAAAGAGTATACTATGTACAATGATGCTTCAGGTATTGGACTCAGTTGTGTCTTGATGCAAGATAGTAAGGTGGTAGCTTATGCGTCTAGGCAGTTGAAACCTCATGAACAGAATTACCGGACACATGACTTGGAACTGGCAGTAGTTGTGTTTGCTCTCAGGATTTAGCGGCACTATCTGTATAGAGAGATTTGTAGGATCTTTACTGATCATAAGAGTTTAAAGTATTTTGTGACGCGTGCCGAACCCCGCGGTGCCCCGAACAACTAGCTTTTAGGGCATTCGGAAGACGTTCATGAAAACTTGTAGGAGATTTACAAGGGCATCTATTTCGGGCAACAAAGAGGTGTTTTAGAGTCGCCACCCAATAGAACATTGGGAAAGGTCATCTAGCCGTACTGAGCCTAAGACAGCGCATGTGTGTCTATTTTGTGCAATTAGAGATATTTTGGACACCTCCTTCCAATAGAACATTAGGAGGATCATCTAATCTCATGAAGCCTAAGATAATGCATATACGTCTATTTTGGGCAAGCCAGAGATATTTTGGACACCTCTTTCTAATAAAACACTAGAAAGATCATCTAATCTCGTGGAGCCTAAGACAATGCACATTGGGCCTATTTTGGGCAACAAGATATATTTTGGAGACCCCATCCCAATAGAACATTGAGATGGTCCTCTAACCTCGTTGAGCCTAAGACCAGAGATGGTTCGGGACTCCCCATTTATTCATACCTTGGTTAAATTATAATTGAGTTTTGAGTTTAAAATTTCATTCCATTTTCTCATTCAGTTAAATGCAATAATTAAAGCATCATATCAATCATATAATGGAAGCGATAAATAAAAGCAAGATTAAAATAAAGTAAATAAAAAGTACGATAGATTACAACAAAACTAGAGGCAAAATATAACCCCCATTATAAGTGACATGTAAATCATACATCAAATGGGATATTCGTTAAAGATGAGGACATTGGTCCTCGCATGCATACTTACAAAAACAATTCTAATGCGTCAATTTTATTTGATAAGAGAAATAGAACTTTGGTCCTCATTTTATTAGAGAAAATTCCAATTTAATTTATATAAATATTTAACCATTTCATGTTAATGGAATAAAATAATATTTATAATAAACGGAAATTAAAATATGGAGGAGCAAGGGTAGAGAAATAAACCCGAACGAAGATCTCAGATCATTGCAGTGTCTTCCATTTTTAATAACCCAACCCCAGTAAAGAAGCAATAAAAATCACGAAAACAAAAATAATGTTAGTGCGACAATTAAAATAAAATATACATAAAAAATAAATAAGGAAGAATCTATGAAGAATTGTCATGAGAATAAATAAGAAGTGTAAATGGTAAAGAAATGAAGAAAGTGGGGGAAAAGGCCTAGGGACGGCCCATGACAAGCGAGCGACGGGCGTCCCTGGGCCGACCGACGGGTGGAGGTATAAGCCCTCAACGGCCCGTCGCTCGAATGAGCGATGGCTATCGGTGGGTTCTCTGCCCGTCAATCGCCTCAGACCCAGAAAAAAGAAGAAAATGAAATAAAGACTTTTTATTTTAAATAAAAATGAGATTTTATGTGTAAAATCAATATGAGATGATTGAATGTAATGGAGATTGATCCAGAATATTTACCCTCGGAATATTACCTCTGAGGGTGAATGTCACGTGATTTCTGTTCCTCGAGTTCTATAAGGATTGATCCATGATGTGTAATTTTAGAAGATTTTTTACTGCAAAAATCGTGTTTTCGAAAATAAATCAAGAAAAGAAAATTATATTTTTCTTTCTTAATGTTTTGATAGCAATTGTGGATGCTAAAAAGGGCTAGATCAGATAGAAACGAATTAATTTCGTTCTCTCAGATTTGCCTTAATCCAAAGAATATTTGATAAAAATATGACGAAAATAAAAGAAAATTCTTTTTCTTGTCAAAATTGCTGACTCCTTTTTTTGTAAAAAACATGCCAACCCTGAATAATGAGCCCTAATACCCTATTTATAGGTTTTAGGCAAATAATTCAAATAAATTCAAATTTAGAATTTAAATTCGAAAGAGATTTCTGAGATCGAAATCAAAATCGACTGATTTACAGAATATTCTCAAAATCAAATCCAACATTTGAAAATATTTGAAAAGATTTAGGAAATATAGGAAATCTCGAAAATATATTTGAAAAGATTTAGGAAATATTTGGAAAATCTTGAAAATATATTTGAAGAGATATGGAAAATCTAGGAAATCCCGCTCAAGTCAAGGGTAGATCGACGACCGATGGGCGTCGGTGATGGGGGCATCCTTGGTCTTTTGGACGACGGGCCACTCGGAGGCTAAGAGATAGCCATCGCTCGCGAGAGGCAAGCATCTCTCGCACGAGTGATGGGTATCTCTTAATGCGAGAGACGGCTTTCGCGAGCAGCGGTCGACGCTCATCTCAAAGGACAGGCCTCTCACGCGAGAGACCGGCATCGCTCCCATGAGAGACAGTCCTCTCGCGCAAGCGACAGGCGCCACTCATGCGAGAGGGGGGCTATCCTTGGGAACGAGCGACGAGCATCGCTCCTAACGACGGATAACCTGTCGGTGAGGCAAAATCCGAATTTTTGAAATAGGGATTCCTCCCGATGTCTAGAAATCCCCTATCACCAAGAAGAATCCTCAATCCTTATAAAACATGAGAATGAAAACTCACCACTTCCATCCATTTGCCTGGAAACAGACATTGATATCTTCATCGGTTAACTCCGATCTGGACTGTCTCAGGACCTGGTGTCTACATATTTCCTAACTCAGAAGGAGCTAAATCTCAGGTAGAGGTGGTGGTTAGAGCTTCTTAAGGACTATGATTGTATTAGAGATTACCACCCGGGTAAGGCGAATGTGGTTGCAGATGCCTTGAGTAGGAAGTCGGTTTCGGCTTTATCTTTGCATCGGGGTAGATGGAGATTTGGTTCTGATGGAGCTTTGATTGCCCAACTGAAAGCTAGGCCTTCTCTGAAGCAGTTGATTGTTGATGCTCAAAGGAATGATCTGAAATTGTAGCAAGTTATATAAGTCGCTCAGAGTGGGAATCAGATTGACTTTTCTGTTAAGGATGGGGTTCTAAGTTATAGAAACCGTTTATGTGTGCCTAATGACAATGAAGCGAAGAGAAAGCTTTTGTTAGAGGCACACACTATGCTTTTCACTATGCATCCTTGCAGTGAAAAGATGTACCGTGATTTGAAGCAGTTTTTCTAGTGGCCTGAGATGAAGAGAGATATTGTGGATCTCTAATTGCTTAACATATCAGCAGGTAAAGGCTGAGCACCAAGTTCCTTCTGGGTTGCTCAATCTTTTACCTGTTCCTCAATGGAAGTGGGATGATATCACAATGGACTTTGTATCGGGTTTGCCTTTAACATAGCGAAAACATGATTCATTTTGGGTAATAGTCGACCAGCTCACCAAGTTAGCTCATTTCCTACCGGTTCGATTAGATTGGCCGATGGATAAGTTGGCGAAAATATATGTGACTGAAGTTGTCCAACTGCATGGAATTCCATTATCGACTGTGTCAGATTGGGATCCGAGGTTTACAATGAAGTTTTGGAAAGAGTTGCAAACTGCTTTGGGTACCCGACTGAATTTCAGCACTTCTTTCCATCCTCAGACCGATGGGCAGTCAGAGAGGGTTATTCAGATTTTAGAAGATATGCTTCGGGGTTGCATTTTGGATTTCTCTAGTAGTTGGGATAGACATGTTTCTTTGATGGAGTTTGCATATAATAACAGTCATCAGATGAGCATCGGGATGGCCCCACACGAAGCCCTCTATGGAAGGAAGTGTAGGACTCCAGTTTGTTGGACTAAGTTGACTGAACGTTCTTTTGTTGCTCCGGAATTAGTTAGGGATACTGAGGAAAAGATCAGAGTGGTGCAACAGAATTTGAAGGCAGCAAAGGACAGACAGAGATCATATGCTAATTTAAAGCGGAAAGATATTCAGTTTGATGTTGGAGACAAAGTGTTTTTAAAAGTTTTGCCTTGGCGGATAGTTTTGCATTTTGGTAAGAACGGAAAGTTGAGTCCGAGGTTTATACGGCCGTATGAGATTTTGGAAAGAATTGGTCCAATTGCCTACCGGTTAGCTTTGCCAATGGAGTTAGCCAAGTTGCACGACGTGTTCCATGTATCGATGCTTCATCGATAGAGATTAGATACATCCCATGTGCTATCGGTTCAGATGTGTAGATTCAGCCTGATTATTCATATGATGAGGAACTGAAGGCAATTTTGGCTCGACAAGTGAGATAGCTCAGACATAAGCAAATTCCTTTGGTTAAAGTGCTATGGCAACATCACGGGGTCAAAGAAGCTACTTGGGAACTGGAATTGGCGATGAGATCTCAGTATCCGAGGTTACTCAGTTCAGGTGAGAATTTCGAGGACAAAATTCCTTAAGGAGGGGAGAGTTGTAACACCCCGATTCCCACCCTAGTAGTTTGAGCATATATGTGTATGTGTTAGGGTTCATTACATGATTTATTAAGTTTTAAGGGTTTAATTGTATCATTTATTTTCATTTGAAGGGTAATTGCATGATATTTATTTGTGTGTGTGGCTTGTCTGAGTTTTGAGAGGAGAAAAGGACTTGAGTGTGAGTTTGCCATAACCCACCACAAGACTTTGACGTGTGGAAGAGAGAGAATGAAGAATTGGGCTTTGGGTGGGTCAAAAGAGGAAGAGAATGGAAGAGGAGCAGATTTTCATTCCCTCTCCCCCGTTTTTCCCTTTTGCTCCAACCTTTCCCTCTTCCTTCTTGTTTATCTTTTCCCATTTCTTTTTGTTGTGGTGAAGTGTTAGTTGGCAATTCCACATTTTGGGTAAGTCTTCTACTTCTTCTTCTTCCTTTTTCCGTTTGGTGTGTTGTGGCTATGTGTGGTTTTTGAATTTTCAGTGTTTTGGGTGGTTCTATCAATGTTTCCTCCTAAGGACCCTAAAGGGATGGAGATTGTTGGTGGAAGTTTAGCTCATTGATTCATTGGAGCTTACGAATTTAAGATTTGGGAACTTGCTTGTTTTTGCATATTTTCTCTATCTTTGAATTCTTACTTTAATTTCTGGAAATTAGGTGTGAAATGGTGTTCATGTGTGCTTAATTGAAGTGTATGTTGTTAATTTAAAGTGGTATTGTTGATTTGGAAAGTGAAATTGAGATTGAGTATGATTTGAGATGGTTTTTGGGCAAATTTTCTGGGTTTGTGGATTTGTGGTTTGAATTGTTTATTTTGATGTTTTAATGCATGCTAATTAGAATAAAACTTGGGTTTTATGTTATATATCACATTTTGAATGGTTGATGAGGATTATGTTGAAGTTTGTTGGATGAATTGCAAGTTTGGATGGTTTGGGGTTGTGGAAGATTTCTGCAGATTGGCTTGAGGAGCTGGAAGACTCTATCACGAGCGCGACGCTCATTGAAAGTGCGACATAGCCCGGTCATCCAAACTCCTAGCAGAGAGTGTTTCTGTCATGGGCGCGACCTCCGTCGTGAGCGCGACAGAGAGCTCGATTGCCGAGCAGCTGCCGGGCTGATGGTTGTCGTGAGTGCATCTATGCGTGCGAGCACGATAGTGATCTCCGTTACTCTCTGTCGCAAGCGCAACCTAGGTCACAAGCACAACAGATCCCTGTCAGCCTTTCCTCAAGCGAGCGCGGAGGCTATCGCAAATGCGATAGTGGGCGAATTTCACCTCTGTCGCGAGCCCAACTATCCCCTGGTCTCCTATGTTTTTTGTTTTTATGCCATTTTGCATGGTTACTCACTCATGCATTGCAATTGGACTTATGTATGAATTATTATGTTATTCAATATCTCCAATATATGTTCAATGTATTGAATTATGCCTAGCCTGCAAGAGTCAAGTTAGTGGATAGATAGGCATGCCTATAGAGTTCTGTTGCTGCAACCCCTTTATATTCTGGACCCTGTTCAGGTAATCGTTTGGGTCCTTGAGATCCTAATATATTTGGATCTTGTTTAAGATCCCCAATGTGAAAATGTTTTCGAATGTAAATTAAAGAAATTGGTTTTGCTCGTACCTATGGATACTAATGTGTTTACTTGTTATCCTCGACTCTGAGTTTGCAGGCATATCTTTGGTTATCATATGAATACGAATTTGTCTTATGATGTTAGATGAATGTAATTCTGTTAAGTATCTATGGTGAATCTCAGGTATGATAAGTATTACGTTCTTCCATGGATATATGTATATTTATGTATGTGCCATATATATGTATTTAGCTTTGATGGCCACTGTGAGTGGTCATTCATCTTTTGTTTTCCCAACTAAACATTATCGCTTAGCACGGGTGTTTCATCCTTGTAGGTGTGGAAGCTGTCAGAGTTTTTGAGGAGTCCGATCCGCAGCCATCAGAGCCAACACATTAGAGAGATTTCTTTTGTAGCCTTGTATTTAGTTACTCTGACATATACCCTTTTTGATATGTATATGATCTTGTAATTATGTAAGGATGTTTTTGTATCTCCTTTTTTGTAATGAACATCTTATTACATCTATATGAATGAGATTTTGAGAAGTTCTGTTGGTCTATTATTTGAGTTTTAAAGTTTTAATTATTATGTTTTATGGTTATTGTTGAACGCTTTTGTTATGCATGTTTTGTTTTGCTTGGTGACACACTTATCTATATGGGCACTCACTCGTCTATGCGGGTGAGTTCCCCTACGTATAGATATGGGGTGTTACAGATATTGTACCCACTAACCTTACATTCATGATCTCCACTCTTAGACCTTCATTTCCTTCATCTTCCACCTTTGAATCACTTTGTCATCATAGAAAACCCATTATGGCCGAACCTATACCCATATGAAACCTTAGTTTTCTTTGCTCCAAACTTCAATCTAATTACATAATTATGATCTATAACCTTAAATCTATCTAGAAAAACCATCAAATCAAATTATAGAACCCTAAATCACTTACCTCAATCTTAATACATAACCTAGTCCACATACTTTTTCCCACCTTTCTCACTTCAAATGAACTCTAATAACCACTACTAAGATGTAGAGAAGCTGAACTTTGATTAGGAGGCTTAGATTTATTCAGGACATCAAATTTGGTAGGATTTAGTGAGAGAAAATGGAAGAAAATAAAGAGAAAATGAAGAAATACCACATGGATTTGGGAGAGATGAAGAAAACGTGAGAGCTTTTAGAATTCTCTGATTTTTCAGCTATTTATAGCATTTCTAGATGGGCCAAACCATGGGCTAATCCATTGGGCCAACCCAAAAGCCAAATTAGGTTAATTAAGCCCATTATGCAACCTAAAATTATTTGTATCACTTTCCAAATTCCATTTCACTCAAAATCAATTTCATAATTCATAAAATATATTAATTAGGCTCCATATAAAATTTCAGCTCAATCGGAGACCATTTCTATTAGGTTTCATCGCAATAATTCAAATTAAGCGCAGCGAAATATAAATCGAAACACAAACAGGATCCATGTATTTCAATTGATTCAATAGGAGGGATTGAGATTTACCAACCTTTTCAATGAAGAAAAATTAAAATTAACTCTTAATTTGGACTACAGGCGCTGCTTCAATCATGAACACCCTCTACCAGTATCTACACGGACGAACTGACGAACAGAATATCGCAGGGGTGCTAGCTCCCTACATGTGCAACTGGATTTTTCAGTGTTTTTTCTTTCTCAAGGAAAAGTGGCGGCTAGGGTTTCTCAAGTGGCGGCTAGGGTTTGTCAAATGTAGCCTCTCTTAGGAAAACTTAATTAGAAAAAATGTAATTAATTTTTCGTTAAACATATATCTATATATATATATAAACCCTAGAGAGATAAATAAGGAATATTATCTCTTATTCAAAACAAGATATATGTGTGTGTGTGTGTGTGTGTGTATGTATGTGTGTGTATATATATATATATTTATTTATTTCTTATTCAAAATAGTAAGAAATCTTATATCAATATATATTATTATCTCATATTCAAAATAATATATATATATATAATATAAATATCGATATTTATATAATTTTGAAATATCTTAATTAAAATCCAGTTTGTTCATTGTGGTCCTCGTGTGTGACCCAATAGGTTTATATTAAGTTGGCAGTGGGCCCAATTCCACAATAGGCCCACAAGTCATAATTGGTCTCTAGCAAGACATTATGACGAACCAAATAGTATAAATATCGTAAGTTCGATTTTAACCTGACAATAGAACATGTTATTATTCTTTTGTCACACGATATCTTGTTTGAACATAAGTCATAGTTAATGTCAAACTTATATTGTTCAAACATATAATTTCCCTATCACTAAGTAGACTAATAAATTCAAATGACATTGATCACACTATCAATTCATTCGAGCATGGCCATGCATTTTACAGTCCTACTTATCGAGGGGCCCATTAGATATATCTCTCATAAGAGAGGGACAAATTTCATCTTGATTATTCACTTTCCTCTGCGTAATTCTCATCATGTCCAATCATAAACTTTATAATTATCCGATTAAAGATAATGTTTGATTATGTCAAAACATAATGTTCCTTATGTAGAAAACCATAATAACCTTGGGTCAAATGATTCAATAACATATCTATTATAAGATCACTTATGACACTAACCGATATAGTGATCTCATAGTGAGTCTGTCCAGTACCTTGTTCTCTAATAAGTACCTTAGATTTGATTTATATCATCTTATATAACCATCCCATGATTATTAATGCAAATCTATACTAGTCTTAATTTATGTTTATGCCCTTTAATGATAAATGACTAGGGACGACATGAATAACATGGTTATTCATAAACATTACAATAATGTAACATGCCAATAATATTAATGTGAAGAAAACCATTATATAAATGAAAATGTAATGATTACATCAAATTCTAAATATTTGGCCTAGAGCATAACCACTAACAGTTTCCCGGTCCGGTAATTTCCGACCAGTTTGATAATCAAATTTTCTATGTCACCGTAAAATTCCTTTTTCAATGTCAATAAATTCTAAATATTATTTATAATATTTCTGGAACTTCCTACGAATTTTCGAGATTATTTGCTATTTTTAAAGCCTTGATCAAACCTTGGTCAAACTAGTCAAACTGGTCCGATTCGGTCCGGTTCACTTTTCATCGTTGACCATATTTTGACTCTTTATAACTCATTTAACCTCGATTTCATCTCAATCAGGATCCCTATCAGGTCCGGTTCACCAATTTTTTAGTGTCACCGAAAACTTTATTTTTCACTACCGAAAATTCATAAATATTAATTAGAGTCGATATATGCGTTTTGAGGTCATTTACTATTTTTAAAAATTCGGTCAAAATTCAGTCAAACCTTTGATTACTATTGAACCCAACCAAAGGCTTTCTTCTATTTGACTTTCTGAGACCTATTTGACCTAATTTTCAATCCAAATTATACCACCAGACTTCTTATAACTTGCACTTTCCAATGGTCAAATAAAATATTTTTTATTACTGGCTTCCCGGGAGGTCACCCATCAGGGGCTTACCTGGCCTGAGCACGTTTAACCTTTCTCCTCTACTGTCTTTTAAGGCGCAGTCACTGATATTTTCATATGAAATTCACACTATAGACTTTATAGATTTCACTGATCACTACTAACTCGGTATTCGGGCCATTACAATTCTCTTCCACTAATAAAAATTTCATCCTCAAAATTTTTCTTATGTACCACAATCAACGATCACCTCCGCTATGCTATGAAAACATTCAGATCAGGAAATCCATTTGCTTTTCCTCAGCCATCATACTTTGCATTCTCTTACAATTCTATGAACCTATACTATCCTTATGTCTCCTTGATACCTTTACTCACTTCTATCATCAATACCTATTCATGGCACATATACGAATCACTTTGTCTTCATTACACTGTCTTTGATTTTAGGATCCCTTAAACCTTTGCTCTAATACCAATAAAAATTGTAACACCCTATACCTGTAAATAGTACGGATATCAAATGTTACAACACTGCACTGAAATACACTGTAATGCACTCAATAGATTCAGTAGATATTTTTTTTTTCACCAATAACAATCACAACATACATATACTAAGAAACTTAACAGTACACTAACATACAATTCAAATACTTAAAACATACATCATTTGCTTTTCTCTACTGCGATTATATACATGCCATGCCAATCCTTCCATCCTTGCTGTCGAATAGCTCTTTCGGTCGTCCCTAGATCTTCGGCCACATCAAAATCTACCACAACCTGCGCGCAGTAACACTCTACGTGCTGAGCATTAAAAATACCCAATGCTGGATACATATTCTAAATTTTCCATAACTATACCTATAAGCATTCGCATACAAGAAAATATTTTCCTTTTATTTTCTTTAAATCATACTATCCGAATATTAAGTTATTTTTCTCTAATCACTTACTACTATATCTTTGATCTAGTTTCTGTAATTACTCTAAAGTACTTCCATTTGTGTTATCACTATTGTCACTAAATCACTTTTAACGTCATACATTATCACTAATATTAGCGGTATTAATTTAATACTATTACTGTCTTTATGTCTCTAACACTTCCTTTATTATTTTTTAATTACACTATCTCTTTACACTTTATTTTTGCATAAATATATATATATATATATATATATATATATATATATATATATATATATATATATATATATATATATATATATATATATTACTACATTTAATCATTCAATACATCACTTAAATTCAATCAGTTGCAATTCATATAGTACATCTTAAATTGTTGTTACTAGAATCCACTCAATTGACTTGCTTGTACACTTATTAATTCTATTATTACTCACTTATTTTCTTCTCATCCAATTCTGTTACTATCACTAATGTCATTACCATTAATTTAACATTTACACTAACAATTCCTTACACATTAACATTATTACTAATTTTAACATTTAATTCAATGCATACATCAATATAATTTTTACATTAATTGTCACTTTTATTACTCATTATTTTATACAGAAATCTCCACTTAATTACATTCAAGTATATACTTAACATAAAACATGTTCTATTATTATTATCTACTTATCTTACTATTTATATTTTTATCCACACTCCACTCAAATGTCCATTACTGCATTATTAACATTCCTATTATTATCATCACTTTTATTATAATTATTTTTATCTTTTTTTTTATCCCTTTGCCGGCTCCATTACACGCTATGTTATTATTTTCATTCCATATGAACCTTGCTGATAACACTACTATAGTCTATTTACAATTTCGTTACTTCCAATTATTCTAGTTTTACGATATTACTTTACACTATCCCGCATTTAACATTAAGTCCACAATTATCATGTACTTATATATTAGCAATAGTATTACTAACCAATTACATTTAAAATCTTTAATTTATATTTCTGTTAAAATTTTACACTTTAGTCCCTAAACTTTCGTTTATTTACACATTATCCTTCCTTTTCATTTATTTACAACAATACCATTATTTACACTCAACGTCACATTTAATTCATTAATTGATATATTAATTGATACTTAAATCCTTAAAGCATTTTCTCAATATCTAATTACACTTAAGTATTTATTAATTATTTACCGTCTTTATTTCTTATTCTTTTGAATCTTTACATTTAGTCTTATTTTGTTCAATTCTCATTTCACTTATTTACTCCTCATTTTACTTCATTACTGCTAATTTTATTTCTTTTCACAGTGATTAATTACACTACATTACGAAATAACATAATATACACTTTACATTATTTCTATACCTTTTTATGCATTTAATTATCATTTATATCAACACTTTTTATTTATTTCCTCATCCTCCAGTTTTTATATATATATAGTAATTTACAATTAGTATTCTTTTTACTAACTAATCGTAATTAAATCCACAGCACTACGCTATTTGCGTCATTTTATGATTTTCCCCTAAACATTCACTAGATTACAATACTACCCTTCACTTTTAACTTATTTACGAAAATGCCATTAGTTACACATTTTTCATTATTAATTCAATATTTGTTTGTAAAATCACCATTTAATCCCTACATATCATTTTGTACATAAATTTACATTCAGTCCTTATTTAATTATCCAATTTATTTACTAACCTTTAATTTCTTTGTCTAATTATTTTTTTCCTTTTTCTTCTTTACTTTGCGCAATTACCATCTTGCCCTTTTTCATCTTTAAACTCTTTATTTTAATCACTCCGTCAACTTATTACTTATATAAATCCATAATTACATTTAAATCCTTTAGTTTAACATACTTTTATCAAAATTACATCTAAGTCCTTAAACTTTTATCAAAATTATGATTTCATCCTTAATCTTCATTTATTTACTATACTGCCATTGTTTTCACATATTTCACATTTAGTTCATTATTTAACTTATAAATTACATTTAGCCCTCCAATCATTACTTTCAAACCAAATTATATTTTAGTCCCTAAAATTTACACTATTTGCACTATTATCAATTTAATATCACTTTTTTACTTAAATATCACTTATTAATTCTTTTTATGAAAAATTACCAATTTACCCCTAAACTTATTATTTCTTTCAATTTAGCCCCTTTTTCACATTAACTCACATATTTCATTATTTAATCACTTTAATTGCAATTTTTACCATAATGCCCCTAGTATAAACCTGATAGAAAATCTTCAAACCAGATATGCGGGACGTGGGTCCCACAGATCCACTACACTATAAAATGATCCCAAAGGAACCATTCAACATTGCCCGATGTGTTATTAACAGAAGAGTTCAAGTGCAGACAGTTTGAGGATGATTTAAAAGAGAGTATTAGAGGGCCTTTATCTTCCATGGCTGCAATGCATTCGGTAAGTTATTATCAATTGGTTTCGGTAGCAATAAAGTTAGAAAAATTTGAAATGATTAAGAAAAGAAAGGAATAGAAGAAGAACGTAACCGACAGTAGTGTGCCAAGTAGTAAGAGAGCCCGAGTGGCAGCAAGTGGGCAGGTTACTCGAGGATTGGGTCATATTCCAGCATCGAAAGGAAGTGTCTTGTCATCTGCTAGTAAGGGTAGCACCATGCCAAAGTGTGAGTATTGCAAAAAATTTCCTTAGGGCACGTGTAAAAAGCTCATGAAAGCGTGCTTCAAATGTGGCAACATGGAGCATATGCTTGCCAATCGCCCGGAGTTGAAGGAGAGTACGGTTCAGCAAGGAAGTAAGGAAAATATGGGATTGACTGGATCTACAAGAGGTGGAAGAAGAAGAGGTAGAACAGTGCAAGAGCTATCGAAAATGGTTGAGAAGCTGATTCCTTCAGGTGGTCCAGCTCCACGCTTCACGATGATCAGAGAGAAGGAGGATGAGCAAACGGGTCCTTCTGGTAAGTTCTTTATTGCTTAAGTTTGTTTATGAGTTTTGGTAAAATATAGTATGATCGTATGTTAGTAGCAAGGGAAATTTCGAGGACAAAATTTCTTAAGGAGGGGAGAATTATAACAACCCAAATTATACCCCTAGTAAGATTTATAATGTAATTGTATTATAAGGGTGTTATAGTAATTGGATTAAGTGGGAATTTATGAGTTTATAGGGAGGTAATTGAAAGGAATTGAAATTAGCTTGATAGAAAAGTAAAGTAATTATAAAGCAGATTTTTAATAGAGGGACTTGAGAGAGAATTGCTGTGACTTATAGGGGAAGTTTGTCTTGAGTGGGACACGTGTCATGAAGTGGACATGTGGCATGAGGAGAGAGTGCCACAAAGATTGGTACATGCAATATAAAGGATTTTAGTGTGAATTTTTGTCCCATTTCTTTCATGTGGTCCGGTTTCTTCACTTCTCATCTTGCTATTGGTTTCCTTTGATCTTTCTTCTTTATTTTCGATTTTTGTTCTTCAATTGGTAGTTCAATTTCTGCAATTGGGTGGGTTAAAATGATTTCCGTGTGAAGTAAAGAAGGCAAGTGCAATTTAGATTAGTGTGGTCTTCTTCTACTCCATTCTTCTTAGTAAGTGTTTTGAGTTAATAGACTAAGAGTGTATGTGTGAATTTGGGTTTTGCAAGAAGCATTGGACAAAAGTAAAGAGAAGGGCAAGGAGAAGGTGTGACCTTGAAGAGTAGAGTTTCCAGCTGCACTTTTGAGGTTGGGATCATGTGACATTTTAATGAATTGCATGTTTTGAAATTGAGACAGTTGTTATGTTAAGTAGTAGATGCATGTTAAGTTTGAGTACTTCTTGAGTAATGCATGTGTTATTAGTTGAGATAATGTTATTTGAAGTTCTACTAATAGATATATGTTTGAATAAATGGTAAATTAGTGTGCTTGAATTAGTGCTATAGTTCATTTGAGGGTTGGAGTTAACTCTGCTGTTGTTGGATGTTGAGTATGTATAGATTTTGCATATAGAGTACTTATTATGATTATTATGTTTAATGGTCATTTGATTGTGTTTATTGTTCAAATAGAGTTTAGTAGTGTATAAGGCATTATTTTGAATGTTATGCATGTGAATTTAGAGTTGGTAAGTGAAGGTTGTGCATGAGCTGGTTGTGTAGCTTGGAGTTGAACATTTAGTTTAGTTCTATCGCGAGCGCGATAGAATGCTCCTTGGGTGAGGTTTGCAATGTCGAGCTTCCTCGTGTAGGCGAGTTCGGTAGTTGGTCTGCTTTGCCAGCTTCGTCTCGAGTGCGAGCTCAATTGAGGGGGCGACAGAAGCTACTTTAGCATTCTGTCGCGAGTGTGATCTGGCTCGCGTGCACGACATTTGCGTGTGTTGGGTTCTGTCGCAAGCGTGATACTGTACAGTATTGGGAATGTAAGTCTTGTATCCTCATTTTTGTGTGGTATTGCATTGGAATGTGTTTGATCATGCATAATAAAGATTATATGTATTATATATATATGAATCATATGCTTGATGGGATGATTAGTTTGTACCTGAATTGAATTGATATGTAATCATTGTTGGATATATGAATGAATGCAAAGTATATGATATAGTGACTTGAGTTGTATGTAAAGCCTGAAAGGTCATGGTAGTGGATAGATAAGCATGCTTATAAACGGGTAGTGTTTTGCAGCTGCTAGTGATTGGCCCGCAAGGGTCTAGTGTTTGACCCGTAAAGGTCTAGTGTTTGTTACCTTCGGGTAACTAGTCATTTGAGACTTCGGTCTCTAGTCAGTATCTAGTGCACCCGTATCCACCATTAATGAGAATTCGGGCTATGGCTTTAGGTATTATATGATTGTGTTTGAGCAAGAAAAGTGGGGATCTATCATGTAACAACCCGAATTACACCCTAGTAGGAATTGTAGTGTTAATTGCTATATAAGTGGGATTTATGGTTTAAGTAAGGACTTAATTGATGTAAAGTTATTTTGAATGAGGGAATGAAGTGAGGAACTAAAGGAAGATAAGTTAAAGGACTAGATGTGGAAATTGGAGAGTAGTGGAATGGAATCCACGTGTAAGAGGAGGGTTTTGCCAACACCATCCCTTACATGCATATATAAGGGATGAGTGAAGGCAGATTTGCCCCACTTTTGCATGTGTAATCCGGCCTCTCCATTGTTGCTCTCTCTCTCCCTCTCTTTTTTCCTCTTCCTCTTTTACTTCTTTGAATGTTTTACTTTTAAGAGACTGGTTTAGTTTGAAGTGATTTTCGTGTGAAGCAAAGAAGGTAAGTGAAATTTTGAATAGTGTGATCTTCTTCTACTCCATCCTTTTTATGTGATTGGTTGTTTGATAATGGATTAAGAGTGTGTATATGTTGTGCAAGAAGCTCCGGATAAGAGGAAGGATAAAAGCAAAGAGAAGGTGTGACCTTGAAGAGAAGAGTTTAGAGCTGCTTTCTAGAGGTTGGGATCATGTGCCATTTTAATTAGTTACATGTGTTGAGTTTGTGTAATTTTTGAGCAATGCATGTGTTGTTGGCTGAGATATTGTCATTGAGATTCTGCTATTTGATACATGTTTAATTAGATGGTAAAATGATGAGCTTAAAGTGTAACACCCCCATACCCCCAGTAAGGAATATCGGGGCGCTACGCGGACACTTATGTATACATGTACATGCATTAGCGGAAGCGATAGCATAAACACATCCATTTAAAAGTAATTAAATACTACACTAGGGCCCAACATGCATTTCATATCCACTATACATATGTACTTCTTTCTCTTTATACATGTTCATATTACACTCTGTTTTCATTTAACTTTACATATACATTTACATGTGATTCTTTAAGCTTTATTACATAATGATGTTACTCAAAACATCACTAGCTCTGTATCTAATCTATACAAAAGACCTGAATAATACTCCCTAGTGGCCTTGAACTGCAGATGCTCTGCAGATGCTCGCTCACTGTTCCGAACCTGTAAACCTACACGGAAATAAACATCCGTGCTAAGCGATAACGCTTAGTGGGGATGAAAACAATGCAAAGGACTTCTTTACGAAGTCACAAATAAATCACACAATTCATGTAACAAAATCAACTAGCTCATGCATACAGCTCTTATACGTATATAGGTTGCATGCTCAAATATCAACTACTCTGAACTCACATATAAGTAACATTGACTCTTTCACTAATTCATGCACACTACATCTTGTACATCTCATTTATTCAAATATATATTATCATGTAACCACATTCATGTCAATACACTCATGTAATCATGTACTTGTATACAGAACTGTAATGTACTTAAACATTACTTTCATGTACTATAGCTTTATTCGAAGCAACATTATAATCATCTCAAGTTCACTGCACAACATCTAACAAAACAAGCCTGAATTCCTTTCATGGTGGATACGGGACGCTCTATATAAAAACATTTTCGATAGACCGAAGTCACAAAACATTTTCATCTATCTCTATTAATGACCATTCTCGGAGGTCGACCCGCTTCACCCAAACGGGGCGGAACGTTGGCAGCTGCACTCGATAATCCCTTTATAAGCATGCTTATCTATCCACTATAATGGTAATCAGGCTCAATACCAACTCACACACTATACACAGACATGACATCAACTCATCAACTAAAATTCAAGTACATTTATCAAATTCAGAGACATTTAATTCATGTACAATCTTTAATAATCATATTCAACAACTAAAAAGCATGTAACATTTAAATTCATTACATAAACATATAAATCATGCAAAGCAAGACAAAAGGAAACACTCTTTAAAACAAGTAAAACAGGACGCGAAGAGGTTCACTGTCGCGATCGCGATAAGAAGTCGCGCTCGCGACAGAAGCCAAGTTCATTGTCACGATCGCGACAAGAGGTCGCGCTCGCGACAGAAGCTAGATTACAAAAAAGGCTCTATACTCTATACCAAATGCATTATATAACAATTCATATCACAGGGCATCACATGGTCAACGCTAACTCTTATGCTGTAGTATTGGTTACATAGATAACTAATCCTATAATCATTGTTTAATCCTAAACATGTAAAGTATAAATCACGGAAACATTCCGGGGTAATACGGGTTCATTCCGGGGAGTAAAACATCAACAAAATATACAATTTAGTCAAGGGGAAGGGTCAGGGGTTGACCCGTGGCAACTAGGACCTCAAAAAGGAGAAGAAAAAGCCTAAAATGAGGTGTTCTGTCGCGAGGTCGCGACATGTGTCGCGCTCGCGACAGAAGCTCCGCTTTGGTGCCTCACAAGACTGCTTTTTACCCTAAACTTGTATCGTCTAAATGAACCTCTAAACGTCTCTTTTTGGAAAAACATTCTCTTAACAATTGTTCTCTAGGATATTAGCTTTCAAATGGGACAAGTTTCAGGTCGTTTAGACATCTATTACAAAATATATGGTCTAAACAACATATACTGTTCCAGTGAACCTGCCAGAACAGGGTCACCTACGTTTTAATAACTTTTTGGGATACTTAGGGCCAGAATTAGATCAAGAACCCTCTTAGACATTTTTAGACACGGATCTTATCTTTCATATACAATTGGAATCAACACAATTGGAGTCCTATAGCTCTACTTATCACAAATACAATACACAGAGGTCTGATGACAAATAAGCAGAATTTCGCAAAATCAAGCTCTATCATCAACACAAACACTCAAATGATCAAGTTACATACTTTTAACATATATACACTTGTCATGAGCACTGTAAGCAATCAAAATGAACATCTTGAGCTAATTAAAGCTCATCAAGCATCTCTTTATTTTTACATGTATTTGTTCAAACATTTCTCATATAAACACATGCAAAGTTAACACAGTTACACTCGATCCCTACCTCTAGGAACTCGATCACAGCTCTTTACTCGTTCCGATCTTCTCTTTTCCTTTATCGACTCTCTTGCCTCCAACTTGCACCAAAACCACACACAAAACACTTGGGGTTACTCTTCTTTTTACTTTAAATCAAAATAGAAACCAAGTAGTAGAAGAAGACTAATGCTATCATAACAGCACTACTTACCTCTTCTCAAAAATCTACTCTCTTCATCCCAACCTAAATGAGTCTCTTTAAGAGCAAATGGAAAATAGAAGAAAAGAAAGGAAAGTGGAGCACGGCAACTAAGAGCAAAGAAAAGGGGAATTAACAAGCCAAATGAAGAAATTGAAATGGGTAGGAGAGTGGCCGGTCAACTAAAGCCAAATCCTCTTACACTAATTGCCACCTACAAGCCATAAATGCCAACCATCTCATTTAATCCATCCTTAAGCCAAGCTAAGCCAAATCAAGCCAAGCCAAGCCAAATCAAGCCAAGCCAAGCCAAATCAAGCCAAGCCAAGCCAAGTCAAAACCAAGCCAAGCCAAACTAAGCCAAGCCAAGTGTCACCCTCTCAAGTTGCCATGTGTCAACACCCTATGATGCCACTTGTCACTCTCATATGCCGCCACTTGTCACTCTTCTATGATGACACTTGTCACTCTTCTATGATGCCATGTGTCAACTCCCTACAACTCCAAGTCTCTTAGTCCCACTTATGCACACATCTCGCGAGGGGGTTCTGTCGCGCTCGCGACGCTTGTTGTGCTCGCTACAGAACGCTCACATCCACTCTAACCAGCTGAAGTTCGAAAACTGCTGGAGGGCTCTGTCGCGCCCGCGACACTTATCGCGCTCGCGACAGAACTCTCGCACATAAACTTACCTTTTTCGAACAAAACTCTGTAATTCTTCTAGGGCCATTTTGGGGTGTGACATAAAGTTAGTGTTATAGTTCAATTGAGTTGTTGCAGTCAAGTATCCTATTGTGCATGTTGTATATGTATAGAATTTGACATGTAGAGTGCATGTTATAATTATTATGTTTAATTGTCATTTTTTATTAATATTAATATTTGATTGTATTTAAAGTTGAAATAGAGTTTATAAGTGTTTCTGGCATGTTTTTGAAGGTTATGCTTGTGAATTTGCAGCTGGTCCGTGAAGGTTGTGCATGAGTGGATGGTGTAGCTTAGAGTTGAACATTTAGTTCGATTTTGTCGCGAGCACGACAGAATGCTCCTTGGGCGAGGTGTGCGCTGCCGAGCTTCCTCGTTTGGGCGAGTTCGGCAATTGTTCTACTCTGCCAAGTGCAGACACAGGGTCTTGATACAACCCAGATCAGAGGTTACCCAATGATGAAATTAATGCCTATTCACAGGTAAAAAGATTGGAAGTAATGATTTCCTTGTAAAAATTTACTTTTTTGGACTAAAAAATATAAAAAAAAAAAATAAAAATAAAAAATGAGTTTTAAAATTATAGTATATTAGTCAAAATCATTTCTTTAAATTTTTTTTTTAAAAAAAATAATTCGGTCGATTGCGGCAGCCGGCGCTCGAGGGGGGACCTCCCTCGCGAGCCAGGCGAGCGCCCAGCGCACAGCGTGCTCTAGCGTTGGGGCGCTCTACGAGGGGCATGCACGACGGGCGAGGCGTCGCTCGCCCGTCCCTCGTCTGCCATTGCGCAGTGAGCTGGCAGCCCGTCGGTCGCCCAGATCTGCTGATTTTCACCGAAAATGCAATTTTTCGCGATCTTTTCTCCAAAAGTGATTTTTTTATCCCATTTTTTTGGTATTTTCATGGTTTTTTCAATTTTTAAAATTAAGATAGGTTTTAAATTATTTTTTATTATTATTATTTTATTTATTATTTTTTATTAAAATTTAGCCTTAAAATAAATATCAAAAATTAAATTTTATCTTCTAAATTCAAATTTGAGTTCAAAAGAATTTGATATATATTTTTAAGGATAATTCAAATTTTAAAAAAAAAAATAAATTTTTAATTTGAATTTTTAAAAGATTTAAATTTTTAATTTAAATTTTGAAAAGATTTGGATTTTTAATTTGAATTTTTAAAATATTTGGATTTTTAATTTAAATTTTGAAAAGATTTAAATTTTTAATTTGAATTTTGAAAAGATTTGGATTTTTAATTTGAATTTTGAAAATATTTATATTTTTAATTTCAATTTTGAAAAGATTTCGATTTTTAATTTGAATTTTGAAAAGATTTGGATTTTTAATATTAAATTTTAAAAAGAATTGAATTTTTTTCTTATCCTCATTTATCTTATAAATAGCAGGCTGAGGATCGAGAAAAAGAATTCGGATTTTTCTCTTGTTCTTCTTAAAAGTAATTCTTTCTACATATTCTTTCTCTTGAGTTTTTTTATTCAAATAAATTTCATAAATTCAGATTTTTCACTTCTTCTGCATCAAAGGAATTCTTTCTTCACTTTTCTTTATTTGAGTTTTTTTCTTCAAATAAATTTCTTAAGATTTTAAAGATAAATTCTTGATAAAAAAGTTATTCTTGAGACAAGGAAAATAATTCTTTACTCTTCAGAATTTTTATTTTCTTCCACTATTTTTTTAAGCAAGTTTTCTTTCTTGGAACAAAACTCCAATTTCTATTCTTTTCAATTCTAAATTGCGGATCAAGGAAAGGAAATCAATCATCTTTTTTCCTTCATCGAGTTCGAATTCTAAGGATAAATATTCTGGGTTCAATCCTACTTTTCTTTTATTTTCTTTTTATTTTATTTATTCACAATCATTTTATCAACATGTAGATATTTATATCTATTGTTTATATATTTATTTTATCTCTGATATTTCCTTTATTTCATTATTTTATTTCGTTGCCCCAGTTACGTGTTATTTGTTTTTCTTGTGAGTTTATTTATTTCTACTCATTATGGGGCGCTGAGAAGGGGAGCCCACTAGGATGATCCGGGGACGCCAATTTTGTTTATTTTATTTACCCAATTTCCTTTAAGTTCATTTTCATTTCCAATTTATTGTAAATATTATTTTGAGCCCGTTAATGTAAAAATGGCTAAAGATGTCTTCTACAAATAAATGGGATTTTCTTAAATAAAATAGGACCAATGTCCTGATTTTTTTCCAAACAAAACAAACATTTTAATATTATTTTTCTTTGAATATGTATGTGAAGACCAATGTCTTCATCCCTAATCGAATATCCAGCTTTGTGTATATTTCCTTTTTTTGCTCATTTAGAATGGGGGTTGTATTTTGCCACTAATTTTATTGTAAATTATTGGGCTTTTTTTTTTTACTTTATGCTTAATTTACTTTATTTATTGCTTTTATTACGTGATCGACATGTTGTAACACCCCCTTCGCCGCCCCCGTTGGAAGGGCACCGGCGGGCGCGCTACCCGACGCTCACTCACAACATTCACACATACACGTATACATATACTGAGCGGTAGCGTTCACTAACAATAATAACAAAGGCAGAACATAAATTTCATATGATCAGAATATAGTTTTAGATACAATATCCAAAAATATTACATAAAAAACTTTACAAATAGAGAAGAGCCACTATACCAAAATATATTACATACAAAAGAAGTACAGGAGGAGATAACAAAACAACTCTACTCCTACATGGCCGACTTGCAGATGCACAAAACGAGCAAGCTCCCAAAAACCTATCACCTACACGGGATAAGAACCCGTGCTAAGCAATAACTCTTAGTGGGGAGGAACAAAACACAACAGAACACTATATAAGATATTGAGCATAAAATACAGAATTCATAAAGTACCAGAGAACAGAGATATATAAAGATATCAAGAATCACTTTACAAGATCATAATTTAGGACAGAAAGTGTAAAGCAAAATAAAAATACCACAATCAAGATCACGCAGAATCACAACACTTCACTAAGCCAATACTAGACACTTCACACAATAGCCTGAATTCAATGGTGGAGGATACGGGAACACGGCACGGGAGACCGAAGCCTAAAAAAAATAGTTTAATACCCGAAGGTAACGCGGGAGACCGGAGTCTCAAAACATTTTATCCCTACACGAAAGATGACCATCTCGGAGGTCGACCGCTTCGTCCAAACGGGGCGGACAGAACAGCTGTACTCAAACCCTTCTTAAGCATGCTTAATTATCCAATACCTTAACACTTCAGGCTCTACAACTCACTCACTAACGCGACAATACAAAATCAAAACAAGGCTCAACACAAGACTCTAACATCAATTAAATTCCTAACTAAGACACCAGTACATGATAACACGGGTCATAGGCATAAACATATTCCACGCAATAGTGATAAACTGTACAAAGTGGAACAAAAGAAGCACCTTCAGAAAACAGGGCAAGCAGAAAGGGCCTCTATCGCGATCGCGACAGTGTCGCGCTCGCGACAGAGCACGGGGCACCTCCTCGCGAGCTCGCGCCAGAAGGCCTGCTCGCGACGAAGCACACCAGGCAGATTCGCGCAATCGAGCTCTGTCGCGCTCGCGACAACGTCACGGTCGAGACAGAGACCAGTTCCTTCCTCCTTGCGCGGAGGACTCGGCTACCGAGCTCTCTGTCGCTGTCGCGATCGCGACAGATGGCTCTCCAAGAACAAGGGGCCAAATCCGCGCTCTGTCGCGCTCATGACAGCATCGTGATCGCGATAGAACCCAGATTCGCCCAAAATCTGCACTTCCAGCACTTAATCCACACAAACCTTCAAACACTCATTCAATCATGCACAAACACTTACCTTAAGCCACTAATACATCATCGCAACATTCTCAAGGCCACATAAACACATTTTACACAATAATCAAACATCAATTTATCATGAATGCCAACAAAACTAAATCTAACATTTAGTTTACATAACATGTTCATGTCCTCTAAAAACACATGCCAACCTCACTAAATCACTGACATCTCACTCAAATCATTACACGATGCACACATGCATTCACATATAACATAACACTCAAGAACACGAATAACATGCAACCACAAATACAACTGATCCAAGAAGAAATAGGGGAAAGCACACCCAAAACACATTCAAATCGAAGCTCCCAAACCTGGAAATTGCAGCTTCAAACCGGGCTCCTCACAATCCCACTTTATCTTTACCTTTGCTCTTCCTTCTCTCTTCTGATTCTTGCACAAACCAAAATCAAGAACACACTTAAATCAAACCACAAACTTACACTTCAAAACTAGAATTTAAGGAAAGAAGAAGATACCCAACTCAAATCCAAGCACTTACCTTCAAGAACTTAGCTCAAAAACTCAGGAATCCTACTCAAAGCTCAAAGATGACACAAGAGAAAGGAGATGAAAGTAGAAAATGGGAGCAAGAGAGAGAGAGGGGACGGGAAAACAAAGAAGAAAGAAAGAAAGGGCAGCTTCCACGGGAAGCTTCACCAAAAATCTGCCTTCCCCATACCTCTCTCCTACCTTCCATTTAATGTTCACCTACCCAAGCCATGTGTCACTCCCTCAATGGACTAAAATCCACTATCTTGACTTATTCAAATAATGCACCATAACTCAACACACACTAGCATCTCTTACACAAATATCTTCAATGCGCCATACTTAGTTCACACCATATTATTTCTTATAAACCACTTTTCATCCAAGGCACCATGCACCAAAAACCACACAATAAAACCTCTTAACCTACTCACATCCTACTCCCATACACTACAAGCACATCATAACATTTCCTTCCCCTAACTTATTACTTAATTTAATTAATTCCTTTACTAATAATTCCTTATTATCCAAATTTTTCTCTTACACAAATTACAAAAATACCCTTAATTACTGACTTACCATGCAAATTTCGACCAGACCCTTTTTGGGTTGTTACACATGTGCTATAATTATTGCATTAAAATTGTATGAGAAATGGAGTGAAATCTTAAATTCAAAACTCAATTATAATTTAATGAAGGTATGAATAAATGGGAAGTCCCGAACCATCTCTGGTCTTAGGCTCAATGAGGTTAGAGGACCATCTCAGTGTCTTGTTGGGGTAGGGTCTCCAAAATCTCTCTTGTTGCCCAAAATAGGCCCAATTTGCATTGTCTTAGGCTCCATGAGGTTAGAGTACCATCCCAATGTCCTATTGGGGTGGGAACTCCAAAACATCTCTGGCTTGCCCAAAATAGACATAGATGCACCGTCTTAGGTTCAGTGAGGCTAGACGACCTTTCCCAATGTTTTATTTGGTGGCGACTCCAAGAAACCTTCTTGTTGCCCAAAATAGATGCCCTTATAATTTCTTACAAGCTCTATAAACCTCTTTCGATTGCCCTAAAAGCGGGTTTTCGGGGCCTCCCAGGGTTCGGCGTGCGTTAGAGTGGCGACTCCGCTGGGGGCATAATGGAGACTTCGCTTCGAAAGTACCATGATTAAAACATATAATTGAGTTTTAATTTAAAAATTTCATCCCTTTTCGAAATTGCATTGCATATCACTAAAGCCTTAGATCTATGCTAGTTTGTACCCTCTATTAGGCCCGGTGCGTTCCCGAAGCACGACCCTATGTTCACTCAATATAGGGAAGTGTCAAGGATAATCACTAGCCCAGGTACCGTTTGGTATATTAAATTGAGACCCGACCGGTCATTATGCTCATGATGAGCTAGACCCGTTGGTAGGGACCATGCTTGGGTAGACCTAAAGTATCATCACCCTAGCCAAAGCTCAAGTAATTGAAATAGATACTTCCCCTAGGTGGTGTGTACCATAATACATTGCTTGATGTATGAATCATTATGTATTGGACAAACCCAAATAGATTGGTTGGTCACTTAATCAAAGGCTTTCATGCCCCGATAAGCCCATGTCGATTTATTCGGACTGTCTAAATACACAATGATCACAACCGATACGTATGTACATTAGATAAGAGAGGTTATGCTGCTAGTTTTCCACCGTGCACCATACTCGTCCATTGGGTCCCCTGTTAACCCATGGATCAAGCCCACCTAGGAACGAGACCGCACGACCTCCTGTGTGGGAGTGATAAGGTAGGAAGGATCTATCTGCTTGCATGTGATTGTGAATGCTGCATAGCACGACCATGCATCATTTGTCATTAATGCATCATCCTGACCGGGTATATTTTGCAGCCATCATAGATCTACCCAGGTGGTTAAGAGGTCCCCGTGGCCTGCTGCATAGAAATCCATTCTTTAAGCTACTAGAAAGGGTAGAATATTCAGATTCACTATCTAAGAGTAGTCACGCTACCTCCTCTCAGTCGTCTATAAATAGTGAAATGGCTGATTCAATAAGAGGAACAGACGCCACCCGGGTCATAATAGCCGAAGAGCTAGGAAGAAGATTAGAAGAGTTTGAGAACAGAATGATGGCCATGATGGCGACAATGGCCCAGCCTGCCGCACAAAACCTAGCTGCCCCTCCTATGAGACAAAATGAACAGGAGGAGGCAAGAGAAGACCCACCTGAGGAGATTCGCTCGTCACCAGTGGACTTGAGGGCTACCACATCGGGAGGCCAGAGAAGAGGGATAACCCATAGAGTAGAGGATGATTTGGAAGAGGATGAATATGAAGAGCCTGTATCAGTTAGAGGGAAAACACCCCAGATAGAAGAAGCCATTTGGAGAAAATAGAAAAGAAGTTTGAGGCCATGTCTCGGATGCTGATGATGGGAAAGGGGATGAACCCCAAGGACAAAGAGCTAGAGGGAGAGGATTTAATCCCTCAGAATTTCAAGATGCTGGATGTTCCAAAGTTTGACGGCACCTCAAACCCCACCGCGTATATTAAGCAATACTCACTAGTGATGAAGGGGATGACGCTGACAAAGAGGCAAAAGATTGAATACTTCTGTTTAAGTTTGATAGGCCCCGCGGTGGATTGGTACCATGGGCTAGGCAGAAGAACCAAGGAGGATTGGGATCTGTTGATGGAGGAGTTCCTCCGACAGTATGTCTTTCAGGGACTCCCAGTCCTTCAGCCCCTTCATCTTTAGTGCTTCTCTCAAGTATAGGCTAGCATTTCTAATGAATAACCTGATTTGATCCAGAGTGTCTGGCTTCCTCTTCATCTCCATCACTCGGTTCCTCCACCTAGTCAAGTACTCGTGGAATGATTCCCCTGACTCCTATTACAGCAGCTCTAAATCCTTTAAGCTCATAGCCATAGAATCCGAAGGAGAACATTTTGCAAGAAATGCCAGGAATGACAATTATACCTGGAGAAATTACTGTAATCAGGGGGCAAGAAGGTCAGCAGGGCCCGACAACAGAAATCGAACTGGGAACATAATGGATGCAGCGGTTACCGGAATAAACCAAAGGCATTATTCTAACCTAGGCAGTTCGTTATCCTGGGTATTTAAAAGGCTAATGAAAGAAGGTAAGTTACAGCCAATGCCTGCTAAACCTGCCAGAAGTCAGGGACATCTCGATCATCGAGTGGATTAGTATTGTGCCTACCATCAGCATACGGGGCATGAGACTGATGAATGTCGGACACTGAGAAACCAAATCTAGGACCTCATTGATAGCAAACAGATTGCTAATCTGGAGAATCGAAAGAAGAAGGCATAAGGGGATTTCAAGGCGCTAATAAAGAGTCCTAGAAGTTGGCTACTACACAGCAAGAAGTAAGAGAGGAGACTTTCTATTAGATGTGCTTTTCATTTTATTTTTGAACTTTTTCAATTTTTATGTATGCAGTACTGTTTAAGTTGATTATATTAATGACTTTTTGCTTATGTCTCTCATGATTCCACTATGCATGATCGCAACCACAAGTCATTTACATTTGATATTAACTTAATGAATACTACCTCATTCAATCTCGAGATCCCATTGGCATCTGATATTAACTCCTGAAAAGAGAAAAATTCTGAGAGATAATAAGATAAAAAAAGAAAAAAAGAAAAGGCCTTTGCATGGACCTGGAATGATATGCTAAAAATTGACAAGAGTATTGTTGGGACAGAGTTGCTTCAATATGCCAACATAACGAAACGTAAAATTTCAAAAGCCATTCCCTTGCCTCCTTAAAGTCTAGGATGCATACAATGCAACTGAATGAAGTCAAACTTCGATCATTAAAGGGCGTGGACAAACAAAATTTTAGGCCTTCACAAGAAATAGCTCATTAGAACCAAGCCTTAGAATTCCTTCCCTCCCAGCCATTTGAGAGATTTACTACAAAGCTAATCAAGATTGACCTTTAACCATTTGGGACCAAGATGAGTAAGGCATGGATACTTATTGCTAAACTTAGAAGGAGAGCTCATTACCTTTACAAAAAAAAAAAAAACTACAAAAAAAAAACACAAAAGAAAACCACAGTTTTATCCTAAACCATCTGAGGCTAGCGTATAACTCCATCTCAATCGTTAAAGTCTACTTCAGCAACTGAGCCATCAAAATAGACAAAAGCAAGATGCAAGATTTTATATTCAAGTTCTAAACGGAGAACCCACTTTTTCAGCCAGTTTGCACAAGGGTCAAGATGAAGCCTTTAGGGGTAAAAAGAGACACTGTTAGAAGAAGCAGCCTTCCCGACTAACGAGGATGGAAGTAAGTTTAAAGAAACCAATAGATGCCAATAGATTAAGGGAGGCTCTATGGCAAAGGCTTAAAAAAAAAGAAAACAAAAGCCCCGTGAGTCGAAAACCGAAAAAGGCAACCTCGCTAAAATTAGGCGCCTCGTTAAGGTGAAAATCAAAAAGGCATCCTAGGCAAAAATTAGGGACAGAGAAAATGTTCAATCATGAAAACTCGAGAGTGTTGATTGATAACAGGAGTTTGATGTTTTTGGGATCAATCTCGAGATTACATAGGGTTTTGTATTTTTAAGATTAATACAAAATGATGATCATGTGTGATGAAATCGGACTAGAACGTACTCATTTATGCCATAATATATTAATATAAATAGAGCACTTTATCTCGCATACTCAAAATTGTTTAAGTTCCAACATAAAAGTAGCACATTATTTTTCTTTTCCCGTACGGCCTCCATGGCTATCATCATCCTGATGTTTTAACTGACTTGCCCGTCATTAACTTGAGCTAATCATATAGTACCTTCATGAGAAAAATCAAAATCCATACAGCCGCTAAACAAAAAAAAAAAAAAAAACACAAACAGAAAAAAAGGGCCGTTAGAGATGAAAACCGTAACTGGCCCTCTAAGCAAAAGTTAGGCCAAAGGATAGGGTAAAAACCTGAAAACAGGCAGTCTGCTCTACAAAAAATAAAATGAATAAAAGCCGTTAGATTAGGTTGGGTCCATTGCAGGCAAAAGTTAGGCATAGGGTTATGTGAAAATCCCCAAAGGGACGTATTTCCCGTAAAGAAAAGCTAGTGTGAAAATCCACAAGGGACGCACTATCTTTAATAAATGACCAACAGTGCATGGAGTGATAAGGCGACCCAAATAGCCTCCCTTCAAGCAGATAATGCATAATTCAGGACACGACTTAAAGTATTGGGGGTAAAATGCTCATTGACCGGGGGGCAAAGATGCACACGCGTCAGTGCTTTTTGAAAAGATTATGGGTCAGAGTCCCTAAAGCCAAGACGACGCTTTTCTAGATCCTTGGGGGCATTAAATAATGTGAGCAGCCAAATCGTACCCTCAACGGACCATTAACCACCCCGGACATGGTCTATTCATTTTTGCATGCATTTCATGTCATATAGTTCTTTTGCAAACATCTGCATATAACTTTTCAAATGCACACACAATCTTTTGTATACACACAACTTTTCAGGAGAAGTCCAAATAATTATCACATGCACGAAGTCGGGTTGAGGACGACTTCAGCTCAACATTAGCGCCCATCCGTGCTGGACAAACAAGTCAAGATGAAGTCAACACGGGTTTACGCCAATAGCCAAGACCTCTGAAGAGGCAAATCCACAAGACCTCTTAAGAGGCAAATCTCCAAGATCTCCTAAGAGGCAAATCTTCAAGAGGCAAGTCCGCAAGACTTCTTAAGAGGCAAATCTCTAAGAGGCAAATCCGCAAGACCTCTTAAGAGGCAAATCTCCAAGTTCTCTTAAGAGGCAATTCTCCATGACCTCTGAAGTGGCAAATCCGCAAGACCTCTAAAGAGGCAAATCCTCAAGACCTCTTAAAAGGAAAATCTCAAAAACCTCTTAAGAGGAAAATCTCCAAGTCCTCTTAGGAGGCAAATCTCCAAGTCCTCTTAAGAGGCAAATCCGCAAGACCTGTTAAGAGGCAAATCTCCAAGTCCTCTTAAGAGGCAAATCTCCAAAACCTCTGAAGAGACAAATCCGCAAGACCTCTTATGAGGCAAATCCGCAAGACCTCTTAAGAGGCAAATCTCCAAGACCTCTTAAAAGGCAAATCTCCAAGACCTCTTAAGAGGCAAATCCCTAAGTCCTCTTAAGAGGTAAATCCTTCTAGGTCCTCTTAAGAGGCAAATCCTTCCAGGTCCTCTTAAGAGGCAAATCTCTAAGTCCTCTTAAGAGGCAAACCTCCAAAGTCTTCTTAGAGGCACTCATCTACAAATTAGCAAAAATCCTCCAGGGGTTAACCGTTCTTTAGGGAACGACCAACCGTCCTTCAAAGGGCGTCCATCCGACATCAGCTCAATGGGAACGTAATACGCCAAAAAGGCGATGTTAATTAGCTACCAAAAGCATAGCTTAACACGTCAACAAGCCGGCGTTAGTCAAACACGCCACAACTCCCTCAACACAGCAGGAAGGACTACCTCAGGTACGCACTCCTTTCCTTTTCTCTGAATTTTGGCTCACCTAGGCACCTATGCGCTAGCTTCCCCAAAATTGGGGGCAACTATAGACACCGGGTCCTGAGGCAACCGAGATCAAAGGTTACCCAATGATGAAATTAATGCTTATTCACAGGTAAAAAGGTTGGAAGTGATGATTTCCTTGTCAAAATTTACTTTTTTTGACTAAAACATAAAAAATATCAAAACTAAAAATAAAAATAAAAAATGAGTTTTAAAATTATAGTATTTTAGTAAAAATTGTTTCTTTAAAAATTGAAAAGAAAAAGAAAAATTCGGTCAATTGCGGCAGCCGGCGCGCGAAGCGGGACCTCCCTTGCGCACCAGGTAAGAACTAAGCGCACGTGCGCGCTGGGGCGCTCGCCCCTGCGCTGCGAGACGCATGCACGATGGGCGAGGAGCAACTCGCCTATCCCTAACCTACCAACGTGCGTTGGCAATCCATCGCTCGCCAGCAACGGCGGTCGGTCGCCCAGATCTGCCGATTTCCGCCAAAAATGCAATTTTTGGCCTTTTTTCGTAATTTTTTCTCCAAAATTGAATTGTTTTGGTATTTTCATGATTTTTTCAATTTTTAAAATTAAGACAGATTTTAAATTATTTTTTATTATTTTTTTTATTAAAATTTATCCTTAAAATAAATATCAAAAATTTAATTTTATCTTCTAAATTCTAATTTGAGTTCAAAAGAATTTGATATCTATCTTTAATAATAATTCAAATTTTAAAAAAGATTTAAATTTTTAATTTTAATTTTGAAAAGATTTAAATTTTTAATTTAAATTTTGAAAAGATTTGGATTTTTAATTTGATTTTTGAAAAGATTTGGATTTTTAATTTGAATTTTGAAAAGATTTGGATTTTTAATTTGAATTTTGAAAAGATTTAAATTTTTAATATGAATTTTGAAAAGATTTGGATTTTTAATTTGAATTTTGAAAAGATTTGTATTTTTAAATTTAAATTTTAAAAAGATTTGAATTGTTTTCTTATCCTCAGTTAGCTTATAAATAGCAGGCTGAGTATCGAGGAAAAAGATTCGGATTTTTCTCTTATTCTTCTTAAAAGAAATTCTTTCTATATTTTCTTTCTCTTGAGTTTTTTTATTCAAATAAATTTCTTAAATTCAGATTTTTCACTTCTTCTTCTTCAAAGGAATTCTTTCTTCATTTTTCTTTATTTGAGTTTTCTTCTTCAAATAAAATTTTTAAAGTTTAAAAAATAAATTTTTGATAAAAAAGTCATTCTTGAGACAAGGAAAATAATTATTTGCTCTTGAGAATTTTTTTTTTCCACTATTTTTTTAAGCAAGTTTTCTTTCATGGATTAAAACTCCAATTTCTATTATTTTCAATTCTAAATTTGCGGATCAAGGCAAGTAAAGCTATCATCTTTTTTACTTCATCGAGTTCGAATTCTGAGGGTAAATATTTTGGGTTCAATCCTACTTTTCTTTTATTTTCTTTTTATTTTATTTTTTCACAATCATTTTATCAACATGTAGATATTTATATCTATTGTTTATATATTTATTTTATCTCTGATATTTCCTTTATTTTCATTTCATTGTCCCACTCACGTGTTATTTGTTTTTCTTGTGAGTTTATTTATTTCTACTGATTATGGGGCGCTGAGAAGGGGAGCCCACTAGGATGATTCGGGGACGCCAATTTGGTTCATTTTCTTTACCCTATTTCCTTTTATTTTATTTTTTTTCCAATTTATTGTAAATATTATTTTGAACTCGCTAATGTAAAAATGGCTAAAGATTTCTTCTACAAATAAATGGAATTTTCTTAAATAAAATAGGACCAATGTCCTTATTTTTTTCCAAACAAAACAGACATTTTAATATTATTTTTCTTTAAATATGCATGCGAAGACCAATGTCTTCATCCCTAATCGAATATCCCGTTTTGTGTATGTTTCCTTTTTCTGCTCATTTACAATGGGGGTTGTATTTCGCCCCTCGTTTTATTGTAAATTATTGTGCTTTTATTTACTTTATGCTTAATTTACTTTATTTATTGCTTTCATTACGTGATCGACATGTGCTCTAATCATTGCATTAAAATTGTTTGAGAAAAGAAGCATAATCTTAAATTCAAAACTCAATTATAATTTAATGAAGGTATGAATAAATGGAAAGTCCTAAACCATTTTTAGTCTTAGGCTCAACAAGGTTAGAGGACCATCTCAATGTCTTATTGGGGTGGGGTCTTCAAAATATCTCTTGTTGCCCAAAATAGGCCCAATTTGTATTGTCTTAGGCTTCATGAGGTTAGAGTAACATCCCAATGTCCTATTGGGGTGGTGACTCCAAAATATCTCTGGCTTGCCCAAAATAGAGATAGATGCGCCGTCTTAGGCTTAGTGAGGCTAAACGACCTTTCCTAATGTTTTATTGGGCGGCGACTCCAAGAAACCTCCTTGTTGCCCAAAATAGACGCCCTTGTAATCTCTTACAAGCTCTCTGAACCTCTCTCAAATGCCCTAAAAGTTCGGGGCACCCACGGTTCAGCGCGCGTTAGACAAAGTTTCGTCGCGAGCGCGAGCTCAGTTATGGGCACGAAAGAAGCTACTTTGGTATTCTGTCGTAAGTGCGACATGGCCGCGTGCGCGACATCTGCGTGTGATGGATTCTATTGCGAGCGCGACAAGGGTGCAAGCACATCATTATGCAGTGTTGTAAATGTAAGTCTTTTGTTCTCATTTGTGTAATATGTTTGATCATCCGTAATAAAGATTATATGTATTATATATATGTATGAATCATATGCTTGATGGGATGATTAGCTTGTACATGAATTGAATGGATATGTGATCATTGTGGGGTGCATGATTAAATGTATAGTATATGGTATAGTGACTAGAGTTTGTATGTAAAGCCTGAAGGGTCAGGGTAGTGGATAGATATGCATGCTTATAAAGGGCTAGTGTTTTGCAGCTGCTAGTGATTGGCCCGCAAGGGTCTAGTGTTTGTTACCTTTGGGTAACTAGTGATTTGAAACTTCAGTCTCTAAATGTTTAATACTACTAGTCAGTATCTAGTGCACCCATATCCACCATTAATGAGATTTCAGGCTATGGCTTTAGCTATTGTATGTTTGTGTTTGAGCAAGTAAAGTTGGGATCTATCATATGTATATGAATGTGCATGTTATGCATTTATGTGAGATGTTGTGATAAGTATCACTTATTGTGTAAAGCTAAAGGTAAAAGCTAATGAATATATATATATATATATATATATATATATATATATATATATATATATATGACAAAGGCATGTGTTATGTATGGTGAAAATGTACATGATAATTATGGGCATGATAGTAAAGATAGATATTATATATGTGCAATTTTTATTTACGTTTATACTGAAGGGAAATCATCCGAAGTAATGCCACCTTATCGCTCTAGGCATCGGAAGTCATTGTTTTAAAGGTAGTGCGTCCCTTGTGGATTTTCACACTAGCTTTTCTTTGTGGGAAATGCGTCCCCTTAGAGATTTTCACATAACACTGTGCCTAACTTTTGCCTGGAATGGACCCAACCCAATCCAGCGGCTTTTATTCATTTCATTTTTTGTAGGGTAGACTGCCTGTTTTTAGGTTTTCACCCTGCCCTTTGGCCTAACTTTTGCTTAGAGAGCCAATCACGGTTTTCAACTCTAACGGCCTTTTCTTTTTAATCTAAAAAGGCTACAAGAGAAGTGAAGGCTATTATTAGAACCTCCCTTAAGGATGACCAACATAATTTGCTTAGACATCTTTTGACAAAAAATAATTAGAGAATAGTTCATATGGAATTCAAGATGTTATGAGGCCCCTCCCATCCTTTCCAGATAGCATCTTATCTTCGACTTTCACCTCCAAGTACCATGGCCTCTGGACCCAACTGCCTGTTAAGGCTGTTATACAACTAATCGGAGGTACCATGGCCTTTGGACCCAACTGCCTGTGAAGGCTGTTATACAACTAATCGGAGGCTGCCCCCATTGCTTCTACTAGTGCATGCAAGATACGGGTGCCTAGTCCAGCAGTTGATAATAGGACCCATCAGCTTAAACGTCTGGCTGACAAGAGCAGAGTATAGTTATTTAGATTAGATGCATTCAATAATGAATGATGCTTTTCTTTTTATAAAAGAACTAGAAGATAATGAACACATGAGTCTAATTGCCTTTGTTTCATATCTTTTTTTGTAAAATTGTGTACATTTTAGTATGATTTCTCTATACAAGATCATTATCTAACATAGATTCAAAATGCAAAACTACATCTAATCTCAGAATGGATCTTGAAAGTATCAAAACTCCTGTTTTCAATCAGCCCTCTCGGGTTTTCTTGATTGGACATTTTCTCTCAAGCCTCTAATTTTTGCCCAGGATGCATTTTTCGGTTTTCATCCCGACGAGGCACCCAATTTTTGCAAGGCCGCCTTTCTTCGGTTTTTAACCCGCGGGGCTTTTATTCTCTTCTTTTGATTTTTAGTCTTTAGCCATGGAACCTTTTGCATCTTTCAGTGTTGACTGGTTTTTATATTTGCTTCCATCACTGTCTGTCGAAAATGATGCTCCCTTGGACAATAACTTCTCAAGAACAAATGAGCCTTCCTACATTGGTCTGAATTTGCCTCATCCATCTGGAACATTTGGACTCATTTGCTTAAAGATTAAATATTCCTCTTTCAATAGGTGCTTTCTGACTTCCTTCTCGAATGATCGAAAAGAGTTTTTCTAATAGATCTGACTGTGATAGTAATCCCACGATCTATCCTTGCTTGACGTGTTTAACTGCTGCAACCGTTGTCGCACCCAGTCTTCTTCCGAAATCTGGGCTTCCATGACTATCCTTCAAGATTTGAGCTCTACTTCGACCGGCCGTACTGCTTTTACCCCATGTATCGAGGAATAAAAGGTGACTCCTGTAGAGGTTCCAACGGTGGTTTTCTAGCCCTGAAGTGCAAAAGGCCATTTCTCTGCCCAATCCTTGTAATTTCGAACCATCTTGACCAAGATCTTCTTATTAGCAGCCTCTCATGCCCCATTAGTTTGAGGGCAATACAGAGAGGACTTTTGGTCTTTAATGCCATACCTCTGGAGCAACTCCCTAGCCTTAGCCATAAATCGCCCTTTCGTCCTTGGACATAACGTGGTGAGGGAGACCATATCGACAAATTGAATTCCTTTCGATGAACTTATCCACTGGAGGTCATAGGGCACACCTCCCCTATGATGTCTATTTCCAAGCTCGAGCAATCCGTATCCATTAAAAGGTAATAAAAACCTTTTAGTCCTTTTCGGAAGTCAAGAAGAATGGTAAAGTACGGGTATGTGTATATCAACGGGATTTGAACAAAGCTTATCCCCAGGATTACTTTCCTTTGCCCCCATATCAACAGTTTTCGGTCGGATCTACATATTGATTCTTTTCCTTCTTCTCTTTTTTTTTTTACATTATTTTTCTTCTTTTTGTTTTGTTTTGTTTTGTTTTTATTTTTTTTTTTATAGGTTTTGTTCAAATCCTGATAGTTTACACATACACGCACTTCTCTTCCTAACCATTGGGGACATCATAGATCAACCCAGTTGGGTGTTACGCTTCAATAAGAAATTTGGCCACGTTTCTGCTTGTAGATCTCTCCTTTTAACCTTTTTTACCCCTTCCAGCTTGAGTCTTCTGAGCTTCTACGTGACTGGTCTATGATCGTGATATGCTGGCATAGTGTGTTGGGCGCTTTGCGATCATCTTCCAGCATGTCTTCGTAGGTCCAGGCAAAGACTTTTCCCCACTTTTTTTTTATTCTCTCAAATTTCAATCTCTCTTCAGGAGTTACAGATGCTATCAAGATTTCCTTTGGGTTCTCCAAAGTCTCCGAGATCAAATAAAATGGCATCAGTTGAATCAATGTCAAATATGAATGAGTCATGATCTTGATTATGCACAGTGAAATCATGAGAGATATCACACACATAAGTAAAAACCATTTATTTGATTTAATAAAAACTAGAATTAAAATGTCATTATCAACTAGTTCCAAAATAAAAAGAACATCTAAATAGCTATCTTCTTCCCATTTCCGCTAGCACAGGTGTTATAGTCGATGGTCTATTATCACCCACGAGAATCGTCTTCCCCACCTCTCAGCTCCTCATCAATGAGGCCTTGGACAAGCTTCTTCAGAGTTCGGCACCCATTAATCTCATGCCTAATATGCTGATGGTAGGCACAATACTGATCCACTCGATAGCTAGGATGCCCTTGGCTCTTGGCGTGTTTCGCAGGCTTTGGCTGTAACTTCCCCTTGTCAATAAAATGAAAGAGATGCTCAGATAAAGGCTTATGCCAGATGGTATAGTAGCCTTGAGTAGTTCCAATGGTAACGTCTCTCGTACTGTCATCATCAAGACTCGAGTTCCCATGATTACCTCCTTCCATGCCATTGCCCCCTCCTTCAAGGATTACTAGCTGCTCATCATTAATGGATCTTGGACTTGACCTTTTAGGGTTTGGCAACTGTCTACTGGATAGCTAGTGTGCTAATGATGATTTAGTTACCTCTGACCTCTAGTTGGCCTGGCCGAACCTGGTCGTGAGTTCCCCTCTAACGCTTGAGGCAAAGATCTGCCTATGCCGAAACCACACTTCTAGGCTGTTCTAATCACTGATACTCCTTCCATCCCCCAAGTGCCGACACAGCTGTTACACCCATACAATCAACCTCTCTTTCCTAAGTTCACAGAGACTTCCTTGCGAGCAGCCAGGGTAGTTGTAAGTTTAGCCTTTGATATTTCTTCTTCGAGGATGTCCATCCTTCTTTTGAGGCCCCGTGCCGCTGCTAGAAACCCATTCTCTGATGCATGCCCTTTGCCTTTTTACTCAGATGACGGAGAAATATGCGACTCTCCTCTAGACTCAGTGGGTGGTATGCATACTTCCTTAGCTAGATCATGCTCTTCTTGGGGCAAGGTAGGAGCAATAGGCTACTACCCGGAGGGTGGCATCACGGCAATGACTAAATTCTCCATAATAGCCGTCGTTCGGGCTTCATACTTTTCAAACCTCCCTTCTATCTTCTTCCATAATGCCTCCTCAACTTTAGGCAGCTTGCCCTTTTCTAAGACCAAGTCCTCTTCGAAGAAATCACCGTCAGGATCTATGACCCCTTTGGGTTCGAGTGCAACCTTGAACTCAGTCATTGGTGGGAGTAAAATCACTGGAGCATCCTCCTTAATCGGATCTAATTTCTCTTGTCATATTGCAGGAGTGATTAATGGCTGCCAAGTGGGCTAGGTCATTGTAGCAGTCAAATTCCTCATCATGGCCATTACTCTATTCTCAAATTCCTCCAATCTCCTACTTACTTCTTTAGCAATCAAAGTATAGATCGCCTCCGTCTCTCTTGGAAGATCAACCATTCTGTTGAAAAAAATTGAAAATAAAGTCTCAATGCCCTCTGAGAGTGAATCTGAACCCCTAACTGATACCCTTTTTGGCAACTCAAAGATAGGTTTTCTGCTCAGCCGTCTGAAAGATATAAATTGTTAGAATGATGCATGATTGAAATGCAATGCATAGTCGTGCTGATGTAGCTTAGACAAACACATGTAAGCAGATAGATCCTTACAACCTTATCACTCTAGGTGGGCCTTATCTAAGGGTTAACAGGAAACCCATTGGACGCACATGGTGCACGGTGGAAGGCTAGCAGCATAACATCTCTTGCCTAATGCACATACGTATGGATGTTTGGCCATTATATATTTAAATACTTCAATTAAATCAAGATGAGCCCACCGAGGCATGAAAGCCTTTGATGAAGGACCATTCAATTTAGCTGATTTTGTCCAATATATGACTGCCCACGTAGCATGCACGGTATTACGGTACATTTCACCTAGTGGAAGTATCTATTGCCATTATATGAGCTTTGGCCAAGGGTGATGATACTTTAGGGCTACCCAAGCATGGTCCCTGCCAACAGGTCTAGCTCATCACGAGCATAGCTACCGATTGGGTCTCCATTTGATATACCATAAGGTATGAGACTTGGGCTGGTGATTATCCTTAACACTTTTCCACATTGAGTGAACGTAAGGTCATGCTTTAAGAATGCACCGGGGTTAAGAAAGGGACAAAACTAGCATAATCTAAGACTCTAGCATGGATGCAATGCAATTTTTCAAAAAGAGATAGAATTTTAATTTAATTTAAAATAAACCCAATTATATTATTAACCAAGACATTTTCGGAGCAAAGTTACAAAGTCCCCAGTGGAGTCGTAACTGTGACGCACGCTGGACCCGATCGATTCCCGAAATGCCCTCTTTTAGGGCTCGAGAGGGTTTGCTTCTTTTGATCTTGGACAATCATGAGATATCTTGGACACCTCCTTCCAATAGAACACTGAAAAGGATCATCTAATCACATGAAGCCTTTAGGCACCTTTGAGGTATTTTGGAGTTGCCACCCAAGTTGCAAGAAATTGGGAAAGTTTGTCTAATCTCGGGGGTCTTAAACTAGAGAAAGATTCAGAACTTTACTCTTATTAATGCCTTGATTAATTATAAATGGGTTTTTAATTTTAAATTTCTATCTCTCTTGTCACACAGTAATTTATTAAAAATAAAGCGCAAATCAAGTACCAAAGAAAGCAGTAAAAGAAAGCGATAAAATAAAATAGACAAAAGAAAGATAAAAATTTGGATAAAAACACAATCCCCCAAAATAAAAATAAAAAGTATTAAAATTTGGGACAAAAAATACAATCCCCCAAAATAAAATCAAGCAAAACATAAATAAATAAACTAAATGAATAAAATAGACATTCATAAATCGCGATATTATTTAAAATAGGAACATTAGTTCCTTCATGTTCACTTTAAAAAATTGAAGAGTCATTTTTGGCATACTTGGAAAAATCGTGATGAGTGATCCCATTTTGAGGAAATTTAACTCTTTCTTTTTGAAGTGAATTTTTATTGGTTGAAATTAGAACATTGGTCACATTTTATTAACAAAATCCCAATTTATTAATATAAACTTTTTTGTGATTTTTTAATTAACGTGCAATAAAAAAATAAATTTATTACAAATTACATAATAAAAAAACAAATAAAAAGCAAAAATAATAAAAATACTAAAAATGCTAAAAACATAAATTCCACCAAAATGGTATCTTCACACCTCCATGTGCTCCCACTTGCCATTGAAAAACTCACACATGAAAAATAAGTATTGAAATAAAAAAAACAAATAAAAGTAATATTAGTAATAAAAAATGAATTTAAACATGTAACATGTAGATATGAATTAAAATAAATAAAATAAAAATGCCTCATGTACGACAAATCAATCAAATACCAAAATAAAAATAAATAACTCAACATAATAATTCAACATGCATAAAAAACACAAATGATAACAAGAATAAACTCACCATGCATGAAAACATAAATAATAATAAAAATGATAACAATAATAAATAATACTAACAAAAATAAAAATAATAAAGGTAATAATAATAGTAATAATATATAATAATGAAAATAATAATTTTAATGATGATAATAATCACAATAATGATAATAATAAAACAAAAGTAATAATAAACAATAACGATAAAGAAGATGAACAATCAACAATAAGGAAGATGAACAATCAAGCAAGCAAAAATAAAAGAAATAAAAAAAATCATGTTAAAGCATATTAAATAATAATACTAATAATAATAATAACAACATATGAACAAAAGTGATGATGATGATGATGATAATAATAATAATAATAATAATAATAATAATAATAATAATAATAATAATAATAATAATAATAATAATAACAAAAGATGAACAATAAAATAAATATACAAGAATAAAATAAAATATGCTAAAATATTAAATTTATGGCTAAATCACATGAAAATAAACAAAATAAAATAATAGATCAAAAATCTACATGGTTGCTAATTAATTATAAACAAAAAAATTACAACAAAAATTAAATTAAAAATTTAGCCTAAAATATTTACCATCAAATTTTGATGTGATGAATGAAGGCAGGTGATTAATCTCCTTGTCTTGATTTATAAAAATAAAATATATAACAAATTTTTTTTCTGAAAATAAATAATTAATTTATTTGTCTTAAGGAAAAATTATAAAAAAAGAAGTAAGAAAATTTACAAGAATAAATAATTAATTTATTTGTCTCAAGAATTAACTTAAAAAATTAAAACTACTTGGGGAACTTGTTCTTGAAGAAGAAGAAAAAAGATGAAGAAGAAGAGAGAAAACCAATTTTTCTTAAGCAAAATCCCCCCTAAATTCTACCCAAAAAATCCATTTTATACCTCCAAATAAAACCCAATAAATCAGATTTTTCATGAATTAAATTAGATCAATTTAATTCCCATAATAAATAAAACTGAAGAATTTGAAGGGTTGAAAAATAAAAGGTTTAAAAAAATAAATTCTACAAAAAAAATCAAAGAAAAACACAAAATTGGACAAAAAAACAGATTGGGGAGTTGTCGGGCACGCACAGGGGCGAGCGACGCCCCACGCGCGCGCCGACGCTCGCAATTTTTTTTTTTTAAATTTTTGTTAAAACACTATAATTTCAAAACTCAGTTTTTTATCTTAAAATAATTTTTTAAAACATTTTTAAAATATTTTTAAAACACATTTTTATTTATTTTTATTAATCAATTTGACAAGAAAATCATCACTTCCAATTTTCATTTTTGCTTATAAACAGGCACACTTAATTTCATCATTGGGTAATCCTGATCTAAACTGCCTCGGGACCCGGTGTCTACACTATCCAAAATCCACATACATGACTTCTAAAAACAAACATAACATCATTTTCCGCCAACATGGCCTTGTAACCAATTGTTCACCTACATGTTAACTCTATAATGGCACAAACCCCATTATCTTTGGACTTCAGACCAAAGAGTTATGGCCAATGCAACACCACTTGCTCAAATCCCTCCTACAATATTTGGCTATATTTGTGGATACTTTTGATGACCTTAGAGGCCTCAAAACAACATGACAATTTCCAAAACAATTACAAGTACATATCTTAGGGACTTAATCCCATTAACCCCATTCATTCTAGAGTTATAAAACTCAATTTATGATACAGACAATTCCAGTAGGTTAAATTACCCTAAAAGACCAAGCTATTCTAGGTTGAAATAAACTAAATTAGAATATCCAATACTCCAAACACAAACTATATTACCCTGACATACGCATAAATTTTATGGTACTTTCAGTTCCATATTAAGTATCCATACATTCACAAATTACATAGCAATTTCTCAAGTCTCCTAAAAAAACAGAGTTACATGTTTAGGTCTACAAACTCATGGCAATCAATTAGCTCACTAAGCTCTTCACTTCAATACAATTCATCACATAACATAAATACACTTTTTCAATTCAATTGAACACACAATACAAACATGCATTTCAGAGTTTATCTATTATCAATTTAGTACACAAAATTCATAGTTTTCCAAACCTTATCTCCTTTGCTCCAATGTGCTCACTTGGCACTAGGTTCACCAACCTTTCCTTTTCCCTTGTCTTTTCTTCTTTCTACCATTACATGCATAATCCAATTTCTAGAATTGGAACAAGGGAATCAATTTCCATTCCAACTCAGAAAAGAAAAAGGAGTAGAAGAAGAATGATCTAATGCATCACTTACCTTAGCTAGCCAAGAACTCAATACACTCCTCTTAGCGATCAATTAACCAACAGAAATTCAAAAGAATTAAAAGTATAGATAAGAGCAGAAGAAGATGAAGAAGAAGAGCATAAATGGAGCCGAACCAAGGATTCAAGAATAAGACAAAACATGCCCCTTCAATTCACTTATATTTGCATGGGAGCGCTGAGTTGGTAATGTAACATCCCAAATTAGGGCCTAGAAGGATTTGCATGCATAATTTGATATACTAAGGGTATTTTGGTAATTGTGCAAGTGAAATTGGTTTTAATTAAGGACTTAATTGAAAGAGAATAAAAGTATTTAAGTGAAGAATTTATTTTAGTGACCAAGTGGTAATTAACAAGGACTAAGTGGAGAAAAGCCAAGGACCAAGGTGTAAAAGTCAAAGATATTTTTCTATTAAGCCAATAGAATTATGACATGTGGTTTGGTTGGTGAGGGGCATTAATTGAGAAAAGAAGAAAAGGAAAAGAAGAGAGAGAGAGTAGGGCAGTGGTTGTGTTCCCATTCCTGCTCTCTTCCCTTCCCATTTCTCTCTTTTTCTCTTTTCTTTCCCATTTTTTGCTCCTTCATCTCCTTGTTTGTGTGGTGGTTTAAGCTTGAGCTAAGTTGGTAGGGTTTGAGAGTTGGATTGAAGAGGTAAGATGTTGGTTGTGCTTGCAAGTTTCATCTCCTTCTTCTTTTGGTTTCGATTTTCATTTTGATATTTGATTAAGAGATTTTTGGGTTTGCATGTGCAAGAATCCGGTGAGAAGAGGCTTGATAAAGGGAAAGAGAAGGCGCAAGCTTGAAGAAGAGCTGGATTTTGAGCTTGAAGAGGTTTGGGAGTTTATTTTTGGTTGTGTTTAGTTTCGGAGCAGTTTGCCCTAAATCTTTTTGGATCATGTGTGTGTATGTTAATTTCTGGAATTTAGGTGTTTTGATATGTGTAAATGCATGTGTTAATTTGAGTTGGTGATGACATTGTATGTTAGTGTTGTAATGGTTTGCATGTTGGTTTTTGAAGTGAAATGGCATGAGTTAGTGTAGGATTTGATCTAAATGTTCTTGAGCTGCATTTAGTGTATCTTGTTGAATCTCCTGCTAAGTTAGTGTAAATTGACTTGTTATGATGATAAGCATGTTTTGAGTGCATTGGAGGTATAGTTTCACATGATTTTGCATGTCGAATGGTTCTGGGTATGTTGGGATTGATTTTGGGAAGCTTTGAATTTCTACAGTTTTTTGAAGAGCTGGAAATTTCCTGCATCTCGTGGCAGTCATGCGACGTGAAGTTGCCTCATGAGTCGTGAGGCTTGGCACGACTCGTGCAGCTAGTGTCACGAGTCATGACATCATGCACGAGTCATGACGGGCTCCTCTCTCGCAGCGTAATTTCGGTTACTGTCGCGATCGCGACACAAGGCCTTCCTGCCTGCCCTGTTTTCCTGAAATGATTGTTTTTCTCGTCTCACTCTACATTGTTTCTCACTATAGCATGATTCATGTTTTTGCTTAGGCCCTATTTTTCCAAATGTTATTTTGAGATCCTTTTAAATGGTTTTTCATCCATGAATTATGACCGTGCATGCATTGATAAAACGTTTCATGATAATTTAAAGGATTTTATGAATTATATGCTTATTCAATTGATGAGTTTTTATATGAAATGTATTGATATTCTTGCAATGTGATCTATTATGTGAGTTATGCTACATGTTTGATTGGTTGGTTGACATTATATGTATTGAGATATGATGCTCATATAAGTATATGTGTATATGAATGATGTTTATAGGACTTGAAAAGAGTAGGTTTGAGCCTGAATAGTCATAGTAGTGGATAGATAAGCGCTTATCAAGGGTAGTGTGTGTGCAGCTGCTACGTATTATATGCGGGCCCTGTTTTGGTCTTTGATTCAGCCCCGTTTGGGTCATATAAGTTGTTTGAAGACTCATGTCCCTATATGCTTGGATATTGTGTCCTATCAGTATCAAAAATTATAAGATGTTTGAAGACTCATGTCTCTATATGCTTGGATACTGTGTCCTATCAGTATCAAAAATTATATAAGATGTTTCGAGACCCATGTCTCTATATGCTTGGATACTGTGTCCTATCAGTATCAATTATACCTGTATCCACCTCAAGTGTATGTTTAGGCCGGTACGTGTCTTACATGAATAAGTTGTACCGTAATATATTTATATGATAAGTTTGTACTTGAATTCGTGATTAAGGTTATGATGCTCACTCTACTGATAAGTGTATATGCAATGTTTTTATATGTTTTTGCTTAAGTAATAAAATGAGACTCATTATGTTACACATGAGATGCTTACGTTATCTTATGCATAACTATAGTGTAATATATGTTATTGTACTTATGTAGGCAGTAAATATCTATATGTTATTGTGTGTTTTCTTTGGAAGTCTTTTGTTTGTGTTCCTCCCCACTAAGCGTTATCGCTTAGCACGGGTGTTTTCCCGTGTAGGTGGCAGGTTTGTTCGGTTCGTGTCGTGCATCTGCAGGGTTGCCCACTAGGAGTTAGAAATGTTATTTTTGTATTTCAGCTCCTATATTTTTGTATATCATTTTTGTTATATATTTTTGTTTAGTGGCTTATGTAAATGTTATAAGGATCATTTTGTAATTATGTAAGTAATGTATATTTTGGTTTTATATATATGTATTATAACTTAAATTATTTCCGCTTTAGTGCTTCTGCTTTTACGCATGTATGTATGATGTATGTAGTGTATGTGTGCGCGTGGTGCTCCGGTATCCTTCCAACGGAGGTATTAGGGTGTAACAGGCAAGGCCAGCAAAAGACACACGGATTCCACTCACCATAGATTAGGTTAATCTAATCTTTCTTAATCCTTAATTAATACACTCTTAACTTAATCATGTGCAACTACAATTTAGCCACTTAACTTATTTATTTCATGCAATTAAGTCCGCATTTCTAATTACACTTAGGTCTAAAATTGGAAATCCCAATCAAACTCATCCAATTACCCTAATTAAACCAAAATACTACTAGGGTGAATTTTAGGTCATTACAGAAATTATAAATGTGTTAACCCATGTGAACATATGTCATAAAGTGTGGACTTGTGTGATAAGCCATATATGTATGCAAGATGTCAAATGTTATGAGAATGCTTAATATGGCCATATGGATGTCATACGATATGATAATATGAACATGAAATCGATTAATAAATATGAATTTAGCCGGCGTTAACCAAGTCATGGATAGGTAGGCATACCTATAGGGACCTCTAAGTGCTGCAGCCTATGTGTCTTGATGGCCCTTTATGGATCAAAACGGAATCCCGTTTGGGGTACCTTATGTGTTTTTAGATCACACTAGATCCACCGTTGTTCATAAATGAATGTACCTTCGGGTACTAATGTGCTTTTACCCGTTATCCACAACTTCGAAAGTGCAGGCAATTTAAGGATAATTGAACTAATATTGAATAATATGGAAATGCCATAAGATAGTGTTAACTGATAAAGTCCTTGTGGGACCCCGATTTACAGTCCTCATGTGTTTTTGGATCATGGTAGATCCCCCTCTGTACTGATATAATTGTACCTTTCAGGTACCTATGAGTTTTTTGATCGTGCTAGATCCCCTCTGTTAATGAATGTACCCTCGGGTACTTATGTGTTTTGATGCCTATTACTTATTGCTTTGATAATACAGGCTATATATGAATAAAGTGTATGTTAAATAAGTAATAAGAAATAACATGAAATGTAAACGAGAAAATGTCTGTATAATTTATTGTTTATGTGTGATTCCCGGATGATTATGATACTGATGTTTTAAAAGATAATAAAGAAATGATTAGCCAATGGCTATGTTTAATATGTTAAAGACACGAGTTAATGAACATAAAAGATAGATTAAGGTAAATATCTAATGAATGATTAAGTAAGAACATTCGTGAAATGATATGCCAAAGGTACTTTGATTATGATCTCATTGAATGCTTCCACTGTGTGAAATTGTTGACAACTGCTGTGAGTAGTTGTCCATATTATGTTTATGTTTATTTTTCTTCTTCGCGCTTAGCACGGGTGTTTCATCCGTGCAGGTTGAGAGATAGAAGTATCGCCAGGGACACTCCGCAGCAGTCAAAGCCAATGAGTCTGCAGGAGTATTTAAAGTAAATTTTATGACTGTTATTTTGGAATGTAATGAACCACTATTTCTGTAACGAATGATTTGTATGTAAATTGATTTAAAGTGAAGAATGTTATACGAGTTATGTATGTGAAAGTATTTTGTATTGAAAGAAATTTTATAATTCTATTTTTGTCATTATGTTATTGTTTCCATTGTGCCTCATCTGGTAGCATCCTTTACTTGTCGCCATGGTCTGACCATATTACTTTATGGGGTATCACGTACGGGTAAGGGGCGTTACATTTAGTGTTATCAGAGCATAGGTTTAGTTGGTTCTGGCCGACTAGTAGTTTAGAACTATGTCTGTATAGTTTCGTGTTGGCCAAAGCGGATGTCCTGCTCTTTGTATAAGTGATGGGAATAGAAGTCTTCTAAATAGGATAAGGTGTAACGGCCCTAATACCGGGTTAGCTGTGAATGGTCTTTTTCGATAGTAAATATTGACACCGTGGTGAATAGTACTTCCTGGAGTCAAAAAATATTTTATTAGACCATTAGATAGAGCATGTCAGCAAAAGTACGCAGATAAAAATTTGAGGTCAATCGGAAGTTAAATGGGTCCGAAAAAGTGTGAAACAATGAAAAAAGTGGGTTTCGCGGCGTCTGTCACCACAAACAGCCGTCTGTGGTGACAGAGAGGCTAATCATCGATGGGTCGACAGACGGCCACGTTGTCAGTTATGAGGGATGGTTAGGCCGTCTAAAGCTTTCGACGAGCGTCTGAAGGTCTTCTTCAGTCCGATTTGACCGATTCTGACTCGAAATTTACCGGACCATATCTTGAGCTACGGATCTTAAAAAAATATTTTGACAATATGGATGTACTCGTATTTATGAGTAGATTTTAATGGTAATGAAAAATTAATATTTGGTGACACTGAAAAATTGGAGTATTGGACTGATAAATAATTATCGGACCGAGATATGGTTTCCAATCGATCCAAAAATATTATTGGAGTCTAATGAATCTATGTTAAGTATTCTAGAGTCATTTTTATGAGGAGTTACACTTAAAAAATGAGAAAAGACATGATTTCGGTTTAAAAAGTACTCGAGTTGACCGGAGGTTTTACCGAGGTGTTAAAAATAGCAAATGACTTTCAAAATTGATAAAAATTTCCAAATTAGCTCTAGATAATATTTAGGAATTTTTGGTAGTAAAAATGGAATTTTTTAAGGACGCTGAAAATTTGCCAACTGGACTGATTTGATTGAACCGGATCGAAAACAGACTCTAATTGTGGTGAAGTTTTGTGTATAGCCTAGTTTTTCACATGATGTAAATTATGGAATCAAATTTGGAATGAATTGGAGTTGAAAAATGAGAAAACCATAGGAAATTGTCAAGTGGGCTTAGATTAGCTAAATGGGTTTTATAGGTTGAACCAATTTTGGTCCGCTATAAAAGCCATTAAATGGCAGATTTGGTGAATGAATAACCCTTACCTCCTCAGCTCTTTTCTTCCTCTCCCTTGGCTGAAGTCACTTCCTCTCTCTTTTTTCTCCATTTTCTTCAATCTTTTCTTGATTTCTCTCCAGATTCAAGCATTCTAAAGTTAATTCTGGCCCTTTTTGAGATCATAGCAACCTCTAGTGTCCATTTGGTGGGTTAAAAGCAAGGAAAAACAAGGATTCAAGCTTATGTCTTCAAATAGGGGTAAGTGAAATAAGTTATTTTCATTTGAATTATTTGTTCTAAATGATAGATTAGGGTGTATTAAGAGTAGTTATGAAGTTATATTGCATAAAAAAAAGAAATTGATAAGTGTTTGTTTGTGAGGTGAATTCGGCCATGAATGAGGAATTAAGGGGAAAAGCTATTTCAAAGGTCAAGAACAAGAATTGTGGAGGTGATGATGGCTAGAGCATGGATTTGAGGTTTGTGATTACTTAATCCAAGAATTTCCATCAAAAAATTTAGGGTTTTACATTATGTTGTAAAGTGGGTACATGTAAATTGTATGTGTAATTGGAATTGAAGTGTTAATTGAAGTTAAGAAAGGTGACTAAGTTAATTAGCATAGTTAATTTGAAAGAAAACTAAGTGTAAGGCTCGATTATAGTTAAACATAATGGTATACTTAGGTATAGTTAAGGTATACCTTGTGATTAAGTGAGATAAAAAGTTTATACATGTGAATTGAGGCTTTAAATAGTGGAATAAGTGATAATTGGATGATAAATAAAATGTTAGAGAAAAATGCTATGATGGCCGAATGGCCTAAGAATTGATATTTGGTATATTAGGTTGTATACATGTTATGTGAGATGGGAATTGGATATGCGAATGATTTAGAAGTACAAAAGAAAATTTAATGAAAAGAATTGTATAAAAAGCGGATAATTGATTTAATGAATCAAATATGTAATAAGTATATTTAAGGGTAATAAGACCATAAAATGAATATGCATCCATTGTGAAAGTATATTCATTTAATTGAAATTATAGTAATTTAACTTAAAAATTTGAGATTAGTTTCCCATTAGGTCCATGGTGGGAAATAATGTTAAAGATTTAAAGAATTGAAATGATTGAAATTATAAGTGTATTGAAATTGTTTTTGATTAAATGAATATTTGAAGCACAATTGATAAGAAAAGAATGATTGCGGCTTTGATATGATTTCATAGCCATTTAAGTGTCTAAAGTATACTGATTAAGTAAAATAAGTATATTATATAAAATCTACAACATTGATGAAAATGTTGTGTAACTGGTAAAATGAAATGGAAATGAACTGAAAATGTAAATGACAGTGACAAAGTATGAAAAGTGGATTTGAATGTCTTTTAAGAATGTAATTGCCCTTAGTAGTGTCTGGTAGTTGATCTAGTTCAAGATATAGTGGCTAGCTATAGGGATACTGTACTGTTGTGGTGTCATGACAACTCCACTTGGTAGGCAAATGACAGACTACCAATGTGAAAAGTGATAAAGTAATAAAGTCTTTAGTGATATTATGGAATGGTCCTTTGGGGTCACTTTATTCTGTTGTGGACCACGGAACCACACCCTGTTTATCCGGTTCACAGATTTCTACCGGAGTGATACTAGGGGTATAATGGTAATTAATGATAATGTAAATTGACATTGAAAAATGGCTATGTAAAATGATTTAAAATGTGAAAAGTATAGTGAAAATGACAAGTTGAGTGGAAAAAGGACTCATATGAAAGAAAATAAAAGCTTAAGGACTAAATCATAATTTATCGCAAAAATAATTAGCCGTAAGACTAGTTGGTAAATTACGACTTTAAAAGTGAATAAATGTTTAAATATAGTTAATAAAGTGAAAAGATTGTAAGTAAAAGCGAAGAAGTAAAAGATGAGAAATGAAAAAAGAGATCTTTCAACCCTTTTCCCTTCCACAAAAGATATCTTCTTCCTTGCAATATTCTTCTCTTCAAAACAATAAAATTCTAACTTAAAAACTTTAACTAACAAATGTACTCTCAAACTTACAGAAAATTCTTAATAAAAATTCAACTACTCATCTATTCAACTCTAAAAATTACAGTTAAATGTTATATTTATAATGTTCTAAAAGATATGTCCTTTCAAATGTCTCTTAGAAAGGATGAAAGACTTGGTAGAAAGTCATACTTCTTCAAGGCAAAATTTGAATTCAATTCCCAACGGTCATCTCTGTCGCGATCGCGATGTCTGTCGCGCTTGCGACAAAACACGCCTTCATCTTCGCTCCACCTTTCTCGTGCTGGATCTTCTCCGCGCCATATTGCGACCTCGTGATAGGTGGCCTTGCTCGCGACAACGCACGCCAGCTCCCTTTCTTCTTCTCTTTGGCTCCCTTCAATTGCACATCCTGTCGCGCTCGCGACAGAATGCTTCTTCCTTTGCTTTCTTCTCTTCCTTTCTCCTTTCCTTCTTTGCTTGGCGCTTCCTGTCGTGCTCGCGACGCTGGTCACGCTCGTGACAGATTGATTCTTCCTTAGCTCATTTTTGCTCCTTTTCTCCAATCTTCTCCATTTTCTCTTACACACACAAAACTCAAATAAAAACGTAAAACCTACCTAATTCTAACACAATTAACTACATATAAACATTATTTTAAACCTAAAACATGGATTAAATATGAGCTATTTGGACTCATATCAGCCAACCAGGTTGGATATTGTATTTCAATCAAGTACTTGGCCTCAATCTGTTTATAAATTTCCTTCTTCACCTTATCTGCCCATTCTGGCCTAAGCTTCCTAAGTTTTTACTTGACTGGCTTATGGTCTGGGTATGTCGGGATGGCATGCTCTGCGATTTCACGGTCTACTCCTGTCATATCTTCATAGGTCCAGGCAAAGACTTTTTCGTGTTTTCTTAAAGTTCTCTCAAATTTTTCTCTCTCTTCAAGAGTTACTTTAGATGCTATCAATATCTCTTTCGGGTTTTTCGAAGTTCCAAGATTAAATGGAGTAGCATCGATTGAATCAATGTCAAATATAAATGCATCATGATTATGATTATGCATAATGAAATCATCAGAAAAATCGTAAAAGTAAGCAAAATTATTCATGTTTTTAATTGAACTAGAAATGTCATCAACATTATTAAAAATTTTAGGTGTAAAAAGAAAATCTGAACTATTTTCTTCTTCTTCTTTCATCGATGCAGATGTTGTAGCTAATGGTTCTGGATCAAACTGACGTTTTGGGGATACTGCAGCAACCCCCTGCATGACTTCACTCTGTCTCTCTATGGCTTTGTCTTCCATCTTCGCCTTTCCCTTCACTCGGGCAATCATCAGCCTCTCAGTAATAACCTCTTTAGGTGTTTCGCGGTCCCATACTGTCTCTTTGGTCATGATTTCCTCATCCCAAAAGCCCTCTACTGGCTTGATCAATCCAATGTCCCAATTGAAGACAACATTGATGACCTCAAAACCCGGCATAATTTTTCCATCAACCCACTGCGGTTCTGCTTCCCCCGTGTAGGCACACACTGCAGTTGCTGGCATAAAGCTTTCTCTGACATGGGGGATCTCGTCCCCTGATTTCTTGCCCTTCCTCGCGACACCTTCATACCCAAGGCCCCTCCTATCCTTCTAGCCTCTAGTAGCAATGGCTATTGGTGATCCCTGCAAACTTTTTCCTAGACCTGCACCAGGAAGAAATGACATCCGCTTCATAATATTCTTCACTTGAATACTTCTTTCCAAATGTTCTTCTCAATCTATCATGACGACATGAAATCCGCTGAAAGGCTGTCTTGCAATCTCTAGTACTGAGACCTGATTCTCCCTTACGGCTCTTATGGTGACTACCTGTCCCTCATGGGGAATCTTAACCATCTGGTGTAGAGTGGAGGGCACCCCTCCCAGCTCATGGAACCAAGGCCTTCCTTAGAGGGCTGAGAAGTTGGCCGGAATAGGTAGGACCATGAATTCCACCTCAGTATCGACTGGTCCTGTCTTGACCATCTTTTTAAATTTCCTAGATGCCTGTCTCCATGAGTTGTCATAAGCTATGATCGTCAAATCAGACTTAGCCAGCATATCCTCCGTCATCCCGAAAGCCGCCATTGCCACTAGTGGCATACATTAATCAATGAACCATCGTCCACTATGACACACGCCATGTGTTTCTGATTGATCTAAGCCCTTATGTACAAGGGGTGGTTATGATTGCGGCCCTCCACCGGTAAGTCAGCATTTGTCAATACCACATTCTCTCCAGCACCCCCCTTGACTACATCTAGCAGCTCTGTAAGCGAGATGGTTGTGGCCACTGTAGTCTCACACAAAGCCTCTACTAATTTCTGCCTATGAGATGGAGACTGCATCAATAAATCCCAGATTGAAATTTGAGCCGGCGTCTTTTTCAGCTGCCTCATTATCGAGTCCTCCTTCGGCTCCTTCTCCTTTTGACCCACTGCTGGATCCTGTAGTCTATCAACCTCTGGAGCTACCCTTCCGCTCCGGGTCATTGCTCTGACTTTTTTCTTTTCTTTCTTCTCCTTTTCCTCCTCCAAACCCCACGGGTCGGGAAATCCATCAACTTCAGAATTATCCTTTTTATCTCCACTTTCATCAGTGGACCAGTAATCAATCATTGTTACAGGAAGCCCTTCTTCACTTACCTCAAGGAGGCGCGTGATAGCAGCACTGATATCGATGCCGAATAAGTCTTTTAATACAAACTATTCGGGCAAACTGGACCCGAACATGAACACAGGCGGGGGCGCATTATTATACCCGGGCTTTTTTTTATTCCCTCTCTTCTCGGGATCTATGATCTGCTTGGAATCGATTAGATCCTGAATCACATACCTTAGTGCCTTACACTCGTCAGTTGTGTGCCCGGTATGTTGATGGTATGCGCAGTACTCATTATCTTTATGCCCTGGCAAACCCTCGGTCCTGGCCAGTCGGGGTGGTAAAGGCTGTAATTTCCCCTGCTTCATCAGCCTCTTGAGTACTCATGAGAGAGATCTCCCTAAATTAGAGAAATGCCTTAGAGCAGTGTTCGTAGCTGAAACCTCAACCATGTTCCTAGTGCCACTGGTGGAGCCTATTGGCCTACTTGCCCCCTGGCTGCCACTGCCCTTCGCTCTTCTTGCAAGGTACTCCCCCTCAGCTTCGATGGCAATATCCTTCAATGATTCCCAATCTCTTAGAGCCTTCATCTTCAGCCCATCCCTTAGATACGGGCTAGCATTCTTGATAAAATGCCGAATTTGATCCTGAGTATCTGGCTTTCTCTTCATTTCCATCACCCGGTTCCTCCATCGGGTCAGATACTCGTGGAAGGACTCATCGTACTTCTGCTATAGCAACTCCAAGTCCTTCAGGGTCACCTCCATCCTTGTACTGCAGTCATATTGCCTGAGGAATTCTTCCGTTAATAAGTCCCAATCCTCCGGTCTAGCCCATGGTACCAGTCCACCGTTGGGCTGGTTATGCTCAGACAGAAGTGTTTTATTTTTTTCCTCTTCGTTAAAGTAGTACCCTTCATTACTAGCAAGTACTACTTTATGTGGGTGGTAGGATCAGAAGTGCCATCAAATTTTGGGACATCCGGCATTTTAAAGTTCATAGGGATCACATCCTCTCCCTCTAATTCTTTGTCCTCAGGATTCATTCCCCGTCCTCGAGTCAACATCCTCGTAATTGCCTCGAATTTCTCCTCCATCTTCTTCCAGATGGCCTCTTTGGTCTGAGGTGCTTTCCTTCTCACTGACACTGGTTCCTTATACTTGTCTTCTTCCCAATCCTCATCTACCCAACGGGCCGGCCCCCTTCTCTGTCCTGCCAATATATTGGCCCTTAAGTCCACTGGCAGTGGATGAATCTCTTCAACTGGGGTCTTCTCTAACCTCCTTGTAACACCCCCTTCCCATACGTAGGCGATCCCATCCGAGAAGGAGTGAGATGCCGTATGAGTAAAGGTGCCACCAATCAAGTACAAAATAAAACATACATACATTCATAGCATACATTCAGAAATACAGAATAATTAAAAACTTTATAGAAAAAGAAAGCAAAGGCTGATCATGCATTACTATAATAAACTATTACAATAATGTTCTGATCAACTAGCTGATACAAAAATAATATTACATAACCCCAAAATATAGATACAAAAGCGGAAGCTGATACAAAACTGATACATGAGAGTTCTATACAAAAAGAATCATCACTGATACAAAAATAGCCCTACACTAAAACTCTTCTGTGTTGGCTTAATGACGGCGACTCTCACAAAGCAAAACTCTTTCCGCACCTGCACGGGTAAAAACACCGTGCTAAGCGATAAACGCTTAGTGGGGAAAACACATATAAATTATGGACAGCCATTCACAATGGTCGCCTAAACATGTCACATTCAGAATGGCAATATGCAAAGGTTAGCATAATACATATAAACGTATTCACGTATAAAGGCCATATAGTTAATATCTCACAATCATATTCATTACAAAATAATCCAACATGTGTTTCATCATTAACTCGTTCAGAAATTCCATATGGTAGTCAAATCAGATCAGAACAATTCTAATTAACAAATAAAGAACACCTGCTGACTCTAGACAGTGGATAACGAGTGTACTGAAGGTACCTTACGGGTACGAATCGAAGACTGAGGGTACCTCACAGGTACAAATCAAATATTATATCATTTATCAAAACATGTTATTTATATACTGAGGGAATCTTAAACAAGATTCTATACTGATGGGTTTGCGAGGAACCAAATGGGGACCTGATCGGGGTCCAAACTGAACTGAGGGCTGCAGCTAAAGACTCTATTAGGCATGCCTAACTATCCACTTACTTGACTCAAGCAGGTTATGCGTCAAACAGATCACATTTCAGGATACAGAATATAATTCATAAGAAAATCATGGTATCACGCATATCGAAGCATCAAACAGTAAGACATGCATCATACAACAGTAAAGTCCATTCAGAAGAAATACCAAATTCATTTCTGAGTTAAAAACTAGGAAATTTCAGAAAAACGAGCTGAGCGGAGAAACGGGCGAGATTGGCTGGTCACGAGGCGTGACTGGCCTTCCCAACAGGCAGGTCACGCGACGTGACCGAGGGTCATGCCACGTGACGTGCTTGTTCCTCGCCGGTCACATTGCGTGATCTTCACAATCACGCAACGCCCTCGCAGGTCACGGCGTGACTGGACGTCACGTCTCGTGACGTGCTGCTTCCTCGCAGATCACGTTGCGTGATCTCGCAGATCACGCAGCGTCTTCGCAGGTCGCACGACGTGACCGAAGGTCACGTCACGTGACCCGCTTGTTCTTCAGCTGGTCACGCGACTGGCTTCTCAGCAGGCAGGTCACGGCGTGACCGAGGGTCACGTCTCGTGACTTGCATTCTTCCGTAGCGAGTCACGCGAATAAAGAGAACTTCAACAGTACTTCGATTTTTTTCCAGAATTTCCAGAATTTTCAGAACAACAATTTCAATCCCAATTTAATTTAAAACCATACAAACCTGTTTTTACCTTCCAGAAATTATCTCAAACAATATAGGCAACAATTATACTACTCAATTCATCAACTAATTAATCAAATCAAATCAAGAACATATGCATTCAAACTCACAATAACATAAACCCTAGAATTTTTCAGTAAAATCAAAATCACACAATTTCACAAATAAACATTCCCAAACCTGGATTCTAAACTTCTATCACTTAGCTCCACTAGGTCCAGCAACCTCTTTACCCTTTGGATCACGAGGAGCTTCAGCTAAACACATCACAACAAGAACATTCACAAAACAAACCCTAAGTTAAATCTCAACCTAGGGAAGAAGAAGAAGTAAATGAAATAACTAGATGGAAGAATTCAATTACTTACTAGAGAGAATGCAAGGAGAGGATTAATTTCACCAATAAGACCTTGAATCACAATACAGTACTTGAAATAAAGAAAGTGAAGAATAAGAAAGTGAGTGAAGAAAGAACGTGAATCTGTAAGTTCCTTTTCTCTCATTCCCTTTTCTTTTTCTTTTCTTTATCCTAAATATGTATCAATTTCCTATTGGTGAAACTAATCACTCACACAAAAAATAACCTATACTACACACACCTAAAACCCTCTTAACTTATACATACCCTACAATGGTATGAACACATGCACATAAGTATTTCTCATTTAATTAACCATACTAATGCCATGTATGTACCCCCAATAATAATAAAACCCAAAAACATACATTTTACTAAAATACCCTTATGAAATGCTGAACACATGCGAATGCTTACACATACAGACAGACAGATAGACAGACAGACAGGCTCATTCTACTAGGGGGCAAATGGGGTGTGACAACTCTCCCCTACTAATAAGAATTTCGTCCTCGAAATTCTCACCTGAACTGAATAACTGTGGGTACTGAGCTCTCATCGACTCCTCTGGTTCCCAAGTTGCTTCCTCGACTCCATGATGGATCCACAACACTTTAACCAAGGGAATCTTCTTATTCCTCAACTGCCTCACCTCTCGGGCTAGAATAGCTCGCGGTTCCTCATCATAAGAGAAGTCTGGCTGAACCTGGATATCCTGAACTGACAGAACATGCGAAGGATCTGATCTGTACCGACGAAGCATCAAAACGTGGAACACATCATGCAACTTTGCTAACTCCATCGGTAACGCCAATCTGTAGGCTACTGGTCCTACCTTAGCCAAAATCTCATAAGGTCCAATGAAACGAGGACTAAGCTTGCCTTTCTTGCCAAACCGAAGCACTTTCCTCCAAGGTGAAACTTTAAGGAAAACTTTGTCCCCGATCTCAAAATGCACATCTTTCTTTTTCAAATTGGCATAAGACTTCTGTCGATCCTTGGCTGCCTTCAAATTCTGCTGCACTACTCTGATTTTATCTTCAGTATCTCTGACCAAGTCTGGTCCAATCATAGATCTCTCGGATAGCTCTGTCCAACAAATCGGAGTCCTACACTGACGACCATACAAAGCCTCATATGGTGCCATACCAATACTCGACTGAAAACTGTTGTTGTAGGCAAACTCCATCAACGATACATATCTGTCCCAACTACCCGGAAAATCCAAAGCACAAGCTCTCATCATATCCTCCAGAATCTGAATAACTCGCTCTGACTGACCATCGGTCTGAGGATGAAATGCTGTACTGAAGTTCAACCTAGTGCCCAAAGCTCTCTGTAACTCCTTCTAAAACTTGGAAGTAAACCTCGGATCTCGATCTGACACTATGGACAAAGGCACACCATGCAACCGAACTATCTCATCCACATAGATACTGGCTAATCTGTCCATGGAGTAGTCCACTCTAACCGGCAGAAAGTGAGCTGATTTCGTAAGCCGATCCACAATAACCCAAACTGAATCATGCTTCCTCTGAGTCAAAGGCAAACCAGAAACAAAGTCCATGGTGATGTCGTCCCATTTCCACTCAGGAATGGATAAAGGCATAAGTAAACCTGAAGGAACCTGATGCTCAGCCTTTACCTGCTGACAAGTCAAACACTTGGAAACAAAATCCACTATGTCACGCTTCATACCGAACCACCAATAGAATTGCTTCATGTCTCTATACATCTTCTCACTGCTCGGATGCATAGTAAAGACTGTACTATGCGCCTCACTCATGAGCTGTCTCCTCAAATCCTCAGATTCTGGCACACACAAACGATCTCTGAACATAAGTACCTCATCCTGAACTGAGAACTCTGACTGCTTACCCGATCTAACCTCATGCACAATCTGCTGAAGCCTCACATCGTCTCTCTGAGCATCCACAATCCTCTGTCTCAAAGTAGGCCTCACACACAACTGGGCAAGCAAAGCCCCATCAGAATCAAATCTCCATCTGAATCACCTCAAGAACAAAGCTGAAACTGACTTCCGACTCAAAGCATCGGCGACTACATTGGCCTTACCAGGATGGTAATCAACAATGCAGTCGTAGTCCTTAAACAACTCAAGTGAATTTATGTAATTAATCATGTAATTGTTTGTAAAATTTGATGTGATAGGTTAAACTATGTTTATTTGTATCAGTTGAGTGTTTATGTTGTTATTTGTGTTCTTAGTTGAAGAAATGAAGAGAAGATGTAAATAGAGTGAGAGGATCACGAGAGAGGAACAGATCACGCCGTGACCATGAGTCACGTTACGTGATTGAACTAAGAAGAAAGAAGAGGAAGGAGGAAAAGAAAAGAAGAGCTGCAAGAGACGAGTCACGCCGTGACCAGGAGTCACGTGACGTGACTGAAGAAGAGAATAGAAGAGGAGGAGCTGCGAGAGGAGAGGTCACGGTGTGAGCAAAGGTCACGCGACGTGACGCTACAGAGAGGCCAGGAAAGGAAGGGAAAAGAGAAGAGAAGAGAAAGGAGAGGAGAAGAGGGGAGACGTGAGCGCCAGTCACGCCACACACGCGAGAAGACACGCCGTGAGAGGGAGTAACGCGACGTGACTGGCCAGAGAAGGAAGAGAAATCCGAGAGAAAGAAAGAAAGAAGAAAAGAAGGAGCGCGTTCTGTCGCGATCGCGACACCGTTGCGAGCGCGACAGAAACGACCGTTGGACGGTTTTGGGCCAAAATTCACATGAAAAGTCATCTTATTTCACCAATTTGTGCAACCATTCCCAAGAGACATCTTCAAGGGATATCAACTTTCAATCAACATCTATAAATATTAGTTTAACTGTAATTTTTATGTGTGGAATTCTTATTGAGTAATTTTCTGTATTTTAGTTAAACAGTTTTCTTTTCTTTAATTAATTTTTCTTAGTTAGTTTTTATGATTTGAAGAAGAAGATCAAGGAGGAGAAAATTTATTTCAAGAGATTGGGAAAAAGGGTTGAAAGGCTTCTATCTTGTTCTCTTATTTTTAATTCTTCTCCAATATTTCTATGAATATCATTTTAATGAATTTGCATGTTTTTATTCTTTCTATTTTCATCTATTTTCATAGTCTTTCATTGCATATTTTCTATTAGTATCTTTTGCTTGATTTTTATAAGTTAAAGTAATTCGAGAGTTTGCTTTATCTGAAATCTAATAGAATTTCATTATTAAGATATATTCAAGAGATTGGTATATTGAGATAATTGCTATAGGTTAGTGTTTATTCTTAAAATATGTAATTAGAAACCTCTAATTCATTAATGAAAATTGTGAGTTAGAATTTTAATTGTATGTTTTAGGCATTTTAATTCATGTCGAGAGAGTGAGTTAAAAATTTATTCTAACTTGGCTTGCATGAAAGATGAATAAATGTAAATCAAAATGATGGATCAAATTCATTATGTTTAGTTCTTCATTCATATATTATTTATCTTCTTCTGATAAGCATAAATTAGGTTTAAATTAAGTAGTTCTAATTCAACCATCAAATTTATGATCATTGTAAACAAGATTAAAATCAATTAGTAATAGTGTGTAAAGACGTTCCCTGTGGGATCGATATCTAAAGTACTATTGCGGTACACCGTATACTTGCGGTATGTTGCATCATTAGAAAATGCATCAATAAGTTTTTGGCGCCGTTGCCGGGGAACGGTTTTATGCCATTGTGAAAATTGATTTATGATTTTGGATTACAATATTTTGTTTTGTTTTAATTTGTTTATTTGTTTAAATTAATTTTGTGTTTTGTATTTGTTTTACAGGATTTGAGAAGTTCATGCCTAGTACAAGGAGTTCTTTAGAAGAGCTTGAGCCTTTAAATCCTGAAATTGAGAGGTTTTTATTGAGTAACCGAAAATCCAATAAAAAGAAGAACAAAAATAGGAGATCAATTGTCATGGCTGAAGAAAATCCACCAAGATTGATGGACTTTGCCACACCTGCTTTGAGTGGTGCTCAACAAGGAGTGGTAAGACCAACGGTAAATGCCAATCAATTTGAAATTAAGCCTTCATTATTACAAATGATTCAAAATAGTATTCAATTTTATGGTTTGGCAAATGAGGATCCAAATGCTCATTTAACCAATTTCCTTGAAATATGTGATACCTTTAAAATAAATGGGGTTTCGGCTGATGCAATCAAGCTTAGGCTTTTTCCATTCACTTTGAAGGATAAAGCAAAGGCTTGGTTGAATTCTCTAACAAGAGGATCTATAACTACTTGGGACCAATTGGCCCAAGCATTTTTATCAAAATATTTTTCATTGGCCAAAACCGCAAAAATCATAAAGGATATTACTACATTTGTTCAAAATGAAAATGAATCATTATATGAGGCTTGGGAAAGATTCAAAGAATCACAAAGGATATGTCCACACCATAACTTGCCAAGAGAGTTGTTGATGCAAACATTCTATAATGGTGTAAATTCAACTACAAGGGGGACTATTGATGCTGCTGCTGGTGGATCTTTAATGAGGAAAACAATTGATGCAGCATATGAGCTTTTGGAAGAAATGGCAATGAACAACTGTATGTGGCCTCCTGAAAGAGTAAGGGAGTATAATAATTCTAATGTTAGGGGGATACATTCAGTAGATTCTATGGTTGCATTACAAGCTCAAGTTGAGGCTTTAACTCATAGAGTTAATAGCCTAGGCATGGGAGGTAATGTATCAAATGCTTGCAATGTGTGTGGTGAAAATGGGCATGTTAGTGGCAACTGCACTTTAGACATAGCTAATAAAGAGCAAGTTAATTTTCTTCAAAGTCAAGGTCGTGGTAATCCTTATTCTAACACCTATAACCCTGGTTGGAGAAACCATCCTAACCTTTCATGGGGAAATAACAATAATAACCAAAATAGGGGAGTAGGATATCAACAACCACAAGATAGGTTTGGTGCTTTTGAAGGAAAACTTGATAAGTTTATTGAGGAAATTAATTATAAGATGCATTCTCAAGATGAAAGCCAAAAGAAACTTGAGGCAAAAATTGATCAAATTTCTAAAAATCATGCGGCCTCTATTCACAATCTTGAGGTTCAAATAGGCCAACTTGCTAATTCTTTACCTTCAAGAAATCTAGGATGCCTTCCAAGCAATACTGAGGAGAATCCTAGGGAGCATATTAAGCCATGATATATCTAGTTCTTTTATTTAGGTTACTTAGTTATTTTATTTTTATTTATGTTTTGTTTTTTGTTTTCAATTTGTTTATATATTTTATTTTATAGATTTTCATGCTACTAATTCATTTATTTTTATTTTACAGTTAATTTAGTAAGATTAGAGTTGTTCAAATTATAAACAATTTAATAAAAAAATAATTAAATAATTAAAATAAAAAAAAAAGAAAAAAAAATGTGTGTTTTGCAGACGTTGGCTTCTGTCGCGATCGCGGCAAATATCGCGATCGCGACAGAAGGAATTGATCGCAACAGCAAGTGATTTCTGCAGGGGAGCACGTCGTGATGCACCTTCACGCGACGTGAGGGGCTGAGGCGAGGGACTTCGCCCAGGTAAGGTCGAAGCGTCACGAGGCGTGACGTTGCCTCACGCCGTGACGCTCTGAAGATTTCGTCTGAGGATTTCACTTGAAGCTTTTCTCCCAGGTAAGTGAAGCGTCACGAGTCGTGACTTTACCTCACGCCGTGACGTTGTGGTGCTCCATCAGGTACGTTTTAAAATTTTTTCTTTTCTTTTCTTTTATTTTCTAATTTTATTTATTACTTTTATATTATTTTGTTTTGTTTTGCTTTCTTTTCTGATTTAGAGGATTAAATTTCAATTACATTAACTTAATTTAACCATTTAGGAATTAAAACACATTAAAAGCGGGAACTTAAAATTTTCAAACCCTAAAAGTCGTGACCTTTCAAATTTTTCTTTCCCTTGGCTTTATTTCACTTACCCTTTTGTTTATTTCATTTAACTCTTCATTTCAACTGTTAGTTTTATTTCTCCCTACACAGGTCACGAGATACAAGACCCTCCTAAGCCATTTTTATTCTTCATTTCTTCTTTTTCCTCCTTCCACAGTGACTTTCGAACTTCCATACCCTGTTCTCCTTGCATTTTTCTTGTTCTCTATTTTAGCATTCTATTTCTCTTCTATTTTCTTCAAGTAAAGCTTGACTTAGGGATTTCGGGTTTTGCATTCTCTTTACAGGTTTGTTAATGTATTTTCATTTTTCTTTTCATTTCTTCTTTCCCCTAAACCCATTTAATTTCTGCGTGTTCATGCATCACTACATCACATTTCGTTTATAGTTATTCTCTGTTTACATTCCTGTTTCTTTTATCTTTTCTGTTTTCCTTTCATGTATTTGGTTTTGTTACTCACTTGGCATGCCCAGTGTTAATTTCTTCCCTTGACTTTAGCTTTATTTCTCTATAGTTTTCATTATCTGTTTAACCAACACAAGCAAAAAAATGGTGAGAACTAAGAATCCAACTGTTTCTCGAACTGAGCAAGAAGAGCAGGAAGTTGAAGTGGTGAACATTGCTTCTCATTATGGTGCCTTATTTCCTATCTTCTCTGTGGATGAAGGTAGTAGGTATTTGACTCTTCGTAATAGGCATTTGATGCATTGTAAGTATTTTCCTGAGTCTTTACTTAATCAAATTGGTATGTTAGAAGTAGTTAATGATATGTTAAGGGTATGTGGGTTGTTTAAATTTGCCTCTATGCATGAAAATGTGCGTCGTGATTTAGTTTTAGAATTTTATACCACATTAAAAAAGAATGATGATAATGAGAATTGGTTAGACTTTAGGATGGCTGGTACACCTTATACTTTAACCTATTTTATGATAAATAGGATATTTAGATTTTCTCAAGCTGGTTTGACTGAGCCACCTAAATCGTTTAAGCCACATAAATTTTGGACATTTTTGACTGATTTACAAACTCGTTATAGGGCTAGAGATGCTAAATCCATGTTTATTAAAGATTTAAGGTATTGGATTTTGCATAGGATTTTAGCTTCTTTGGTTTTTAATAGGTCCGAATTCAATAGAGTTTTATATAATGAATTGTTTTTGATGTGGTGTGTACATAAACGCAAGGACGTATGTTGGCCTTTTTGGATAATAAGTCAATTGTTGCAATGTGTACATAAGCATGATTCACCTTTAACACATGGACATGTTATCTCTAGTATTGCAAATAATCTAAATGTGGATCTTGATGCCTATTATAGAGTTTTTCCTTGCCATTATTTTAATAAGACTATGTTAGTTCGTGGAGAAGTTATTGGCAATAATTTTCAGGAAATTCCGGCACGTGCTCGATCATGTTGGAGGGATATTGCTGGAAATGCTGCGCCACAAGTTGAGGAACAAGAAGAAGAAGGAGAGGAGGAGGCAAGTGAAGATGAGGAGATGGCAGATATTCCACCTGCTGCAGCTACTGCACCTGAAGTTGGATCCTCTAGCCAAAATATGCCAGAAATGTTTGATCAAATTCTTACCAACTTGCACTATATACAAGATCAACAAACTGTTTTGGCTAGAAGGCAAAGGAGGTTAGAGTACAAGTTTGATCAATTCATCACCCAAGTTGGGTTTCGGGTTCCTTCACCTCCACCATCACCACGATAGGGGAGTTTTCTTTTTATTCATTTCATTTATTTCTTTTTACTTGTTTTTGTGTGTCATTCCTACACATTGAGGACAATGTTGGTTCTAAGTGTGGGGGAGTGACTGTGTTGTGTGTTGTGATATTTATGACTTTGTTTGTGAGTTTGTGTATGTATTATGTATGTAAATTGCATGATTGTTTTTGTATGTGTGTTGTTATATTTCAATTAGGCTTTTTAGTAAGTTTTATTATTAAGCATTGTTTATTTGGTATATTATATAGGTTGTTAAGTCCATTATCTTTAATGCTCAATTTTATCAGTTTTTCAAAATTTTTGGGATGTTTTTTAAGTTTTTCAAGTTATTTGGTTTTACTTATTTCAACATTATAGATTATTTAGTCTCTTTACCTACCATGTTTTTAAAGTTAGAATTTGCTCATTTTGTTTAAAATTTTAAGTTTCTAGTTGCCTATGGAAACTATAGCCATAATACTTGCCCTTATTTCTTTTCAATAATGGATGAGGACTTGAAAAAATAAAAAGAAAAGTTAAAAGTGGGATGGAGCATAAAATGCACCCACTTAAGTTATAAAAAGAAAAAAAATAGCAAGATGTATATTCAAAATTTTAAAAATATGGGATGGAGCATAAAACGCACCCATATTTAACTTCTCTTGCTATGCATGGAATTAAATGAAAAATATATATATCCATGTAAAAAAAAAAAAGAAGAAAAAAAGAGTCTAAAAATGCCATGAGATTTGATTAAGGGTAAGTGAGCTTCAATTGTCCTAAAAGGTGACTAGCAATCTTAGATTTTCAACTTTTATGATCAATTTTCTGTCTTTAATTCATGTTTAGTTTTTGAGACTTTATATTCTTTATGTTAGAAGTAGTAAAGTTAGGAAACTTGTTGAATTTTTAATGCATATTTTGAATTTTGATTTACTGATATGTGTGAGTATTTGGGATAGTTGGTCTTTGCAACTCTAGTGTATATGCTGAATGGACATTATTTTGTAATTATGTTTACTGGCTGTTGAATTTGTTCATGTCTTTTCTCTTGCTTGAGGACAAGCAAAGGTTAAGTGTGGGGGAATTTGATAGGAGCTAAATTGAAGTATAATTTAGTATTTATTTTGTGTGAATTTATGTAATTAATCATGTAATTGTTTGTAAAATTTGATGTGATAGGTTAAACTATGTTTATTTGTATCAGTTGAGTGTTTATGTTGTTATTTGTGTTCTTAGTTGAAGAAATGAAGAGAAGATGTAAATAGAGTGAGAGGATCACGAGAGAGGAACAGATCACGCCGTGACCATGAGTCACGTTACGTGATTGAACTAAGAAGAAAGAAGAGGAAGGAGGAAAAGAAAAGAAGAGCTGCAAGAGACGAGTCACGCCGTGACCAGGAGTCACGTGACGTGACTGAAGAAGAGAATAGAAGAGGAGGAGCTACGAGAGGAGAGGTCACGGCGTGAGCAAAGGTCACGCGACGTGACACTACAGAGAGGCCAGGAAAGGAAGGGAAAAGAGAAGAGAAGAGAAAGGAGAGGAGAAAAGGGGAGACGTGAGCGCCAGTCACGCCACACACGCGAGAAGACACGCCGTGAGAGGGAGTAACGCGACGTGACTGGCCAGAGAAGGAAGAGAAATCCGAGAGAAAGAAAGAAAGAAGAAAAGAAGGAGCGCGTTCTGTCGCGATCGCGACACCGTTGCGAGCGCGACAGAAACGACCGTTGGACGGTTTTGGGCCAAAATTCACATGAAAAGTCATCTTATTTCACCAATTTGTGCAACCATTCCCAAGAGACATCTTCAAGGGATATCAACTTTCAATCAACATCTATAAATATTAGTTTAACTGTAATTTTTATGTGTGGAATTCTTATTGAGTAATTTTCTGTATTTTAGTTAAACAGTTTTCTTTTCTTTAATTAATTTTTCTTAGTTAGTTTTTATGATTTGAAGAAGAAGATCAAGGAGGAGAAAATTTATTTCAAGAGATTGGGAAAAAGGGTTGAAAGGCTTCTATCTTGTTCTCTTATTTTTAATTCTTCTCCAATATTTCTATGAATATCATTTTAATGAATTTGCATGTTTTTATTCTTTCTATTTTCATCTATTTTCATAGTCTTTCATTGCATATTTTCTATTAGTATCTTTTGCTTGATTTTTATAAGTTAAAGTAATTCGAGAGTTTGCTTTATCTGAAATCTAATAGAATTTCATTATTAAGATATATTCAAGAGATTGGTATATTGAGATAATTGCTATAGGTTAGTGTTTATTCTTAAAATATGTAATTAGAAACCTCTAATTCATTAATGAAAATTGTGAGTTAGAATTTTAATTGTATGTTTTAGGCATTTTAATTCATGTCGAGAGAGTGAGTTAAAAATTTATTCTAACTTGGCTTGCATGAAAGATGAATAAATGTAAATCAAAATGATGGATCAAATTCATTATGTTTAGTTCTTCATTCATATATTATTTATCTTCTTCTGATAAGCATAAATTAGGTTTAAATTAAGTAGTTCTAATTCAACCATCAAATTTATGATCATTGTAAACAAGATTAAAATCAATTAGTAATAGTGTGTAAAGACGTTCCCTGTGGGATCGATATCTAAAGTACTATTGCGGTACACCGTATACTTGCGGTATGTTGCATCATTAGAAAATGCATCAACATCTATCTTGGAGAAGACACCCGCACCTCAAAGCTGATCAAATAAATCCTCAATCCTAGGCAGTGGGTACTTGTTCTTCACTGTAACCTTATTAATCTGGCGGTAGTCAATACACATCCGCAGGGATCCATCTTTCTTCTTGACAAACAGCACTGGAGCTCCCCATGGAGATATGCTAGGTCGAATAAACCCCTTATCCAATAACTCTTGTAGCTGAGATTTAAGTTCCCTCAACTCTACAGGAGCCATCCGATAAGGTGCTCTCGAAATAGGTGCAGTACCTGGCATAATCTCAATGGACAACTCAACCTCTCTCTCAGGAGGCAAACCAGGCAACTCGCTCGGGAACACATCACTAAACTCCCGCACTACAGGGATGTCCTCAATCTGAACCTGATCCCTCTTGGAATCTAACACAACTGCTAGAAATGCCTCACATCCCTTCCTGATGAATCTCTTAGCTTGCATCGCAGAAATCACATTATTCAACGAACTAGCACCCAAACCTTTCAGAAACACAAGAGACTGACTTCTATCCCGAAGTACAACTGTCTTCCTATGGCAATCAACTACAGCCCGATGCTTACCCAACCAGTCCATACCCAGAATCAAATCAAACTCTCTGAAGGGTAACTCAATCAAATCCGCTGGAAGCACAGCTCCCTCAACAATCAGAGGACAACTCCTAAAAACTCTACTCACACTGACACTATGCCCTAATGGACTGGTCACACAAATCTCATAATCTAACTGATCAACTGAATGCAATTTATCAACAATTTTATCTGTGCACAAGTATGAGTGTGTGGAACCAGGATCAATTAGAGCATACAACTCAGTATCATGGAGTAGGAACTTACCAGCAATAACATCAGGCGCGTCCTGCTCATCTCTGGCTCTCATAGCATATGCTCTAATGGCACCCTGAGGAGGATGCTCAACAGTCTCAGAAGCAGCTCCCTCTCTATGCCGACCACCTCTACCTCGACCTCGGCCTCTGCCACGGGTAGCCTGAGAAGCATTCGAACCGACCCTACTGCCCTCTCTCTGAGAACCTGAATCCTCCTGCAATCTCGGACAACTGGCCAACTGATGCTCAGAACTCCCACACCTGAAGCACGCACCGGAGAGCCACCTACACTCACCCCGATGTGTCTTACTACAATGAGGACAAACTGGTGTAGTCTCAGCTCTACTACCCCTACCAGAACCTGATACAGCTGCAGGACCCTGACGTCTACCTCTAGAAGCCGGACCAGATGCTGACTCATCCTGTGGGTTCCTAGATCTCTTACTCGAAGAAGATCCTCCACGAGAAGAACTCCTCCTCTGAGCTCTCTCTCTCATCACAATCTCAGACAACTCAGCTCTCACTGCAGCCTCCACTATCTGATAGTAGCTAACCCCAGGTATACACATCAAGGAAATCAAAGCAATCTTCAGAGACTCATTTAACCCTGCCTCGAAATGCTTGCATCTAAAGTCATCAGTCATAACTCCTCGTGGGGCATTGCGGGACAATCTATTGAACTCTTTCTCAAAATTTGCTACAGACAAAGCCCTCTGCTTCAAACTCAAGAACTGCGCCCATCTCGAATCTCTATAAGTCTGAGTAATGTACTTCTTTGTGAACTCACCCTCAAAGAACTCCCAGGTAAGCGGATCCGGTAACTGAGGATGCCTGGAAACCAATTCCCACCATTCAAATGCAGACCCTTGCAGAAGAACTAATGCACACCCTACCTGCTGGTCGGGAGGACACCGAATCTCTCTCAAAGCACGCTTGACTTTATCTAACCATCTCTCTGCCAACTCAGATTCATTCAACCCAGTACCATAGAAATCCTCAACTCCTGCCCTCCTCAGATTCTCCATAGGTGCTCTAGGAGCAGTCACTCTCTCCAAAACCCTAGCCATGTCCTGATGCAACCGGAACATAGCCTCAAAGGGCATGGCTGCGGCTTCGGGCTGGACCCTAGCATGCTGAGCCGACACAGTAACAGAAACAGACGGATCTATAGCTGGAGGATTCACACTCTCGGCGGATTCCTCACGCGCACCATGAGCAGAATTAGAAGCCATCTAAACAAACAAGAAACAACCGTATCAGCCAACACAGATCTAGACACATACACATCTAAGAAACTCAAAACAATCACAACAACACCCAGAAACGCCTAAACCAGGCTCTGATACCACAAACTGTAACACCCCCTTCCCATACGTAGGCGATCCCATCCGAGAAGGAGTGAGATGCCGTATGAGTAAAGGTGCCACCAATCAAGTACAAAATAAAACATACATACATTCATAGCATACATTCAGAAATACAGAATAATTAAAAACTTTATAGAAAAAGAAAGCAAAGGCTGATCATGCATTACTATAATAAACTATTACAATAATGTTCTGATCAACTAGCTGATACAAAAATAATATTACATAACCCCAAAATATAGATACAAAAGCAGAAGCTGATACAAAACTGATACATGAGAGTTCTATACAAAAAGAATCATCACTGATACAAAAATAGCCCTACACTAAAAACTCTTCTGTGTTGGCTTGATGACGGCGACTCTCTCAAAGCAAAACTCCTTCCGCACCTGCACGGGTAAAAACACCGTGCTAAGCGATAAACGCTTAGTGGGGAAAACACATATAAATTATAGACGGCCATTCACAATGGTCGCCTAAACATGTCACATTCAGAATGGCAATATGCAAAGGTTAGCATAATACATATAAACGTATTCACGTATAAAGGCCATATAGTTAATATCTCACAATCATATTCATTACAAAATAATCCAACATGTGTTTCATCATTAACTCGTTAAGAAATTCCATATGGTAGTCAAATCAGATAAGAACAATTCTAATTAACAAATAAAGAACACCTGCTGACTCTAGACAGTGGATAACGAGTGTACTGAAGGTAACTTACGGGTACGAATCGAAGACTGAGGGTACCTCACAGGTACAAATCAAATATTATATCATTTATCAAAACATGTTATTTATATACTGAGGGAATCTTAAACAAGATTCTATACTGATGGGTTCGCGAGGAACCAAACGGGGACCTGATCGGGGTCCAAACTGAACTGAGGGCTGCAGCTAAAGACTCTATTAGGCATGCCTAACTATCCACTTATTTGACTCAAGCAGGTTATGCGTCAAACAGATCACATTTCAGGATACAGAATATAATTCATCAGAAAATCATGGTATCACGCATATCGAAGCATCAAACAGTAAGACATGCATCATACAACAGTAAAGTCCATTCAGAAGAAATACTAAATTCATTTCTGAGTTAAAAACTAGGAAATTTCAGAAAAACGAGCTGAGCGGAGAAACGGGCGAGATTGGCTGGTCACGAGGCGTGACTGGCCTTCCCAACAGGCAGGTCACGCGACGTGACCGAGGGTCACGCGACGTGACGTGCTTGTTCCTCGCCGGTCACATTGCGTGATCTTCACAATCACGCAACGCCCTCGCAGGTCACGGCGTGACTGGACGTCACGTCTCGTGACGTGCTGCTTCCTCGCAGATCACGTTGCGTGATCTCGCAGATAACGCAGCGTCTTCGCAGGTCGCACGACGTGACCGAAGGTCACGTCACGTGACCCGCTTGTTCTTCAGCTGGTCACGCGACTGGCTTCTCAGCAGGCAGGTCACGGCGTGACCGAGGGTCACGTCTCATGACTTGCCTTCTTCCGTAGCGAGTCACGCGAACAAAGAGAACTTCAACAGTACTTCGATTTTTTTCCAGAATTTCCAGAATTTTCAGAACAACAATTTCAATCCCAATTTGATTTAAAACCATACAAACCTGTTTTTACCTTCCAGAAATTATTTCAAACAATATAGGCAACAATTATACTACTCAATTCATCAACTAATTAATCAAATCAAATCAAGAACATATGCATTCAAACTCACAATAACATAAACTCTAGAATTTTTCAGTAAAATCAAAATCACACAATTTCACAAATAAACATTCCCAAACCTGGATTCTAAACTTCTATCACTTAGCTCCACTAGGTCCAGCAACCTCTTTACCCTTTGGATCACGAGGAGCTTCAGCTAAACACATCACAACAAGAACATTCACAAAACAAACCCTAAGTTAAATCTCAACCTAGGGAAGAAGAAGAAGTAAATGAAATAACTAGATGGAAGAATTCAATTACTTACTAGAGAGAATGCAAGGAGAGGATTAATTTCACCAATAAGACCTTGAATCACAATACAGTACTTGAAATAAAGAAAGTGAAGAATAAGAAAGTGAGTGAAGAAAGAACGTGAATCTGTAAGTTCCTTTTCTCTCATTCCCTTTTCTTTTTCTTTTCTTTATCCTAAATATGTATCAATTTCCTATTGGTGAAACTAATCACTCACACAAAAAATAACCTATACTACACACACCTAAAACCCTCTTAACTTATACATACCCTACAATGGTATGAACACATGCACACAAGTATTTCTCATTTAATTAACCATACTAATGCCATGTATGTACCCCCAATAATAATAAAACCCAAAAACATACATTTTACTAAAATACCCTTATGAAATGCTGAACACATGCGAATGCTTACACATACAGACAGACAGATAGACAGACAGACAGGCTCATTCTACTAGGGGGCAAACGGGGTGTGACACTCCTCCTGTTTATTTTGTCTCATAGGAGGAGGAGCTGGGTTTTGTGGTGCGGCAGGTTGGGCCATATTCGCCATCATGTCTATCATTCGATTTTCAAACTCCTCAAACTGCTTACCCACTTCCTCGGTTATTATGGCCCTAGTAGCGTCTACCCCTCTTGGTGAATTAGCCATCTTACTATGCAAAGAGAACTGGGATGATGTAGCGTGACTGGTTTCAAAAATTGTGTCCGAGTACCCTACCCTTTCTAGTAATTCAAAGAATGGGTTTTTGCGCAAGCGCCCTTGAGGACCTCTTGATCACCTGGGTAGATCTATGATGGCTACAAAATACGTCTTGTTAGGATGATGCATGAATGCCATAAGATGCATGGTTGTGCTATGCAGCATCCATAAATCACATGTAAGCACATAGGTCCTTCTAACCTTGTCACTCCCGCACACGAGGTCATAGTCTCTTTCCTAGGTGGGCTTGGTCCATGGGTTAATAGGGAACCCGATGAACGCGCATGGTGCACGGTGGAAAATTGGCAGCATAACCTCTCCTGATTAATGTGCATACATATGGGCTTTGACCATTGTGTATTTGGGCAGTCCGAATAAATCAACGTGGGCCTATCGGGGCATAAAATCCCTTGATTAGGTGACCAATCAAATTATCTGGGTTTGTCCAATACATAATGGTCCATACAGCAAGCATAGAATTAAGGTTCATACCCTCTAGGGGAAGTATCTACTTTCATTACATGAGTTTTGGCCAAGGTGATGTTACTTTAGGGATACCCAAGCATAGTCCCTACCAACGGGTCTAGCTCATCATGAGCGTAATGACAGGTTAGGTCTCCATTTAATATACCATGATGGTACGAGGCTTGGTGTAATGCCCCCGACAAACTCAAAACTCATAGCATTTAGACCATCAAAACTTCAACAACCAAGCAAATTTCCAGAAAAACCAACAAGAGCCGAAATCATCAAAACACATAATTTTCCCAAACTAACTCATGCATATACACTTGCAAAACACTCAAATCCCAGAAATTAAACAATGCAAACACACATGCAATCCAAATGAGAATTAGGGCAGACACAGCTCAAATAAACTCCCAAACCTCTTGTAGTCCAAAAACCTAGCAGTTTTTCAACCTTCAATCTTCTCTTTACCCTTGCTTTTCTTCTTACCACCAAAAGCTTGCATAAATAAAACCCACAAACCACTTAACCATAACCCTAACTTTCCAAAATCAAAAGCAAAATCAAAAGGAGGTGAAGGCTAAAGCACATGCAAATCCAAAACCAACTCTTACCTCTTTAAAGTAGCCCTCAAACTCCCCAAAATCTTGCAAGAACTCCAGCCACAAGGAAGACAAGAAGGCAAAGCAAAAAATGGAAAAGAAAGGAGGAAGGGGAGACGAGAAAGAGAGGAGAATGGGAGGTAGACACTTCCTGCGTTCTCTCTCCTTCTTTTTCCCTTTCTTTCTTCCTCCTCATTTAATGCACACACCTACCAAGTCCACTTGGCACACTCCTATTGGCCCTCACAAAATATCTTGACTTATTTCTCTTTTGTCCTTGGCAAATCCCACTTAAATCCTTGACAATTACTACTTGGTCACTAAAACAAAATTATTTATTTTCCCAACTTAAATCCTCTTTCAATTAAGTCCTCAATGAACTCAATTAACTCTAATTCCACTAACCAACTCTATCGAAATACCCTCAATTTCTGACTTAGCATGCAAATTTCGACTAGCCCCTTTTTGGGTTGTTACATTTAGGCTGGTGATTATCCTTAACACTTCCCTACATTGAGTAAACGTAGGGTCGTGCTTCGGGAATGCACCGGGGTTAAAAGAGGGACCAAACTAGCATAGATCTGAGGCTCTAATGAGATGCAATGCAAATTTTGAAAAAGGATGAAATTTTTAAATAAAAACTCAATCATATGTTTTAATCAAGGTACTTTCGAAGTGAAGTCTCAAAGTAAGTCCCCAGTGGTGTCGCCACTGTGACGCGCGCCGAACCGCAGGGCGCCCCGAAAACCCTCTTCTAGGGAGTTCGAGAGAGGTTCATGGAACTTGTAAGAGATTTACAAGTGCATCTATTTTGGGCAACAAGGAGGTGTTTTGTAGTCGCCATCCAATAGAATATTGGGAAAGATCGTCTAGCCTCACTGAGCCTAAGACAGCACAAGTGTGTCTATTTTGGGCAATCAGAGCTATTTTGGACACCTCCTTCTAATAGAACATTGGGAGAATCATCTAATCTCGTGAAGCCTAAGATGATGCATATACGTCTATTTTGGGCAAGCCAGAGATATTTTGGACACCTCTTTCCAATGAGATACTGGAAGGATCATCTAATCTCGTGGAGCCTAAGACAATGCAAATTGGGCCTATTTTGGGCAACAAAAGATACTTTGGAGACCCCACCCCAATAGAACATTGAGATGGTCCTCTAACCTCGTTGAACCTAAGACCAGAGAAGGTTCGGGACTTCCCATTTATTCATACCTTGATTAAGTTATAATTGAATTTTGAATTTAAGATTTCATTCCTTTTCTCATTCAGTTAAATGCAATAATTAAAGCGTCAGATCAATCATATAGTGAAAGCGTTAAATAAAATAAGTTCAAAATAAAGCAAATCAAAAGTATAATAGCTTACAACAAAACTAGGAGCGGAATACAACTCCCATTGTAAATAGCATGTGGATCATACATAAAACGGGATGTTCGTTAAGGAGTGAGGACATTGGTCCTCACATGTATACTTACAAAAACAACTTTGAAGTGTCAATTTTATTTGATAAGAGAAATAGGACATTGGTCCTCATTTTATTTATGAAAATCCCATTTATTTGTTGAATAAATATTTGACAATTTTCATGTTAGCGGAATAAAATAATATTTGCAAAAATGGAAACTAAAATAAAATGGAATAAGGGTAAAAGAATATACTTGAATGAGAGTTCTCAGATCATTGTGGTGTCCTCCATTTAATATAATCCAAATCCAATAAAGAAGCAATAAAAACTCACAATAATAAAAATCATGTTAGTGTGACAATTAAAATAAATATGAAAAATAAATGAAGAAAAGAATCCATGAAAAATTGTTATGAGAATAAACAAGGAGCATAGGTGGTAAAGAAATGAAGAAAATGGGGGACAAGGCCAAGGGATGGCCCATGGCGAGCGACCGACGGGCGTCCCTGGGCCGACCGACGAGTGGAGGCAAAATCCCTCGACGGCCCGTCACTCGACTGAGCGATGGCCGTCGGTGGAGCCTCTTCCCGTCGGTCGTCTCAGACCCAAAAAATTGAAGAAAATCAAATAAAAAAAAAATTATTTTAAATAAAATGAGATTTTATGTGTAAAATCAATATGAGATGATTAAATGTAACGGAAATCGATCCAGAATGTATACCCTCGGAATATTACCTCTGAAGGTGAATGTCGCGTGATTTCTGTTCCTTGAGTTCTACAAGGATTGATCCGTAATGCGTAATTTTAGGAGATTTTTTGCTACAAAAATCATGTTTTCGAAAATGAATCAAGAAAAGAAAATTATGTTTTTCCTTCTCGATGTTTTGGTAGCAATTATGAATGCTAGAAAGGCTAGATTGGATAGAAACGAATTGATTTTGTTCTTTCAGATTTACCTTGATTTGAAGAATCTTTGATAAAAATCTGACGAAAAATAAAAGAAAGAAACTTTTTTTTTTGGAAAATTCTCTCCTTTGAAAATTGCTAATCCTTTTTATCTTGTAAAAACCGCTAACCCCGAACAATGAGCCTCCATCCCCTATTTATAGGGTTAGAAAAATAATTCAAATTTAAATTTTAAATTTGAAAAAGAATTTCGAAATCGAAATCAAAACCGAATGATTTACAGAATATTCTCAAAATCAAATCCAAAATTTGAAAAGATTTGGAAGGTATAGGAAATCTTGAAAATATATTTGAAAAGATATAGGAAATATTTGGAAAATCTAGAAATATATTTAGGGAGATATGGAAGATTTGGAAAATCCAGCCCAAAGGAACGACAAATCAACGATCGATGAGAGTCAGTGGAGGACCGACGGGCGTCGGTGACGGGGGCATCCTTGGTCTTTTGGACGACGGGCCACTCACGAGAGACAGAGGCCGAGAGACAGTCGTAGCTCGTGAGAGGCAGGCGTCTCTCACATGAGCGACGGGCGTTGCTCCCGCTATAGACTGGCCCGTTCCGCGTGAGCGACGGGCGCCGCTCACATGAGAGGGGGCTGCCCTTGGGAACGAGTGACTGGCGTCCCTCTAACGGACAACATGCCCGTCGGTGGAGCAAAATCTATATTCTCAAAAGAGGAACTCCTCCTGACTCCCAAAAGACCCCTATCACCAAGAAAAGATCCTCAATCCTTGTAAAAACGGAGAATGAAACTCACAACTTTCATCCATTTGCCTAGAAACAGACATTGATATCTTCATCAGTTAACTCTGATCTGGACTGCCTTAGAACCCGTTGTCTACAGTCGCGCTCGCGACAGACTCAAGGATTCACTTCTGTCGCGCTCGCGACACCAGTCACTCTCCTGACAGAACCAACTAAACATTTCTATCGCGCTCGCGACAGAACCAACTGATCACTTCTGTCGCGCTGGTGGCAATGCCCGCGCCCGCGACAGAACACACCCCAACATTCTACTACCTGATGGAGCACTCTGTTGCGCTCGCGATAGAGCCTAAACTTTGTGTTCAAAGCTCCACTCCTCACACCCCTTGCTCATGTACTTAACCACAATCACATATATGACTTCCAAATCCTATCCTAACATTGTTTTCTACCATCAAGGCCTTCTAAACCCATACTTGTCTACATGTTAAGAGTACAATGGCACAATTCTAATTATTTTTTATCTTATATTTGAGGAGTTATGGCCAATGGAACAATACATGCTCCAAAAACCCTCCTACCAGATTTAACTAACTTATGAACACAATTTGAAGACTATAGGGTCCCCAAATCAAAATGACTATTTCTACCACATTTGTAGACACAACTCTTAGGAACCTAATCCCTTAAGTCTCATTCAATTCATAGTTATACAATTGAAGTTATAACTCAAATAAACCCATTAGGACAGTTACCCTCCAAATTCAGTTTTACCATTTCAAGCTAGTCAAGTTTAATATCCACTCAATTGGTAATTTCCCAACTCCAAGCTCACATAGCACAACCCCAACGTGCACACACACATCCTCAACATGTTCAATTTCACATTAGACAAAAATTACACAAATTGCATAACAATATCACAAGTCACCTAAAAACAGAACAACATGCTTATATCCACATCTTGTGGCCATTAACTAACTCATCAACTCATCATTTCAATTCAATTCATAAAAGCACATAATTACACAGTTTTTATCCATTTTAAACACATAATTTAATCATGCACTTCCAGAGTTCATACTACATTAAAATAATACACAAAAGTTGTGTTTCCCAAACCTTACTATCATTTGCTAATATTATGCTCACTTTGCACTTGGTTCTCCCACTTTCTCCTTACCTTTATCTTTGCTTTGATCAACAACTACAAACAATATCCAATTTCCAGAATTGGATACAAATGATCAATACCCATTTCAATCACTATTCAGAAACAAGGAGTAGAAAGAGATGAAGAACCAATTAACTAAATTACTGCACTTACCTTACTAAGATGATTACACTACACATGCAACACTTCTAGACCCAAATTCAGCAAAAAAATCAAAGAATCAAACTAGAGAGAGGAATGGGTGAGGAAGAAGAAGAAAAATAACTGGTCCACATGCAAAGTCTGCCCAATCCTCTCTCATCCACTAACTATATATTGTATGGCAAAAGGTGAGGTGGCATTACCCTAGAGTGACACCCCGATTCCATTAACATCCCCTCACAAAATCTGATTTGTTTAACTTAATTAATTCCCAATATCACTTAATTAATCCACTTTAATCTTAATCATACACATTTACCAATTAGCCACTTAAACTTATTTATTTGTTCAATTGAGTCCTCAATTCCATTACACTTAAGTCCAGAATTTAACATACTCCAAATTAAACTTACCCAATAATTGGTCAAATTTACTACTAGGATATAATTCAGGCCATTACAACTCTCCCCTCCTAAACAAATTTTGTCTGCGAAATTCATACCTGAACTGAGCAATTGAGGGTAATGAGCTTTTATAACAGACTCTGGTTCCCAAGTTGCTTCCTCCATTCCATGATGCTTCCATAACACTTTTACCAATGGAATCTGCTTGTTCTGGATTTGTCTCACTTCTCGAGCTAAAATGGTCTTAGGGTCTTCGTCATAATAGAAACCCGGTTGCACTTGTATTTCTTGCATTGACAGCACATGGGATTCATCCGATCAGTACCTACGAAGTATAGATACGTGGAATACATCATGCAGTTTGGCTAGTTCCAAAGGTAGAGCTAATTGATAAGCAACTAGCCTGATTCTCTCTAATACTTCATACGGACCGATTATAATCTTCTTATAACATTATACTATACGTACGTTGATAGATAACACATCATTGAACAACCGCTAGTAACCTTACATTGGACAGTACGGTAATTTTTTTTTAATATTCAAATACTCAATCACACTAAAATAAACAATTCATATATAAATCTATTCATGCACCTTACACTATGCAAGTATGACCCCAAAAATCTGTACAAATAGATTTCAATTCTGGTCCATCGATCATATACATGCCATGTCTATGCTACTGTCCCTGCTATCTATCACTTCTTTCAAATCAACAGTCACTCTTCGGCCACTTTAAGCTTCCTACTTCTCATAACCTGCATGCAGTTTCAAAAATACGTGCTGAGCATTAAAAATATCCAATGATGATACATATCCTAAACTTTCCATCTAACTACATACACACACACAAGCATATTTGTTTCAATATTATCTAAATATTAATTCTCTCATTATACTTATTAATCATTTAGTTTAGTATAAATGTTTACATTTTATTTAACTCTTTCTGTACTATTATCATCATTATTTTCATTACTATTATGATTACCTTAATTAATTTAATTATTATAATTGTTAACATTACCATTATTTTGTATTTCTGTATTTAAATCCAGTATCTCGAATTGATTCATTCTTTGTTATTATCATTGTTCTACTACTATTATTTACATTTGAAATATTATTTCTATCAAATTTTTAATTTAATTTACTATCCAATCTAGATTTCATCTTGTACAATAGTTAATGTTTATATTAGTATTAATATTATCTTTTATTCTTTTCATTTTCTTTATCTTCCTTTTCGTTATGTACATTAGTTTTATCGGCATTTACTAATAATTTACACTATCTATCTATCTTTCATTATAGCATTATTTTCCTTTTCTTTTTATAATACTCTAGTACATAATATGCTTGTATATCTATTATTTATAATTAAATTATTTCCCTACTTATTTATTTCTCATTGGTCATACAATTTATTAACAGTATCTCTTTAAAATTGTTTCCATGCCCACTAAGCTTATTTCCTTAATAAGCATATATAATTTCTTTTATCATTATTATTAACATTAATATTAGCAGTTAATTTATTGCTATTAATACTATAACTTTAATATTAACATCACAATACTTAATTATATTTAATTAGTATGCATTCCAATACTTCAATCAACGTCACTACGATCAAATTACAGTCTAAGCCTTAAACTTATATTAAATTACGATATTGATCCTTCATTTTCATTTTAATTACAAAAATACTCCTTCTTGATCATTTTTCATATTTAATTTATATTTAATATGTTTTTAAATTTTATTACTCCTGTTATCAACATCACACTTTCATTCTTTTGTTGTCATTTAAAGGTCATAGACTGCTTTTCTGCTACCCCTACACGCCACTCACTTGCCACTGTCAATATCCAAATGAATTCTTTCTTTAATTTCCCATCACTTTACTGTCGTATATTTTACGTGTTCCTATTTACATGATTTTCATGTATTAATCTCAAACATACATACTCACTTGCACACGTGTACCACAAATTTGTATATCACTGTTATTATTTAAATCACACCACAATCCTAAATATTTATAATATTTGTCTTTACTTACTTTATCATTCATCATTCTTCGATTCACAATTCCAATCAATTAATTTCATAAAACTTACATAACTTATATCCATATTAATATTATTCCTACTAGCACTGTAAATCAAATTATCATTATTATTATTATTATTATTATTATTATTAACATTCACAGTTATTGCTAACATTTAATTACTTTCATATTTTTATTATTTATTTTTCTTCCTGAAACCATATGCTCCTTTAATTTTCCATATTCTAAATTTCTTTATTATTACGTCATGTATTACTTTTCTAATGTAAATCCATTTACTAAATATACCACTTATACCCTATTTTAACTTCATGCATCTTGTTTCCCCTTATAATACTAGCATAATTGAGTTTGTATATTTACATCTTTAAGTAGTCAGGTCCCACGTTTTGCGTGCATGCATTTCCTTTCCTAATTACATGAACATTTCCTCCACTTATATTATTATTTAAAATCATCAGGTTCTACACGTTTTGCACTTCCATTTTTCCTTAATGCATGTATTTGATGCTCATGTCACTTAAATTATCTACTTTTTCCCCACTGTCACTTATATTACCAACTTAATAAATTTTACTATTATGCATTCTATAATGGATTAGTTTGTATTTTCCATTTAATCACATTTATCACACATAGATTTCCTTTCCCAGTACACACGTACATCTTCAATTTGCAGGGCGCTGTTGACACCTTTTCATTAAGTCTTCATTAATTTATATAAATCTTATTATTATGTTTCCTTTATTTTGTCCATATTAACACTACTTTGTTATTATTATATCAATGTCATTAGCAATATTATTATAATTTTTTTCACTCTTACTTCATTCTTTAACATGTAAAATTACCATTTAGTCCTTTAAATATTATTATGTCACAATTTAGTCATCTTTACATTTATTTCTCTTTTTTTATTATTTTAAATATCAAATTACATTTTAATCCTTATTTTATAATCAATTCAATTATTATACCAATTCATTCATATTTTCTCTTATTTAACACTATTAACTTTTCAATTTATATTTTTACCATTTAATCCCTATATCTTTGTAATTTCTTACAATTAAGTCCTTTATCATTATATTTCTCATTTTGACTCTCATTTACTTAATTTAATTCAATTTTACCATTTTAAAATCCATTTTCTACAATTTTGCCCCTAGTATCAATCCGGTAGAAATCTCTAAAGCGGATATACGGGACATGGACCCACAGATCCACTACATTTTAAAGTGACCCGAAGGACCACCCATACATTCCATTTCATTTCATTTCATTTTACATTTTAACATTTGAACATTCCAACATTTAGTAGACCGTCATTGGCATATTTAACCGAGTTGTCATGACTCGTATCGCGGTGTGAAATGTCTATGACTAGCCAACTATATCCTGAATTACATTAACTACCAGACCGCTACTAAGGGCAATTAAATCATTCATCCCATTTCAGTTTCTATTATACCCCTTAATTTAAATTACACTGAAAATTAACATAACATTCCATTCAGTTAACATTTTCCATTCACGTATCATTCATTCTTTTTCTACTAATAGATCTTCACTTCATTATCTAATTAATTCTAATATCATTCATATCATAATTTCATAATATACCACATATATTATTATTTTCACTATGAACATAATGTATTATTATATTCTAAAATATTCAAGTATATTCAATTTATTACAAATAAATTATTATATACTCAATTTCTATCATATATTCATTTTATACCTTAAAACTTAATAAATAATCAAATATCAGTTAATTTACCTATACATTCAATTCGGCTCAACTATGATTTATATTCTAAGTTTTATTCTTCACTCATTCATCATTAAATAAACTAGATTACACCTTAATTTACATGTTTATTCAATTAATTTACATTAAATCATAAAATGTGCCTAAGTATACTCTAATATACTATTCGGCCTATATTACTTTTCCACATTCAATTTCTTCTTTTCTTCCTTTTTCCATTCCATTACACTAATTAAGCAATATTAGCACTAATTATGTCATAAGCTCAATTAAATATAATATATTCCAACTTTTCCAATATGCACATAATGCATTATTATACTTCAAAATATTCAATTTAATTCTAATAATTCTAAATAAATTAATATATACTCAAAATCTTATCTATTTACTTTTTTGACTTATTACTTGACAATTTACCAAATTACACATTATTAAACTTACATAACCTATTCGGCCACCCAAAGTCCATACCATTCAATTTATTTCTTTCCAATTTTAATCCTTCAAACTATCATATTTAACCTCCCAAAACATGCCTATCAAGTTTATTTCAATCAACCATGCACAAATCACATACATACAATATAATCATAAGCTAAAAACATACACAATCAATGGAAAGAATGGGATATTGTATCCACTAACCTTATATTCTTGATCTCCACTCCTAAACTTCCTTTCCATGATCTTTAACCCATGAAACAACTTCCACACCCTTTAAAACCCTCAATTTTTATACATAACCTTCTCTACTAGATTTCTACCTAATCTTCCACTTGAAATAAACTCTAGAGATGATTACCAATGAAATAAGGGGCTGCAAATTATTTGGGATGGTTTAATTTGATGGAATTAATTTAGAAAGTGGAAGAGAATTCAAGGTTTCTTTGGGTGGAAGTGGACACGGCTAGAATGGGGAGGAGAAATGGAGAAAATTCAAGAAAAATGCAGATTTTTCCACTATATATAGGTATTCTAGATGGGCTGGGCTTGGTCCAACCAATTGGGCCAACCCAATTAGGCCCAATTTAGGTTATTAAGCCCATTTTCCAATCAAAAATTATTTTCATCACTTCCAAGTTCAATTCCTCCCCAAATTAGTTCCATAATTCATAAAATATATTTATTAGGCTCCATATAAAATTTCAACCCGATCGGATACTGTTTCTTGGTCCGATAATTTCTTACCAGTCCGATAATCAAATTTTCTGTGTCACCGTAAAATTTATTTTTCATCACCATGTGATTCTCCATAATATTTCAAGCAAATCCACACTTTTAGATAATTTTTTTGAGTTCCGTAGCACCAATTAGAGCTCGTTTAATTCTTGGTCAAACCGGTTAATTGCAGTCAAACTGGTCCGATCAGTTTGGTTCTCTGGTTGGACCGGTTCAGTTCACTTTTCATTCTTAACTTTTTTTATGCTCTTAATAACTCATTAGGCCTTGATTTCATCTCAATTAAGGTCCATTTTCGATCCGGTTCAATTAAATCGGTCCGATTCACTAATTTTTCAGTGCTACCATAAAATTTCTTTTTTACCACCAAATTATTCTGCACATCATTTTGAGTCCATCCATGTCTTCAAATAACTTTTCAGAGGTCCTTTACAATTTTTAGAAGCCCGGTCAAACCTAAAGTCAACCTTGTTACTATTTGTACCGAGCCGGGTCTTTTTCTTATTTTTGATTTTTAGTGACATATTTGACCTTATTTTCACTTCAAATTAAATAATTAGACTCCGTATAACTTGTACTTTCTAATAGTTCAGTAAAATATTTTTTGCTCTCGGATGGTACTATTCACTCCGGTGTCACTATTCATGGCCAAAAAACCACTATTCTCAAAAATAACTATTTTGGGCCATTACACCGATGAACCTTAGACTCAGCTTCCCTTTCTTTCCAAAGCGAAGCACCTTCCTCCACGGTGACACTTTTAGAAAAACTTTGTCACCCACTTCGTATTCAATATCCTTCCGCCTAAAATCCGCATAAGATATCTGTCTGTCGCTAGCCGCTTTCAAACGTTGCTGAATCAATCTAACCTTTTCTTCCGTGTCCTTAACTAAATCAAGACCAATAACTGTATGCTCACTCAATTCTGACCAACACACAGGAGTTCGATACTTCCTGCCATACAGAGCTTCATATGGCACCATGCCAATACTCATTTGATGACTATTATTGTATGCAAATTCAATCAAAGAGACATATTTATCCCAACTCCCGAGAAAATCCAAAACACAACCCCGAAGCATATCCTCTAACACTTGAATAACTCTCTCAGATTGACCATCTGTTGAGGATGAAAAGCTATACTGAAGTTGAGTCGAGTACCCAAAGCAGACTGCAAATCTCTCCAAAATCTTGAGATAAATCTCGGATCCCGATTAGACACAATAGACAAGGGAATTCCATGAAGTCAAACAATCTCATCCACGTACAATTCTTCTAACCGATCCATTGGATAATCGAGTCGAACCGGTATAAAATGAGCTGATTTGGTAAACCGGTCGACTATCACCCAAACTGAATCATGCTTCGTCTATGTCATAGGAAGACCCGTTACAAAATCCATTGTAACGTTATCCCACTTCCACTGCGGAATTCGCATGGTGTAGACACCGGGTCTTGAGGCAGCTCAGACCGAAGTTACCCAATGACGAAAATGATGCCTGTTCACAGGCAAAAGGACAAATGGAAGTGATGGTGTCCTCAAAAAATATATTTTTCATTTTTAAATAAAAAAAATAAAAAATAAAAAAATTTGGTTTGGAGGCTTGCTGGGGGCCTGTGGGGGTGAGGCCCATCTCACCCATGTGAGATGAAGCCTCACGTTGTGAGGCCCATCTCACGTTGGTGAGATGTAGCCTCACAACGTGAGGCCCATTTCACAGGTGAGATGAAAGTCTCACCTGCCTCACGCGCCCCATGCTCCAGCACGTCGCTTCTCCCTTTTTTATGGAGATTTGGTTTGAAAAGCATGGATTATGGAAAGATTGAGGAAAAAATGAACTAATCTGTTTGAGATATTAAAAAAGGAGTTAAAAAAACTAAAGAAAAAAAATGATGGGAGAGAGCTAAACAAAAGAAAAAAGACAGAGAGAAAAGAAAAAAAACTTTGAAAGCAAGAAAAGAATTCTCGTTTTCTCAAATAGCTTCTGAGATTATCTCTTAAATCCAAAGGATCCATTCCTGGTGTTTGGGGATTCAATCATGTTTTGTTTCTTCTCAACGTAAACATTTTATCAAAAGTTTTTGAGTCTCTGTTTTAACCACCATTTCAAGAAGAGCAAAGAAGGAAACCCGAAATCTTTCATTTGCAGATCAAAGATCAATATCTGAGGGTAAATACTGAATAGCCATCTCTCTTTCTTTTCTTTCTTTATTCTTCTTCTTTCTTTCTTTCTTATTTCTTTTCCTTGTTTTGCTGTGCTAGTTAACTCTGTTTATTGTACATATTGTATATATATTTCTTATTTGATCTTATTAACTTGTTTATCGCATGCTTGTTGCTGTTATGATTAAATAAGCATGTTTTGTTGTATTGTTATGTATATTTTGGTGGTATCTTGCTGTGTTTGTTAGCTTGTTATTAGTCCTCTATTCGTCCCTTTTTTAAGTTTGTCTGAGTTGGGCCTTTGTTTGTCCGTGTCGTGACTTCCCTGATCGAGTCGTGCTCTTGCTTTCTTTTCCTTTTTTTTTTTTCCGATCAAGCTGTTTTCTGTTCTTTTTCTCTTTTTCCTGATCGGATCCTAACCTCCTGATTGGATCGTATTATTGGTTTGTTTTCCTAATCGGATTGTCCCTCTGTTCTTTTTTTTTCTTTTCCCGATCTTTCACAACGTACACATTTCCCTGATCGTACTTCACGACCCATGCAGTGAGTGCACGAGTCGTGCACGCATTGCACGACTCGTGCAATGGATTCACGAGTCGTGCATGCCCGAGCATCTTCTCCCCTATTTTACCCGAGCGGGGCAGCTGTGCTACCTCTTCGTAGCACCTTATATGTACTTTTTTCCAGGTGCTCGAACTAGGAAGTTGCCAAAAATGCATGTGATGTAATATAATTTGCTCTATTTTTCATTGTTAATTTTTGTCTTAATTCATTTTATTAATTTTTAGCTTTTATTCAATTTATCTCTATTATTAATTATTAATGTTATCATCGAATCATTTGTCACCGTTTGATTATTTTTATTGACTTATTTGTTTTGTTTATTTATTAATCTTTATTTGACTATTTCTTATATATTATCTACTTAAATTACTTTACTAAAATTTTATTTTATTTTTGTTTTGTTGCCTCGAAATTTATTTATGTATGTGAGTTTTATTTGCGCACTAGTTGGAGAATCGGGAGACCAAAGACCTTCAAATTTAGGGTTTGCATTTTCTATTTATTGTTATTATTATTTTTGTGTTGTATGTAAAATGTATTCTTTTTATTATCCGTATTATAGAAAATTACATTTTTTAATAACTAATAACTTGGGACTTTTCTTAATAAATTAGACCAATGTCTTATTTTAGCTAATAAAATATCACTTTCAAATGGAGAACTAAATTTTCATAAAATGGGATCATTCATCCCAATTTTCTCAATCAATACCCAAAAAAAATAGTTCTCTAGTTCTCAATCAATGCCCAAGATCAAAAAGACATGAACCAATCCCTCGATCTCTAAAAGCGGGCTCTGAGAGGGCCTTTGCTAGGTTCGGCGCGCGTCACGCATGGGTTGCAGTAAACCTGAAGGAATTTGATGTTTAGCTTTTACTTAATGACAAGTCAAACACTTGGATGCATAATTCACAATATCCTTTTTCATGCCAGGCCACAAATAGAATTGTCTCAAATCTTAATACATTTTGTTACTTCCTGGGTGCATAGTGAAAATCGTAGTGTGAGCCTCATGCAAGAGTCTTTTCTTCACTTCCTTTTCATTTGGCACACACAACCAACTTTTACAATAAAGCGCCCCATCACTACTTACTGAATAGTCAGTATTATCTCCATTTTTGACTAATTGCAGTGCTTGTTATAACTTACGATCCTTTTTCTGAGCATCCACAATCATCTGTCTCAAAGTCGGCCTAGCTTTCAGCTGGGCAATCAATGCTTCATCAGATTCGATTCTCCATCCATAACGCTTCAAGGCTAAAGCTGAAAATGACTTTCTACTCAGAGCATTAGCAACCACATTAGCCTTACCCGGATGATAATCTACAATACAGTCATAATCCTTAAACAACTCAAGCCATCTATGTTGCCTTAGATTAAGCTCTTTTTGAGTAAGTAGATACTTGAGGCTCTTGTGATCAGTAAAAAATTCAGCACTTCTCACCATACAAATAATGGCACCAAATCTTGAGAACAAACATAACCGCAACCAATTCCAAATCATGTGTCGAGTAATTCTATTCGTGAGGCTTCAATTGTCTTGATGCATATGCTATTACTTTACCATCTTTGTAGACACCGGATCCTGAGGCAGCCCAAACCAAAGTTATCCGATGATGAAAATGATGCCTGTTCGCAGGCAAGAAGCAAATAGAAGTAATGTGTTTTTCGCTTTTGAAAAAAAAATAAAATAAAATTGCTTTTGGGCTTGGGCAGTGAGACCCATCTCACTAATGTAAGATGGGGGGCCTCATGTTAGTAAGGCCTATCTCACTTCCGTGAGGCCCAGCCTCACGTTAGTGAGGAGGCTCACTTGCCTCTCTGCCTCGCATGTTCCAGTTTTCTTCTGTTTTTCATGGGGAGTTGGTTTTGAAAAGCATGGGTTTATGGCTGCTTTGGTGGAAAACCATCTAATCTAGTCTAGGAGATTAAAAAGAAAGGGTTGAAACTGAACTAAAGAAGAGCATTATTGAAACAGGGAGAGTGTAGACACCGGGTCCTGAGGTAGTACAGATCAGAGTTACCCGATGAAGAAACTAACGTCATTTTTTGGACGAGGGACAGAAGTTGTGGATGTTTGTTCGTCAGTTTTATAAGGATCGGAAGAGTTCTGGGTAAACGGGGGATTTCGGACAGTCGAAAAGAGTTCAACTTTGAGATTTGGCACTTGAGCCCACAAACGGGCAACCTGTCGGTTGAGTAGCTTGTAGCTCACGTGAGAGGCCCGTTTCCCATATCGACCGACAGGGTGTCGCTCACGTGAGAGGCCCGTCTCCAACGTCGAAGCGACTGGCCGTCTCTCATGCCATGTGTAGGGCTTTCCAATCAAATGACTGCTGATGCCCCTTGTGACGGGCGCCCGTCGGTAATCCACAGGAAGCCCGTCGGTCGGTGATCTGGTTGTTTAACCGCCGTATTCTACAATATTTGGGGGATTTTACAAAATATCTTAAAAAATCCTTTTGAATTTCCCAAATCTTTTCAAATATTTTTGAATATTAGATTTGATTTTAGGAAGATTTTAAAAATCATTCGGTTTTGATTTGATTACGGAAAATCCTCTTCATTTAAACTTATTTGATATTTCCTCCTAAATCTATAAATAGGGGAAGGGGATTCAGCTTTAGGGGTTGGAAAAATTTTACTGAGAAATTATTGTTTAGAAAAACTTTTTATTTTTTCGCAGAAAATTTCTTTTCTGTTTCTATAAAAACAAATTTTCTTTCAAAAATTTCTTTTCTTTTATTCTCGAATTACGCTAATCCGAGGAAGCGAGATCCATTCGTTTTCATCCTTCAAGCTAATTCAAATATTTATTGCTGTCCAAATTCCAAGAAAGAGAAAACAATCTCCTTCTCTTGGTTTATTTTTCAAAGTGAGATTTTTGCAACAAAAAATCTCTTCCGTTCGCGTGATCACGATCCGATCCTTGTAGAACTCGAGGAGTCAACATCTTGCAACGTTTACCTTCATGAGGTAAAAATCCGAGGGTAAATATTCTGGATCTGTTACTTTGAATTCAGTTATTATCGTTAATTTATTGCATAAAAATCCCATTTATTCAAATTAAAACAAAACTCTATTTTTTGGATTATTGTTCGGAAATAGAGTCGACCGACGGGCATAAGGACTGCCGACGGCTGTCGCTCAATCTAGTGACGGGACGTGTCGCTCCCAGGGACACCCGTCGGTCACACGTATTGGGCCGTCCCTGGGCCTCTTTTTGCACTTAAACTCTTTTCTTCTCTTCTTTCATTTAAAATGGTTTTCTTATTCAAATTCTTTCATTTTACTCCTTATTTTTTATTTTTATATTTACATTAAGGTGTCCTTTATTTTGTGAGTTATTATTTTGATTTGATTGGGCGAATTTGGAGCCATTTGGTGTAAAGGCTATTGCAAAGACTTAAGGGTCTTCTTTCGGCTTCATTCTCTCGACTTTATCTTATTTATTATATTGCTGTTGTGAATAATGTTTGTTTTTTTATACTTTTTCACTGATGTAAAAAATGATTAAATGTTTTTTTATTAATTAAATTGGGATTTTTCTTACAAATTGAGGACCAATGTCCTGCTTTTTTGACAAATAAAAATCAACGCTTTGAAACCATTTTGCAATAAATATGTATGTGAGGACCAATGTCCTCACTTCTAATATATATATATCCCAATTTATATATGAATCGCTTGCAATTTATAATGGGGGTTGTATTCCACCCCTGGTTTTGTTGTAATTTACTTTTGCGCTCCTTATTTTAATTATGCTTTATTTACTGCTTTCCCTGAATGGATAATCTGAGTTTCAATGTAACTGCATTAAACTGAATGAAAATTAGGATGAAATAATAAATTCAAAACTCGAATATAAACTTAATCAAGGTATGAAGAAATGGGAAGTCCCAAACCTACCTGGTCATTGGGCTCAATGAGGCGAGAGGGCTACCTCGGCATTTTGTTGGGGCGAAAACCTCCAAGACACCTCTTGTTACCCGTAAAAAAGGCTCAAACTTGCACAGTCCTAGGCCCCACGAGGCGAGAGGGCCATCTTAATGTTCTATTGAGGTGGATACCTCCAAGACACCTCTGGTTTGCCCAAGCGTGAGGCTAGAGGACCACTCTATCATTAGGGTGGAAACCTCCAAGACACCTTCGGCCTACAAATGATGGACATAGCAGTGCTGTCTTAGGCTCTCTGAGGCTAGACGACCTTTCCCAATGTTCTATTGGGTGGCGACTCCAAAAAACCTCCTTGTTGCCCAAAATAAACGCACTTGTAATTTCCTATAAGTTTTAACGAACCTCATCCCGAAGGCCCTGAAGGCGGGCAGTTCGGGGCACCCCGAGGTTCGGCGCACGTCACAGTGGCGACTCCACTGGGGACAATACTCGAGACTTCGCTTCGAAAGTACCTTGGTTAAAATTTACAATTGAGTTTTAATTTAAAAATTTCATCCTTTTTCGAAACTGCATTGCATCTCATTAGAGCCTTAGATCTATGCTAGTTTGGTCACTCTTTTAGCCCCGGTGCGTTCTTGAAGCACGACCCTACGTTCACTTAATGTAGGGAAGTGTTAAGGATAATCACCAGCCCAAGCCTCGTACCATCATGGTTTATTAAATGGAGACCCCGATCGGTCGTTACGCTCGTGATGAGCTAGACTCATTGGCAGGGACCATGCTTGGGTAGCCCTAAAGTATCATCACCTTGACTAAAGCTCATGTAATGGAAATAGTTACTTCCCCTAAGTAGTATGAACCTTAATACTATGCTTGCTGTATAGATCATTATGTACTAGACAAACCCAGATAATTTGATTGATCACCTAGTCAAAGGCTTTCATGCCCCGATAGGCCCAGGTCAACTTATTCGGACTACCTAAATACATAACGATCATAACCCATGCTCTTGTTCATTAGTTAGGAGAGGTTATGCTGCCGTTTTTTCACCGTGCATCATACGTGTCCATCGGGCCCCCTGTTGACCCATGGGCCAATCCCACTTAGGAAAGAGACTATGACCTCGTGTGCGAGAGTAACAAGGTTGGAAGGACCTATGTGCTTGCATGTGATTTATGGATGTTGCATAGCACGATCATGCATTATATGCCATTCATGAATCATCCTAACGAGTATGTTTTGCAGCCATCATAGATCTGCCTAAGTGGTCAAGAGGTTCTCAGGGGCGACTACGCAGAAATCCATTCTTCGAGTTACCAAAAAGGGTGGAGTATCCGGACACTCCTTCAGAAATTAGCTATGCTACTTCAGCTCAGTTCTCTTTACACGAAGAAATGGCAAACTCACTAAGAGGAGCAGATGCCACCAGGCTTTGATAGCGGATGAAGAGGGCCGAAGGTTAGAAGAGTTCGAGAACTGCATGTTGGCCATGATGGCCACAATGGGTCAACCAATGGCCCCACAGAACCCACCACATCCTCCTATGAGGAATAATGAAAGGGAGGAGGTCAGAGAAGACCCGCAAGAGGACATCCGCCCGCCACCTATAGACTGAAGAGCTGCCACATTAGGGGCATAGAGGAGGAGGCCAGCCTCGAGATTGGATGATAACTGGGAGGATGATAAATATGAGGAGCGCATGTCTGAACAAGGGAAAGCACCTCAAACCGAAGAAGCCATCTGAAAGAAAATGGAGGAAAAATTTAAAGCAATGACGAAAATATTGACAAGGGGTCGAGGGATAAACCCCGAGTATAAAGAATTAGAAGGGGAGGACCTGGTCCCAATGAATTTTAAAATGCCGGATGTGCCGAAGTTTGATGGTACATCAGATCCTACTGCCCACATAAAACAATATTCGTTAGTAATGAAGGGAACTACGCTAACGAAAAGGCAGAAGATTGATTACTTTTGCTTGAGTTTGATTGGCCCAGCGGTGGATTGGTACCACGGGCTCGACCGCAGAACCAAGGAGGACTGGGATTTATTGACGGAGGAATTTTTGAGATAATATGACTGCAGTACGAGGATGGAAGTGACCTTAAAGGACCTGGAGTTACTACAGCAGAGGGGAGGTGAGTCTTTCCATGAGTATCTGACTCAGTGAAGGAATCGGGTGATGGAGATGAAGAGAAAACCGGATACTCAGGATCAAATACGACTATTCATTAAAAATGCAAGCCCGTATTTGAGAGAGGGATTGAAGATAAAGGGATTAAGAGACTGGGAGTCCCTAAAAGACATCGCTATTGAAGATGAAGGGGAATACCTTGCTAGGAGAGCAGGTAGTGAGAATTATCCCAAAAAGGGTAGCAGTAGCCAGGGGGCAAGTAGGCCGGTAGGTTCTGCTAGTGGCACGAGGAAGACTGTTGAAGTATCAACCACCAATGCTACCCCGAGGCGTTTCTCTAACCTTGGAAGGTCTTTGTCATGGGTACTGAGAAGGCTGATGAAGGAAGGTAAGTTGTAGCCTTTGCCACCCCGACCTGCCAGAACTCAAGGCATGCCAGGGCATAAGGATAATGAATACGGTGTTTATCATCAGCACACTGGGCATACAACTTATGATTGCAAGGCTTTGAGACATGCAATTCAAGATCTGATTGATTCAAAGCAGATCACAGACCCAGAGAAGAGAGGGAGTCAGAAGAAAGCTGGATACAACAATGCGCCCCCGCCAGTATTCATGATTGGGTCCAGTTTGCCCGAGGAGTTTGTATTGAAGGAGTTATACGGTAACGATGTTAACACTGCTGTCACAAGCCTCCATGAGGTGAGTGAAGAAGGGTTGCCGCTGCAGTGATCGATTGCTGGTCCATTGATGACAGTGGAACTAAAAATGATGATTCTGAAGTGTTTCCCGACCCGTGGGGTTCGGAGGAGGAAGGAGAGGAAGAAAAGAAGGGAAAGAACAATAAGGTAGGAGCTGTGACTCAGAGCGAAAGGGTAGCTCCAGAAATTGAAAGGCCCCATGAGCCGGTAGCGGGCCAAAAGGGGAAGGAGCCGAAAGAGGATCCGATCGTCAAACAGATGAAAAAGACGCTGGCTCAGATTTTAATATGGGATCTCTTAAGACAGTCTCCGTCACACAGGCAGAAAGTAGCGGACGCTTTGTGTGAAGCAACCATGGCTACAACCGTCTCGCCTACGGAGCTTCTAGATGTAGTAAAGGGGGGAGCAGGAGAGAATGTAATTTTTATGAGTGCTAATCTACTGGCGAAAGGCCGCAACAATAATCGCCCTTTATACATAAGAGCACAGATTAATCAAAAGCACACGGCCTGTGTAATGGTGGATGATGGTTCCTCGATAAATGTATGCCCTCAGGTGGCAATGGCAGTATTTGGGGTGACAGAGGATATGTTGGCCAAGTCCGATCTCACTATCATGGCATACGACAACTGGCGCAGGCATGCCTCTGGGACATTTAAGACAATGGTGAAAACGGGACCGGTAGAGATGGAAGTGGAGTTTGTGGTCCTGCCTTTACCTACCAATTTCTCAGCTCTTTTGGGCAGGCCATGGTTTCATAAGTTGGGGGGCATCCCCTCCACGCTTCATCAAATTGTCAAAATACCCCATAAAGACCAGCTTGTGACCATAAGGGCTGCACGAGAAAATCAGGTTTCCATACTGGAGATCGCAAGGCAGCCATTCAGTGGGTTTCATGTTGCCATGATTGGTGAGGAGGAGCCGATAGAGGGAAGCTCCCAAGTGCTAAATATGATGAAAAAGATGTCATTCCTCCCTGGTGCAGGGTTAGGTAAGAATTCTCAGGGGGTGCCAACAGGCATTACTACTAGGGGCCAGAAGGACAAAAGGGGCCTGGGATACACAGGTGCAGTAAAGAGGGGTGAGAAGCCAGAAAAGGGGATTCCCCATATCAAGAAGAGTTTTGTGCCTACAGTCGCAGCATGTGCCTACGTGGGGGAAGTCGAGCCACAGTGGGTTGACAGAAGAATTGTATCGGGTTTTGAGGTTTTCAATGATGTCTTTGACTGGGGCATTGGATTTATCAAGCCGGTAGAGGGCTTTTGGGATGAGGAAATCATGACCAGTGAGACAATTTGGGACCACAAGGAGCCCGAGGAAGTCATAACCGACAAGATGGTGGTCGCCCAACTGAAAGGGAAAGCGAAGATTGAGGAAGCTGTACAGGGGGTTGCTGAAGAACGCCCGAAATGCCAAAGTGATGCAAGACCGTCAGCTGCAACAGATGCGCAGGCAGAGGAGGAAGAGGAAAATTGTTTAGATTTTCTTTTTACTCCAGAACTTTTCAATAATGTTAATGACAATTTCAATTTTATTAATAAAGTGAATGATTTTGCTTACTTGTGCGATGTTTTCGATGATTTCATTATGCATGATCATGATCATAATCCATCTATATTTGACATTGATTCAACTGATGCTACTCCATTTAATCTTGAGACCTCGAAGAACCCGAAAGAAATTTTGATGGCATCGGATGTAACTCCTGAAGAGCGAGGAAAATTTGAGAAAATATTAAGAAAACATGAAAAAGTCTTTGCCTGGACCTACGAAGATATGCCAGGAGTGGACCGAGAAATCGCGAAGCACACCATCCCCACGTATCCAGACTGTAGGCCTGTCAAGCAGAAGTTGAGAAGGCTCAGGCCGGAGTGGGGAAATAAAGTAAAAGAGGAAATTCACAAGCAGATTGAGGCCAAGTTCCTAGTTGAGGTACAATACCCTACCTGGTTGGCCAATGTTGTCCCAGTAGCCAAGAAAAACGGTAAAGTAAGGGTATGTGTGGACTATCGAGACTTGAACAAGGCTTGTCCAAAGGATGACTTTCCATTGCCCCACATAGACGTGCTGGTGGATAACGCAGCTGCCTGCATGATGTACAGTTTCGTGGGTAGTTACGTGGGCTATAACTAGATACTCAATAGAATAATCAACCGGATTAAGACGGCTTTCATCACGAAATGGGCGACATTCGCCTACAGGGTAATGCCCTTCGGCTTGAAAAACACAGGCGCAACATCGCAAAGGATGGCCACGAAGATTCTAGATGACTTGATTCACAAAGAAGTAGAAGTATATGTGGATGATATGATGATCAAGTCGGCCACTAGAGAAGGCCACTTTGAAGCTCTATAAAAGTTCTTTCAAAGAATCGGAAAGTACAACTTGCGATTAAACCACAAGAAGTGTATCTTTGGTGTCACCTTAGGGAACCTCCTAGGACATGTAGTTAGCCAGAGAGGTATCGAGATTAACCTAAACAAGGTTAAGGCCATTAGAGAAATGCCGATACCGCAGAAGGAAAAAGATGTGAGAAGCTTTCTGGGTAGGTTGCAGTATGTCAGAAGGTTTATCGCTAAGCTTACTTCAATCTGTGAACCGATTTTCAAACTGCTCAGAAAAGACCAACCAGTAGTGTGGAACGAAGATTGTCAGAAGGCTTTCAATACTGTTAGAGAGTATTTGTTGATTCCGCTGGTTTTGAGACCGCCGCAGCTAGCCAAACCACTTATCCTGTATTTGACAATAGAAGATAGTTCGGTAGGTGCCATGATGGCCCAGGAAGATGAATTTGGAGTAGAATTTGCTATTTACTACCTTAGAAAAAAGTTCCTGGCTTACGAGGTTAAGTATACAGAAGTAGAAAAGATTTGCCTTGCGGTAATCTGGGCCTCTAAGAAATTAAGACATTACTTTCATTCTTACAAGGAACAGGCAGTAGCAAAGCAGAATCCCTTAAGATACTTGCAAGAAGCTCCATCTTTACTTGGGAAAATGGGTAGGTGGTTGTTGCTGCTACAAGAATTTGATGTAGAGTACGTTACTCGGAAGACTATCAAAGGGCGTGCAGTGGCCGAATTCCTAGTAGAACACCCAATTCAAGGAGACTCATATGAGTTTAACTTCCCGGATGAGGACATGGCAGCTATAGCAGTTCAGGGTTGGCAATTGCACTTTGACGGGGCTGTAAATAGAAAGGGGGCAGGAGTAGGAGTTATTCTGACAACCCCGGATGATGAGAAACTTCCCTTAGCAAAGAAACTGAGGTTCAAGGCTACCAATAACGATGCTGAGTATGAAGCATGTACTTTTGGGTTGGAAGCATTAATAGCCTTGGGAGCCAAGAATGTGGAGGTGTTTGGAGATTCATCCCTAGTGATCAATCAAATTCGAGGTGAATGGGCTATTAAAGAAGAGAGACTGGTGCCATACGTCAAGCACTTGAAGGATTTGAGTGGTCAGTTTGAGGTGTGTACATTCCATTTCATTCTGAGGGACGAGAATCAGTTGGCTGATGCGCTCGCTACTTTAGTATCAATATGGGACAACCCGAAAGGGGTAGTCATGAGACCGATTTTGATTTCTAGCTCGAAAAGACCTAGCTTCGAATCTAAGTCAGTAATGAAAATAGAAGTAGCAGATGGGAAGCCATGGTATTATGATATTAGGAACTGTCTAGAAAATGCGACATTCCCAGAAGAAGCTACCGAGAAAGATTAGAGAATGATCCGCAAGCTGTCTACTCAGTTTATTTGCATAGATGGAGTGTTGTACAAACGACAGGCTGATGGCATTCAGTTAAGGTGTTTGGATGAGAAAGATGCCCAGAAGGTAATGGAAGAAACTCACGCCGGCGTTTGCGGAGCCCATATGAATGGGCTGACATTGGCCAAAAAAATTGGGCAAGGATTTTTCTGGCTCACCATGGATACAGATTGCTCAAGATATGTAAAGCAGTGTTAGTTGTGCCAACAGTATGTAGATTTAAGGCATCTGCCCATTTTAGAACTACATAGTTTAACGTCTCCTTGGCCGTTCGCAGCATGGGTGATTGACATTATTGGAGAGATACGTCCCACGGCCTCCAATGGGCATAGGTACATCATTGTCACCATCGACTACTTTACCAAGTGGGTAGAAGCCGAGTCCTTCAAGAAGGTTGATGCTCGAGATATGGCAAAGTTCATCGAGAGGAACTTAATATGTAGATATGTCCTTCCACACCACATGGTATCTGACAACAGGGTTCAGTTCATGGCCGAAACGAAGAAGTTACTCCAAAAATATGGTATTGAGCATCATAAGTCTTCTCCATATCGTCCTCAAGCCAACGGGATAGTAGAAGTCGCCAATAAGAATGTCAAGAGGATCTTGGCCAAAATGTTTCAGAGTTACAAAGATTGGGCAGACAAGTTACCTTTTGCACTCTGGGGCTACAGAACGACTATCAGAACTTCAACGGGAGCCACTCCATATTCCTTGGTCTATGGGACAGAAGCAGTATTGCCAGTCAAAGTCGAACTCCAGTCACTAAGAGTGGTTATGGAAGCTGAGATTCCGGAAGCTAAATAGGCATAGCAGCAGTTGCAACACTTGAACATGTTGGACGAGAGCAGGTTGAGAGCCTACTACCATAATCAGATCTATCAGAAGAGACTTGTCAGATCATTCGGGAAGAAAGTCAAAAAGCACCCATTGAAAGAGGGAGATTTAGTAGTCAAGCAGTGTCACAACCCAAATCGAGCCCAGTTGAAATGTACATGCCAAGTCGGAATTTCAAGGGTAAATCGGTAATTGATGCATGAGAATATTGGACATTAAGGAATTTAATGCATCAATTAATCTAATATGTTAGTGGAGGAAGTATCTAGTGAAGTGTGAGTATGGTACCAAGGTATTAAATATCTACTTAAATAATTAGATGGTGTATATGTGTTTGGTGCCTTAGTGTTTGAAAGTCAAAGGGGGAATTGTTGGTCCAATGAGAGCTTGCCAAGTGGACTTGGTTGTTGGGCATTGATTGTGAAAAGAAGAAAAGAGAGAGAGAGAGAGAGAGAGAGAACACAGAAATTTGCATTCCCGTTCTCCTCCCTCTCACGCCTCCTCTTCTTCTTCTCTTCTCCATTTTCTGCTTTTCCTTTTCTTCTCTTTTGGCCGGATATTTGTGCTTGCTTAGAGGTGATTTTGACTGAGTTTTGGAGTAAGATTTTAGAGGTATGTGTTTGGGTTTTAGGGCGTTTTGGGTTTCTTCCTCCTCTTCTTCTTGGTTTTGTTTGAGTTAAATTGGGTTTGGATGAGTAATTTTCTGGGTTTTTATTTGTGCGAGCTTGGGTTGGCAAGAAGAAGCTTAAGGGCAAGGAAAGGATTGAAGATTGAAGCTAGAAAAGTGATTTTGGATCTTTGATTTTCAGGTTTGGGAGCTTGAGTTTTGCATTTACATTGAGCTGTCTCTGCCCTAGTTCCCTTGGATCTTGGATGTGTGTGGGTATCTAATTTCTGGGAATTGTGTAGGTCTTGTAAAAAGTTATGCATGTAAGTGTTTGGGAATTATGCCATTTTGATGTTCTTGAGTTCATATATGCATGTGTATGAAATTCTGGATTTTTGATTGTGTAAATGGACTTAAATTGGTACGCATGTTATGGGTTATTAGTTGTGACAATTGATTATGCATAAATGTGGATTTATTAAAGTGATTGTAAAATTGAATGTGTTGTGCTACAATTTCCAGATTTTGTGATTCATGAGTTGTTAATTGTGTAAAGTGATGAATTGATGAGAATGGATTATTGAAATGTGTTATATTGTGTTGCTTTGGTGTTTGGAAGACTCAATTTGAGGTAAAAAGTGATTTGAGTTGATTGGTTTGAGTTTTGGGTGTTGGAAAATTGGATTTTTTGCAGATTTTTCGTGTAAGGGCTGGAATTCACAACTCTGTCTCAAGCGTGACACTGTCGCGAGGTCGCGACAGAGCCCGATGAAAGCAGCCCTCGCACGCCTTCGAGCTCTCCGCCGAGCCGCGCAGTAGCGCTTCTGTCGCGAGCGCGACACATGTCGCGAGCACGACAGCGAGTTGATTTTGCTTCCCCGCGATGTCGCGAGGTTTGCCGTGGTCGTGACTTGGGCGAGTTCGCCTCTGTCGCGATCGCTACAGTGACCCCCAATTCTGCCCTGCTTTCTGATTTTGCCTTCTCTTTAAAAATGAGTTTCAAGTGGTTTCTTTATGAGTTTTACCCTTGTGTGTTATATAAAATGCTTATTATTATTATATGTGTAATATTATGAATCCTTCATGATTAATGATATGATATCGATTTAGAACCTGAATTGTATTATGCATGGTTTCCCATAGTTGATTCTGATATGCTTTAGAATAATGAATAATTAATGTTGAAGTGTGTGACTGGATTACATCATATGCTTGGCAATTTGAATTGTATGATGCATGAATAGCATTATGAATTTATTTATATGTCTATCACACCCTGGTTTATGCATGATGATATATATATATATATATATATATATATATATATATATATATATATATATATATATATATATATATATATATATATATATATATATATATATATGTAATATGTGATTCGAAACATGATTTGTTTATGCATGACCTGCGAGAGCCAGTCTAGTGGATCGTCGGGCATGCCTAATAGAGTCTCTTAGCTGCAACCCTTAGTTACATTTGGACCCTAATCAGGTCCCCTGTTTGCTTCCTCGCGAACCCTTTAATGTATTCGATTCGCACCCGTAAGGTGATGCCAGTATTCGATTCGCACCCGTAAGATGATGTCAGTATTCGATTCGCACCCGTAAGGTGATGTCAGTATTCGATTCGTACCCGTAAGGTACTATCAGTTCACTCGTTATCCACTATTTTGAGTCAGCAGGTATCCTATTTGTTTTATCTGATATGATTAAGAGAATGTGATATTTGGATGAGCATAATTCTGGACATGTGAATCAGTTATGTACTCGAATATGATTATGAATCTCTGAATGGATTTAATGTGACTCAAGCATGTGTATTGTGCATAATTATCAACGTATATCATATTGAGAATGTGTTCGTATACAATCAGTTATGAACATAAGTATGTGAAATGAAATGTGTACAACTGCGATCATAATCTCTTGAATGCCATGGTTATAGTTTATTGTGTTATGCTGATGAGTGTGTGAATCCGATTAGTTATGTTTATAAGCATACGAATTAATAGGTATATGAATGCAAACTTGAATTACTGAATGCTATGGTTAATAAGTATGTATATGAACGTGATTTTGTGCTATTGACTGTTATGGTGAAGTATGTGAATCAAGATACGTATGAATGTGCTCTTGACCATGGAATGTTATAAATATTGTGTTATGTTGCGTGCTCTCTCTCTAGTTTTTCCTATTGTAGTGATTTCGGCATGTGGTCATGTGTTTACATTTCAAGGCATGATATTTATGTATTAGTGTTGTGCAGTGGAAGTGTGGTGTTTTGATGTTGTCCCTCAGTTCTCTGATAAGGTGAATGCATTACGGCATGATATTTGTATGATTAGACCTCTAGGGATATTGCGTGATGATGGTGTACATTCTGCATGATAATTAATAGCTATGCATGTGAAATCTCCGACATCTGATGCCTGTGAGTTCGGTAAGTGAAGTTAATTTGTATGTGAAATTGCATAATATACTTGTATCTTGCATAGTACTCTGCCTGCTTTGGTTTGATCGACACGAGTTTTGAATGTGGATATGATTTTCTGAATGCCTGGCTTTTATATGCAAGGATGTATATCTATCTGTTAGGACTATGTGCTTTTGCCATTCGAATGTGTTATGCCTTGATGACCATTGTAAATGGCTGTCCCTATTGCTTGTGTGTTCTCCCCACTAAGCGTTATCGCTTAGCACGGGTTCTTTTCCCGTGTAGGTGGCAGGTTTGGTTCCGTTCGAGTCGCGCATCTGCAGGGTCGGCCACATAGGAGTTAAGAGTTATTATTTCTGTTATCAGCTTCTGTAATTTGGGTTTTATATTCTGTAACCTTTTGTAAATGTATTATATGTAAGGGCCTTAATGTAATGTTCGGATGATGAAATGCTGTTATATGTATGTTTTAAGTTATTCCTCAGTTATGTCGTCTGCTTTATGCTTCTGCTGATTGAATGAGTGAATGCGTGTATGCAAGTGTTTACGTTTTCGCTTAGTGCCTGCATGTGTGTGAGTTAATGCATGACTAACTTTTACCCGCAAGGTAAGTTTTTAATTATCCCGCATTTATGCATGTATGATTATGTATGAATGTATGCTTCTGCATAGTGTATGCGTGCATGTATGTGAGTGAGCGTCGGTAGCGCTCTCCGGCATCCTTCCAACCGGTACGTAGGGGGTGTTACAAGCAGATGAGACCAGGCACGCTAGACATAAGGGGGAAATTCAGACCAACATGGGAAGGTCCATTCATCCTCAAGAAGCTGCTATCAAAGGGGGCGGCAATCTTGTCAGATATCGATGGCAACGAATTTAAGGAGCCGGTCAACGTCGATAGACTCAAGAGGTTTCATGGCTAAAGACAATAAAATCAAAAGAAGAGAATAAAACCCCCGCAGGGTGAAAACTAAAAAAAGGCATCCTGGTCAAAAATTAGAGGCTTGAGTGAAAATGTCTAATCAAGAAAACCCGAGAGGGTTGATTGGTAACAGGAGTTGATGCTATCAAAATTTGAATCCTTGAGTGGATGTAGTTTTTCATTTTTTGAATTAGTGTTAAACGATGATCATATATATTGAAATCATACTGAGATGTACACAATTTTGTGAAATGAAATAAAACTGAATTTATTCATTCATATTATTTCCTAAGTTCTATTCTAAAAAGAAACATATTGCTCAAAATGCATACAAATCTGAACTAAACCCTACTACTGCTCTCGCCGGCCAAATGTCTGAGTCATCGAGTCCGGTTGTCAACAGAAGGACTGAGCACCCATCTCTTGCATACGCTGGTAGAAGCAATAGATTGATGACCAAAAGAGGGAATAACAGTCCTCATTGGTAGTCTAGCCCAGAGTTCATGATAGCGAGAGGCAAAAGCTGCAGATAAGATTCAGCCTCAAAAAGATAGAGGGACTCTCGCCACATCTTGGATTGTCCCGAGCTGTCGAGCGCATCGGGCCGTGATGTAAAAGGTAGCCTCACGTCGCCCTCATAAGGGGACACATCCTGAAGAACCATCAACTGTCACAGCAGATAGCGGGAGCCAAGCGCTCGTAAAGCTAATGCCTTCGTCGGTGTGACGTGCGCCTGAACCAGCAAGGCCCTCATTGAACCCGCTTTTAGGATTCGAGGGATTGGTTCGCGTCTTTTTGATCTTAGGTATTATGAGATATTTTCGGCACCTCCTTTCACGATAGAACATTGAAAAGGACCATCCATCGTCATAATGCCTTTAGGCACTTTTGAGGCATTTTGGAGTCGCCACCCAGTTTATAAGAAACTGGGACCAGAGATGGTGTCCGAAACTTCACACTTATTTGTGCCTTGGTTAATTATAAATGGGTTTTTAAATTATAAAATTTCACTCCTCATCTCACGTGATTAATGCAGTTAATTAAAGCGCATATCAATCACATATAAAACGGTAAATAAAAATAAAAATAAAGATAAAAATAAATTACAATAAAACTAGGGGCGGAATACAAACCCCATTGTAAATAAAACATAAACCATACATAAAACGGGGTATTTATTAATGTTGAGGACATTGGTCCTCTCATGCATAATTAAAAAAAAAATTATTTTGAAGTGACAATTTATTTTGGATAAAAAATTAGGACATTGGTCCCATTTTATTAGAAAACCCAGTTTATTTATAGAAACATTTTTGTGTGATTTTTTATTAAGCGTGCATAAAATAAATGGCTTTATTAATTATTACATGCCAAATAACTCAATAAAATAAATAAAGGAAAAATAACAAATACAATGAAAAAATAACAACTCCTCGGATCTTCTCCTTCATTCGCACGGTTGCTCAAACAGGGGAACACAAAGATTTGTCACCACTAATAAACATAAATAAACTTAATGTTAGTGATTGAAGTAAGAAAATCAATTAAACATTTATAACGATAAACAAATTAAATAAAACATGCATATTATGTGATAAATAAATTAAATGACATATTAAAATAAATTAACACATTAATAGATCACTATTTAAAACATAAAATAATAATAATAACAATAACAACAACAACAACAACAACAACAACAACAACAAAACTAATAATAACAATAATAACGATGATAATAATGATACACGATGGTAGTAACACTAAATAATACTAATAACAATATACTAATGACATATATAATGATGATAATAACAATAATAACAATAAGGATGAACAATTAAAAGAAAATGGGAACAAATAACGAAATTAAAAGTTAGATCTACATCTAAGGACAATATAAAAAGTTAGAACTACATCTAAAATGACATAAAATAAATAAATCAATAACAAATATATAGATCTACATGTTTACTAATTTAAATGTTAGCAAAAATGATGAAAATAAAAACTAAATTAAGAGATCGAGTCTAGAATGTTTACCCTCAGATTTCGGATTCGATGGAAATAATATGATGGATTTTCCTTGACTTGATTTGCAAAATATGATTTAGAAATGATAAAATTTGAGATTTTAATTCAAATAAAAATTGCTTGAGAAAATAATTGAAGAAAAACTAAACTAATTCTCAAGAACAAAGAAATGATTTTCTTTGTCTCAAGAAATTATATTTGATAAAAAATCAATCTCAAGAACAAAGAATTAATTTCCTTGCTTTAAGACCAATTATAGCTTGAAAATTGAATTTTTGGCATTTTAGATCTTATTTTTGGTGAAGAACCATTAAACAATCTGTAGAGAGGACTTTTTTAGAGATGAAGAGGAAAAGAGGATGAAGAAAAATTAATTCCAAGAGAGAAAATGGCCAACCCCCCTCTTTCTTTTTTTTTTTTCAAAATGAAAATAATCTTCCGTAAAAAAACCTCACCCCTTGCTGCCTGCAGCTCCCTTCAGATTTTTTCCAAGATCTCACCCTCCTAATTTTAACAAAAAACACTCAAAAATTCAAAAGAAAATCTTAAAAGTCAATTTTTTACACTTAATATATTTATTTATTTTTTTAATTATTTTTGTTATTTTTTTGACTTTTAACACCCACCCAATTTGACTAACATTTGTCAAATTTCAACAAAATCTGAAAAAATTCCAAGAAAAAAATCATTTTTTACCCTAAAAATGTGAAAAAAAATCGAATTTCGGTGGAAAATGGCGAAATTGGCGGAACCTGGGCGAAATCGGCGAGGAATCTCGCCGATCGGGCGTGCGAGGCGCGTGCGCAGCAGTGCCCCGCAGCGCGCGCCGGCGCTGCGCCCATGCAGCACCCCGCAGCACGCAGCGCGTTGCCGCGGCCCGATGCTCGATTTTTTTTTTAAAAAAATTTAAAATATGACTAAAAACACTAAAATTTTTAATATTTTTTTTAAAAGCTAATTTTTAAAATATTTTTATTATTTTTTATCTTTTTATTCTAAAATGCAAATTTGGCAAGGAAATCATCATTTTTAACCTTTTTGCCTGTGAGGGTATCTTATCATCATTGGGTAACTCCAATTTAGGCTGACTCAGGACCCGGTGTCTACAGTCGATTACTTCGCTAAACCTGGTAATGCCCTCGTCAGGGGTCGCAAATGAGTACAGGTGCTGACGAGGAAGAAAATGCCTCGCGAAATACTAACTAATGACCCTGGGAGGTGGTTCTGACAGCAGCTTCAACTTCTCTTGCAGCCATATCTAAAAAGGGAAACAAAAAAAAAATAAAAGCCAAAGAAAATAAGGTAAAAAGGCAAAGAAAAATAAAAGCCGCTGGGGTGAGTTGGGTTCACTTCAGGCAAAAATAAGGCACAGGGTCGTGTGAAAATTCGAAAAATAATGCATTTCCCGCTAAGAAAAGCTAGTGTAAAAATCCATAAGGGACGCACTACCTTTTAACATAATGATGTACCTGGAGTAATAACGGGCTCCCAGAGAAAGCAGCAGAGGACCCAGTACGGATAGAATCAAGACCTATGATAGTCTCAGCGAGGATCAGGGGAAAGGGGGTCAATCCACGTTGGAAATCATCCAGAATCCCAAACAAACGAGAGTCTCCAATCAGCTCCTCTGAAGTCACAATCAGATACTTTATCAGGCAGAAAAGAAAGATAACGCTTATGCGGTATGGAGGAGCATCGGGGAATTCTTCCAGTGCCTCAATCAGTGGTTCTAAGGCAAAGGTGGGGCCCTGAGGAACTAGACGGGCGGCGTTAAAAGGGGCAATGCTTAAAGCCAGTGCCACGTCTCGAGTCTGAACTAGGCTGCAGCGGGGAATGCAAGGCAATGTGCTAGGTGGATACCAAGTCCTGGTAATAGCAGCAAGCTCTTCAGGTAAGGGGCACAGTTCCTAGTAGGTAAACCTAAAAACATGAAATTGCGGATCCCAGAAACGAACTGCGGCCAAAAGAAGATTATAGTCTACTTTGACTCTTCTCAGGAATCTCAGACCGAAAATTGGAGCCAGAGTAGGGTTTTCCCAAGTTTGTTGAGTATCCAGAATTCGGTGCATCCTGACAGTAGTGGCAGAAGGCATTCCTCAAGTCCTACGGTTGGAAGTTTGATAGTTGACCAAGGAAATAAGCAGGAAAGAAGGAAAAAAAACCTGAGAAAAGGCTTGGATTTAAGCTTAAAAAGATAAAAGGCATGAAAACCAAGGAAAAAGGAGCAATTTATGGTGAGAAGCGACCGACGGTTTGCCCGTCTGTCATATTACCGACGATAAGCCCGTCTGTAAGTCGAGCTACCTGTCTATCATATAACAGATGGCAAGCCCATTGGTCATTCTGGTTGACCAATGGGCAGATCCTTTTCATGCATGCTTCATGCATACACGTGCATAAAATAATCTTTGCATATTGCATTTGAAATTTTGCAGGCAAATCTAGGCGTGGAAGTTGAAAGATATTCAGGGAGTGAAAAAAATAAAAAATAAAAAATAAAAAAATAATAATAATAATAATAAATTTTATTTAATAAGGTAATTAATGGCCATTTAATTAGAAATTAATTAGGACATTAATTAGACAATCAAATTCAGAATCCAGAGCGACCTCGCGTTATTTATAGATTTCAATGACCGACGGGCTGCCCGTCTCTCGTTCTAAAGACGGGCAGCCCGTCGGTCATTGAAATCTATAAATAACGTGAGTCACTGATGCCCACCAGTTCTTTTCCCTTTCTCCTCTTCACTCCCCCTCACTAACCGATACCCTTTCGGTTTTTTGGCCATATCTCCCTCATTTTTCATTCGTTTCGTGCACCGTTCACGCCAAAACGACCCCCACACTGTCCTGCACACTTAGAAGTACTTTTTACACGCTTTAGTCGAATTTATTTTTAGCACAGTCTCGTCGACATACAGGTCAGTTATTAATTTTTTCTACTCTTCTTTCTTTTTAATTTCAATATTCTTCATGAGAAATGCATGTTGGCATGATTTGGCATAATATAATGTTAATTTCTGCCTTGTTCCTACCTAATTTCTTTAAAATATATGTGGGACATGATGTGAATATCCATAAAAGTAAAAAATGAAAATGAAAAGAATAAAATGACAAGAGAACGGAGGTTATCCATGGAAAATTTGGACTTATCACTGTTGGACTTAGTTCTAGGACCAACCCGAACTGGACAAGACATGAATAATTTAAAATGTTGCTTGGGGCCTGAGGCCTGTCCTTTTTCTTATTTTTTTTTGTGTAAGAGGTTGGGCACATCATTGCCGGGATGTTGCCCAAATTTTTTGTAATTTTTTTTTTGGGGTAGGCACATCCTTGCCGGGATACTGCCCAAATTGTTTTAATTTTTCTGGTTAGGTACATCCTTGCTGGGATGCTGCCCAAATTTTTTTATAGGGCATGCCTTACCGGGATGTCGCCCAAATATTTTTATATATATGTATATATTTTGTATAAATATACCACTGCGAGGACACTGTTGACATTATGGCATTTTGGCCCAAGATGCCATTGAAATTTACAGGGTCATAATCTTGTATTTAGTCGCTATTTGTCGCGGTGATGCCAAACTAATTTCTTACTTTTTTCTTTTCAGGATGCCTCCTAGATGTCAAGTTCCACATGGCCAGCTAGAGCCTAAGCCTCCTGCCTGGATGAGCAATGAGGCAAGGGTGAGGTTCCGGCTGTTGGCTCGAGTGCAGTTTCGAACCAGTTGTTTTATCTCCAGACCTTTCTTACAGGCCATAGGTATGTTGGAGGAAGTAAACGCGCTGGTGGCGGCTATAGGGTGGACAGAGTTTCTGTGGCCTGCCTTCCACACTCACCCAGGGATTGTTCGGGAGTTTCTCGCTACTTTGCATTATGGGGGATTCCAGAGGTCGAACACAGAGGAGGGTGTCATTCAGTTCTGGGTAGATGGATACCACTACAGTATCACCCGCCAGCGGTTCACAGAGGCTATGGGGTTACCAGTCGGAGAGGATGTCCTAGTGCCTCAAAGGGCTATTAGGCGCCAGTATTGGGGGGTCATAGCTCTGCCGGGAGTGCCATATGACCATGACACGGCAAAGAGTATGGTGCTCTCATCGCAGGCTCTCCGATACATTCATAGGGTTATTTCCAGCTCTTACATGGGACGGGCTAGTAACCCGGGCTCACTTAATGCTACAGAGATCTGGAGTCTGTGGGCCATGGTTGCAGGGCGTCGACTCAACATTAGTCATGAGATCCTGGCTAAATTGGTCAGAGTGTCTAGGGGAGCAACCCCTGTAGTATATGTGGGAGGGGTGATTACTAGATTATTGCTAGATCTAGGAGCTCATCCAGACTGTCTCAGACTCGCACTGGAGGAGAGCATATACGTATATGTGTCATCAGATCTCACCATAGGGATGATAGTTCAGTTGCCGGGCCAGGCCGACGCATATAGACTGCGCACGATCCATGAGACTAGACGTGCTCTAGGCCTACCATCGCTTCAGCCGACAGAGGAGCCCCAGATGGAGGAGCAGCCTCCCCAGCAGCCAGGGTTTCAGGAGGGGCAGCCTCCCCAGTAGCTAGGGTTTCAGGAGGAGCAGCCTCCCCAGCAGCCAGGGTATCAGGAGGGGCAGCCTCCCTAGCAGTCCGAGTTTCAGGAGGGCCAGCCTCCCCAGCAGTCTGGGTTTCAGGAGGGACCACCTCTATAATAGCCGCCATCAGAGGAGGGACAGCCGCAGACTCCAGTCGACATAGGGATAGAGTTCACCATGGATGAATTATTTACTACTCCCCCAGCATAGAGGGTACAGAGTCCTCCTCCGTCTCCAGCACAAGTACAGAGGTCAACGCCTCGGGATACAACCAGGTTTCATCCTTACAGCCGAGCAGGGCACCCGGGGGCATCTACTTCCACTGTACCACCTCTAGACTATCCGGCGGAGTCGTCACCAGTACCAGCACCACAGCCAGCCCAGCCCGACCTGTCGGTGTCCATGACGTCCATTCTTGCTGACATGGAGCACAAGCAGGAGGAGAGAGACAGGGTCCTCCTAGAGAGGTTGGCCCAGCAGGAGGAGGTTGCCAGGGCACTCCTTGAGCGGATGGAGCGGTATGAGGAGCATAATCGAGCTATGTTAGAGAGGTTAGCCCAGCAGGAGAGGGTCATTTAGGATCAGGCTAGGCTCACTGAGGAGTTACGGCGGGATTTGATAGCTTCCCATGGTGCTGCATCTGACAGGGTGGATACGGCTATCCAGATGGTGAATGAGTCCGTTACTTCCCTCGGGTTCAGAGTATGAGTGCTGGAGGGTGCTATTCCACCTATCGCCCAGTCTATCAGTGAGTTCCGAGAGCAGACAAGTCTGCACTTGGGGGTATCAAGAGTGCAACCCGAGATCAGACCTTGACACTAGCCAGCAGATTTCAGGAGTTGGTACGGGTAGTCAGGGACACTTTGGAGTTTATGGGAGTGCGTCCATCCTTTCTTGGACGGCTACACACAGGTATAGTTCTGGCAGGCAGACGCTACGAGAGCGCAGCCTGCGGCTGCACCGGTCGCAGTCCCTCCTCGTGCCCAGGCCAGGTTCAGACCTCCGGCACCAGCACCGCCTAGCCGACCTCCACGTCCAGGGCTCGACCATCTGTATCCACATCATGGAGCCAGCCAGTACATGTGTCGGATGATGAGGAGGACCCGAATGAGCCCTTAGACTACTGCCCTCTTTAGACTGTTCAGGGAGCCCATTCTCATTGCGTTTTGCTTTACTTGTATATTTTTGTACAAAATATGCTGTCACTTAGTGGAACATTTAGGTTTTGACTAACTTATGCTTACATTTTTTCAAATCCTTATTTTAGTCTGTGTATGTGCCATTTTACTTACGATTTCCTAACGTTTGATAACACGCTAAACGGTAGAAAATGAAAAGAAAAATAAGATAATAATAATGCGAAAGTCATTTAAATGATAACAGGCAAATCAACTCGCAACGAACTGATCAAATCTTTGGTAACACAGGAACAGGAGTTCACACAACGATGAAACAATTCAAACACCGCGCAGGCCGAGATGAGGCTAGCGGGGCAGATCAACCGTCATGCAAACCGAGATGAGGTTAGTGGGGCAAACATGAGAGAATAGATCGCAAGTAGAGGATCCAGTTAGACAACACTTCACCTCACACCGCGTAGGCCGAGATGAGGCTAGCGGGACCGATCAGTCGTCATGCAGACCGAGATGAGGTTAGTGGGGCAAATGCGATAGAATAGATTGCAAGCAGAGGATGCAGTTAGACAACACTTCACCTCACACCGTGTAGGCCGAGATGAGGCTAGCGGGACAGATCATTCGTCATGCAGACCGAGATGAGGTTAGTGGGGCAAACTCGATAGAACAGATCGCAAGCAGAGGATGCAGTTAGACAACACTTCACCTCACACCGCGCAGGCCGAGATGAGGCTAGTGGGACAGATCAGCCGTTACGCAAATCGAGATGAGGTTAGTAGGGCAAACGCGATAGAACAGATCGCAAGCAGAGGATGCAGTTAGACAACACTTCACCTCACACCGTGCAGGCCAAGATGAGGCTACCGGAATAGATAATCTGAAGTGCGATAGAACATATTGCAAACGAGATGGGGTTGGATAACACCGTATGTCACAAATACCATGCAAGCTGAGACGAGTTTGGCAGCATACTTGCAATAGAACAAATTATAAATGGGTTGGATAACACTACCTCTCGTGACTCTCAGTTACCGGGCAGACCGAGACGAGGCTCACCGGATGGAGATGAGAAACCACTTGCTTCTACGCAACATCAAGAAGGTGAGGACTAGCTCAGGTACGTGTTTCTTCCCTTCTCCTCTGAATTTTGGCTCATCTAGACATTAGTGTACTACTTTCCCCAAAATTGGGGGCAACTGTAGACACCGGGTCCTGAGGTAGTCCAGATCAGAGTTACCTCATGAAGAAACTAACGTCGATTTTTGGACAAGGGATGGAAGTTGTGGATGTTTGTTCGCCAGTTTTATAAGGATCGGAGGAGTTCTGGGTAAATGGGGGATTTCGGACAGTCAAAAAGAGTTCAACTTTGAGATTTGGCATTTGAGCCCACAGACGGGTAGCCTGTTTGTCACACCCCATTTGCCCCCTAGTAGAATGAGCCTGTCCGTCCGTCTGTCTGTCTGTCTATCTGTCTGTCTGTATGTGTAAGCATTCGCATGTGTTCGGCATTTCATAAGGGTATTTTAGTAAAATGTATGTTTTTGGGGTTTTGTTAGTATGTGGGTGCATACATGGCATTAGGGTGTGAATTAATTAAGTTACATTTGTGTGCACTTGAACATACCATATTAGGGTGTTTTAAGTTGGGACATGTTTGTATACATTTGCTCATACCATTGTAGGGTGCATTTAAGTGAGATTACTGTAGAGTGTGTGTAGTGTAGGTTATTTTGGTGTGAGTGATTAGTTTCACCAATAGGAAATTAATACATATTTAGGATAAAGAAAAGAAAAAGAAAAGGGAATGAAAGAAAAGGGACTTAGAGATTTACGTTTCTTTTCTTACTCTTTCTCTTCTTCTTCATTTTCTTTATTTCAATTACTGTATTGTGGATTCAAGGTTTTATTGGTGAAGTTAATCTCTCTTGGAAATTCCTAGCTTGGTAAGTGCATATCTTGTCTTTGTTTTACAGTAATTTTGCATCTTCATCTTCTTCTTCCTTGAGCTTAGGTTTAATTTGGGGTTGCATGTTGATGTTCATTACTGTGTTTGTGTTCTAGCTGAGGCTCCACGCGATCCCAAAGGCAAGGAGATTGCTGGGAGCAGTGGGACTAAGTGATTGATGCTTAGAATTTAAGGTTTGGGAATTTTATTTAAGAATTTGATTGAAGTTGAACTTACTGTAATTATTTTAGGTTTTGTGTTCTTGAGAAAATTGGATATGTTTATGCATGCTTTGTTGGTATTATTTTGATGTTATAGTTATGGGTTTTGATTTGTAATGGTTTCTAATGCATGATAACTGAGTTTGAATTAAGATTTAAGGATGGATTCCTGTGTTTTCTTGGATTTCTGGGTTTTAAATTGAACTGTCAGTAGGTGTTCTTCAAAGAAAAATCGTGTTTTCTGTTCTTCCTGGTGGCTGTCCGACTCGTGCTCCAACATCCGACTCGTGCTCCTTCATGGTGTGAGTCGGATGGTGGCGTGCGAGACGGATGGAATTGAGAGGAGCTTTTTGCCTTGTCCGACTCGTGCTCCCTCATCCGACTCGTGCTCCTTCAGTGTGTGAGTCGGATGGTGGAGTACGAGACGGAGGAGAGTGAGAAGGAGCTTAGCACGACACGACTCGTGCTCCTCAGCACGACTCGTGCTGTGCTGAAGCCCCTTCAGCATCTCGTGCTCCTTAGCACGACTAGGAGGAGTTTGTCACTCCTTTGCCTCCAGTTTTCCAAAAATTGTATTTTAAAGGTATTTTTCATGGTTTTTCCGTACCGTATGTTATTCGAACTTGTGTATATGACTATTATGGTATTTATTTCGGATGATTAAATTATATAATGTGATTTGAAACAGAATTTGTGTTATGCATGTTCTGTTTATGATTCATTGATATGAATGTGAGTATTATTATGAGATTACTCTTGAAATCATAATTTGAATGAGGCATAACCTGCTAGAGTCAAGTAAGTGGATAGTTAGGCATGCCTAATAGAGTCTTTAGCTGCAGCCCTCAGTTCAGTTTGGACCCCGATCAGGTCCCCGTTTGGTTCCTCGCGAACCCTTCAGTATAGAATCTTGTTTAAGATTCCCTCAGTATATAAATAACATGTTCTGATAAATGATATAATATTTGACTTGTACCTGTGAGGTACCCTCAGTATTCGATTCGTACCCGTAAGGTACCCTCAGTACACTCGTTATCCACTGTCTAGAGTCAGCAGGTATTCTTTGAATGTTAATGGAAATGTTCTGATCTGATATGGCTTTGAATGGAATATCTGAATGAGTTTAATGATGAAATATATGCTGGTTTATTCTGTAATGCATATGATGATGAGATTCTGAAAGTATGGTATTTAAATACGAGCATGCTTATATGGATTATGTATTAATCCTTGCATTCTGCCATTGTGAATGTGATATGCCTTGACGACCATTGTGAATGGCCGTCCATTATTTATGTGTGTTTCCCCACTAAGCGTATATCGCTTAGCACGGTGTTTTTACCCGTGCAGGTGCGGAAGGAGTTTTGCCTTGAGAGAGTCACCGTCATCAAGCCAACACAGAAGGGTTTTAGTGTAGGCTCAGTTTTGTATCAGTTATTGATTCTTTTTGTATAGAACTCTCTGTATCAGCTTTCGCTTTTGTATCTATATTCTGTATATGTAATATTCTTTTGATATCAGCTAGTTGATCAGATCATTATTGTAATAGTTTAATTATAGTAATGCATGATCAGCTTTCGCTTTCTGCATGTAAAGTTTTTAATTATTCTGTATTTCCGAATGTATGTTATGAATGGATGTATATTTTGCTTTGCTTTTGTTTGGTGACACCTTGTCTCATACGGCATCTCACTCCTTATCGGATGGGATCGCCTACGTATGGGAAGGGGGTGTTACAGTTAGTGGTATCAGAGCATAGGTTTAGGCGTTTCTGGGTGTTGATGTGATTGATCTGAGTTTCTTAGATGTGTATGTGTCTAGATCTGTGTTGGCTGATACGGTTGTTTCTTGTTTGTTTAGATGACTTCTAATTCTGCTCATGGTGCGCGTGAGGAATCCGCCGAGAGTGTGAATCCTCCAGTTGTAGATCAGTCTGTTTCTGTTACTGGGTCGGCTCAGCATGCTAGGGTCTAGCTCGAGGCCGCAGCCATGCCCTTAGAGGCTATGTTTAGACTGCATCAGGACATGGCTAGGGTGTTGGAAAGAGTGACTGCTCCTAGAGCACCTATGGAGAATCTGAGGAGAGCAGGAGTTGAGGATTTCTATGGTACTGGGTTGAATGAGTCTGAGACTGCAGAGAGATGGTTAGATAAAGTGAAGCGTGCTTTGAGAGAGATTCGGTGTCCTCCCGACCAGCAGACAGAGTGTGCTTTAGCTCTTCTTCAGGGGTCTGCTTTTGAGTGGTGGGAGTTAGTGTGCAGGCATCCTCAGTTACCGGATCCGATTACCTGGGAGTTCTTTGAGGGTGAGTTCATAAAGAAGTATATCACTCAGACCTATAGAGATTCGAGATGGGCGCAGTTTTTGGGTTTGAGACAGAGAGCATTGTCAGTAGCTGATTATGAGAAAGAGTTCAACAGGTTATCGCGCTATGCCCCTCGAGGAGTTATGACTGATGACTTTAGATGCAAGCATTTCGAGGCTGGATTAAATGAGTCATTGAAGATTGCTTTGATTTCACTGATGTGTATACCTGGGGTTCACTATTATCAGATTGTGGAGGCTGCAGTGAGAGCAGAGTTGTCTGAGACAGTGATGAGAGAGAGAGCTCAGAGGAGGAGTTCTTCTCGTGGAGGATCTTCTTCGAGTAAGAGATCGAGGGACCCACAGGATGAGTCAGCATCTGGTCCGGCTTCTAGAGGTAGACGTCAGGGTTCTACAGCTGTGTCAGGTTCTGGTAGGGGTGGTAGAGCTGAGACTACACCAGTTTGTCCTCATTGCAGTAAGTCGCATCGTGGTGAGTGTAGGTGGCTCACTGGTGCATGCTTCAGGTGTGGGAGTTCTGAGCATCGGTTGGCCGGTTGTCCGAGAGTACAGGAGGATTCAGGTTCCCAGAGAGAGGGCAGTAGGGTCGGTTCGAATGTTTCACAGGCTACCCGTGGCAGAGGCCGAGGTAGAGGTAGAGGTGGTCGGCATAGAGATGGTGCTGCTTCTGAGACTGTTGAGCATCCTCCTCAGGGTGCCATTAGAGCTTATGCTATGAGAGCCAGAGATGAGCAGGATGCGCCTGACGTTATTGCTGGTAAGTTCCTACTCCATGACACTGAGTTGTATGCTCTAATTGATCCTGGTTCCACACACTCATATTTGTGCACAGATAGAATTGTTGATAAATTGCATTCAGTTGATCAGTTAGATTATGAGATTTGTGTGACCAGTCCATTAGGGCATAGTGTCAGTGTGAGTAGAGTTTTTAGGAGTTGTCCTCTGATTGTTGAGGGAGCTGTGCTTCCAGCGGATCTGATTGAGTTACCCTTCAGAGAGTTTGACTTGATTCTGGGTATGGACTGGTTGGGTAAGTATCGGGCTGTAGTGGATTGCCATAGGAAGACAGTGGTACTTCGGGATAGAAGTCAGTCTCTTGTGTTTCTGAAAGGTTTGGGTGCTAGTTCAGTGAATAATGTTATTTCTGTGTTGCAAGCCAAGAGATTCATCAGGAAAGGTTGTGAGGCTTTTCTAGCTGTTGTGTTAGATTCCAGGAGGGATCAGGTTCAGATTGAGGATATTCCTGTTGTGCGGGAGTTTGGGGATGTGTTTCCGAGCGAGTTGCCTGGTTTGCCTCCTGAGAGAGAGGTTGAGTTGTCCATTGAGATCATGCCGGGTACTGCACCTATTTCGAGAGCACCTTATCGGATGGCTCCTGTAGAGTTGAGGGAACTTAAATCTCAGCTACAAGAGTTATTGGATAAGGGGTTTATTCGACCTAGCATATCTCCTTGGGGAGCACCAGTGCTGTTTGTCAAGAAGAAAGATGGATCCCTGCGGATGTGTATTGACTACCGCCAGATTAATAAAGTTACAGTGAAGAACAAGTATCCACTGCCTAGGATTGAGGATTTATTTGATCAGCTTAGAGGTGCAGGTGTCTTCTCCAAGATAGATCTTCGATCAGGGTACTATCAGTTACGGGTTCAGGATGCAGATGTGGTTAAGACTGCATTTCGGACTAGGTATGGCCACTATGAGTTTCTTGTGATGCCGTTTGGTTTGACAAATGCTCCAGCGGCTTTTATGGATCTGATGAATCGTGTGTTTAGGCCATACTTAGATCGATTTGTAGTAGTGTTCATTGATGACATTTTAGTATATTCCAGGGATGAGAGTGAGCATGAGGAGCATCTCAGATTGGTTTTGCAGATGTTGAGAGAGCATCAGTTGTTTGCTAAGCTTAGCAAGTGTGATTTCTGGCTTCGAGAAGTGTCATTCTTGGGTCATATTATTTCAGCTAGTGGTATCCAGGTGGATCCAGCTAAGATTGAGGCGATTGTTGATTGGAAAGCGCCTCGAAATGTTCAGGAAGTGAGGAGTTTCCTCGGTTTAGCAGGTTATTACCGTCGGTTCGTTAAGGGATTTTCTGTGATTGCTGCTCCTATGACTAGATTGTTGAGGAAAGGAGTTAGATTTGAGTGGTCAGACAGGTGTCAGTCTTGTTTTGATCGGTTAAAGCAGTTGCTTGTTGAGGCTCCTATCCTTACTCAACCCATCTCGGGTAAGGAGTTTGTCATTTACAGTGATGCTTCTGGAGTTGGTCTTGGATGTGTGTTGATGCAGGAAGGAAAAGTAGTGGCTTATGCTTCTCGTCAGTTGAAGCCACATGAGAAGAACTATCCGACGCATGATTTAGAGTTGGCAGCTGTAATCTTTGCTTTGAAGATTTGGCGTCACTACTTGTATGGGGAAAAGTGTAGGATCTTCTCGGACCACAAGAGTTTGAAGTACTTCCTTTCACAGAAAGAGTTGAACATGAGACAGCGCAGATGGCTTGAGTTATTTAAGGACTACGACTGCATTGTGGATTATCATCCTGGTAAGGCCAATGTAGTTGCAGATGCTTTGAGTCGTAAGTCAGTTTCAGCCTTGTTCTTGAGACGTTTCAGATGGCGATTTGATTCAGATGGGGCTTTGCTTGCCCAGTTGCGTGTGAAGCCTACTTTGAGACAGAGGATTGTGGATGCTCAGAGAGATGATGTGAGGCTTCAGCAGATTGTGCATGAGGTTAGATCGGGTAAGCCATCAGAGTTCTCAGTTCAGGATGAGGTACTTATGTTCAGAGATCGCTTGTGTGTGCCAGAATCTGAGGATTTGAGGAGACAGCTCATGAGTGAGGCGCATAGTTCAGTCTTTACTATGCATCCAGGCAGTGAGAAGATGTACAAAGATATGAAGCAATTCTATTGGTGGTCCGGTATGAAGCGAGACATAGTGGATTTTGTTTCCAAGTGCTTGACTTGTCAGCAGGTAAAGGCAGAGCATCAGGTTCCTTCCGGTTTGCTTACGCCTTTATCCATTCCTGAGTGGAAATGGAATGACATCGCCATGGACTTTGTTTCTGGTTTGCCTTTGACTCAGAGGAAGCATGATTCAGTTTGGGTTATTGTCGATCGACTTACCAAGTCAGCTCACTTCTTGCCAGTTAGAGTGGACTACTCCATGGACAGATTAGCCAGTATCTATGTAGATGAGATAGTTCGACTGCATGGTGTGCCTTTGTCCATAGTGTCAGATCGGGATCCGAGGTTTACTTCCAAGTTTTGGAAGGAGTTACAGAGAGCTTTGGGCACTAGGTTGAACTTCAGTACAGCGTTTCATCCTCAGACCGATGGTCAGTCAGAGCGAGTTATACAGATTTTGGAGGATATGATGAGAGCTTGTGCATTGGATTTTCCGGGTAGTTGGGACAGATATGTGTCATTGATGGAGTTTGCCTACAACAACAGTTTCCAGTCGAGTATTGGTATGGCACCATATGAGGCTTTGTATGGTCGTCAGTGTAGGACTCCGATTTGTTGGACCGAGCTATCCGAGAGATCTATGATTGGACCCAACTTGGTTAGGGATACTGAAGAGAAGATCAGAGTAGTGCAGCGGAATTTGAAGGCAGCCAAGGATCGACAGAAGTCTTATGCCAATTTGAAAAGAAAAGATGTGCATTTTGAGATCGGGGACAAGGTTTTCCTTAAAGTTTCTCCTTGGAGGAGAGTGCTTCGGTTTGGCAAGAAAGGCAAGCTTAGTCCTCGTTTCATTGGACCTTATGAGATTTTGGCTAAGGTGGGACCTGTAGCCTACAGATTAGCGCTACCGATGGAGTTAACAAAGTTGCATGATGTGTTTCACGTTTCGATGCTTCGTCGGTACCGATCAGATCCTTCTCATGTTCTGTCAGTTCAGGATATCCAGGTTCAGCCAGACTACTCTTATGATGAGGAACCGCGATCTATTCTAGCCCGAGAGGTGAGGCAGTTGAGAAATAAGCAGATTCCTTTGGTTAAAGTGTTGTGGATCCATCATGGAGTCGAGGAAGCGACTTGGGAGCCAGAGGAGTCGATGAGAGCTCAGTATCCACAGTTATTCAGTTCAGGTGAGAATTTCGAGGGCGAAATTCTTATTAGTAGGGGAGAGTTGTCACACCCCATTTGCCCCCTAGTAGAATGAGCCTGTCCGTCCGTCTGTCTGTCTGTCTATCTGTCTGTCTGTATGTGTAAGCATTCGCATGTGTTCGGCATTTCATAAGGGTATTTTAGTAAAATGTATGTTTTTGGGGTTTTGTTAGTATGTGGGTGCATACATGGCATTAGGGTGTGAATTAATTAAGTTACATTTGTGTGCACTTGAACATACCATATTAGGGTGTTTTAAGTTGGGACATGTTTGTATACATTTGCTCATACCATTGTAGGGTGCATTTAAGTGAGATTACTGTAGAGTGTGTGTAGTGTAGGTTATTTTGGTGTGAGTGATTAGTTTCACCAATAGGAAATTAATACATATTTAGGATAAAGAAAAGAAAAAGAAAAGGGAATGAAAGAAAAGGGACTTAGAGATTTACGTTTCTTTTCTTACTCTTTCTCTTCTTCTTCATTTTCTTTATTTCAATTACTGTATTGTGGATTCAAGGTTTTATTGGTGAAGTTAATCTCTCTTGGAAATTCCTAGCTTGGTAAGTGCATATCTTGTCTTTGTTTTACAGTAATTTTGCATCTTCATCTTCTTCTTCCTTGAGCTTAGGTTTAATTTGGGGTTGCATGTTGATGTTCATTACTGTGTTTGTGTTCTAGCTGAGGCTCCACGAGATCCCAAAGGCAAGGAGATTGCTGGGAGCAGTGGGACTAAGTGATTGATGCTTAGAATTTAAGGTTTGGGAATTTTATTTAAGAATTTGATTGAAGTTGAACTTACTGTAATTATTTTAGGTTTTGTGTTCTTGAGAAAATTGGATATGTTTATGCATGCTTTGTTGGTATTATTTTGATGTTATAGTTATGGGTTTTGATTTGTAATGGTTTCTAATGCATGATAACTGAGTTTGAATTAAGATTTAAGGATGGATTCCTGTGTTTTCTTGGATTTCTGGGTTTTAAATTGAACTGTCAGTAGGTGTTCTTCAAAGAAAAATCGTGTTTTCTGTTCTTCCTGGTGGCTGTCCGACTCGTGCTCCAACATCCGACTCGTGCTCCTTCATGGTGTGAGTCGGATGGTGGCGTGCGAGACGGATGGAATTGAGAGGAGCTTTTTGCCTTGTCCGACTCGTGCTCCCTCATCCGACTCGTGCTCCTTCAGTGTGTGAGTCGGATGGTGGAGTACGAGACGGAGGAGAGTGAGAAGGAGCTTAGCACGACACGACTCGTGCTCCTCAGCACGACTCGTGCTGTGCTGAAGCCCCTTCAGCATCTCGTGCTCCTTAGCACGACTAGGAGGAGTTTGTCACTCCTTTGCCTCCAGTTTTCCAAAAATTGTATTTTAAAGGTATTTTTCATGGTTTTTCCGTACCGTATGTTATTCGAACTTGTGTATATGACTATTATGGTATTTATTTCGGATGATTAAATTATATAATGTGATTTGAAACAGAATTTGTGTTATGCATGTTCTGTTTATGATTCATTGATATGAATGTGAGTATTATTATGAGATTACTCTTGAAATCATAATTTGAATGAGGCATAACCTGCTAGAGTCAAGTAAGTGGATAGTTAGGCATGCCTAATAGAGTCTTTAGCTGCAGCCCTCAGTTCAGTTTGGACCCCGATCAGGTCCCCGTTTGGTTCCTCGCGAACCCTTCAGTATAGAATCTTGTTTAAGATTCCCTCAGTATATAAATAACATGTTCTGATAAATGATATAATATTTGACTTGTACCTGTGAGGTACCCTCAGTATTCGATTCGTACCCGTAAGGTACCCTCAGTACACTCGTTATCCACTGTCTAGAGTCAGCAGGTATTCTTTGAATGTTAATGGAAATGTTCTGATCTGATATGGCTTTGAATGGAATATCTGAATGAGTTTAATGATGAAATATATGCTGGTTTATTCTGTAATGCATATGATGATGAGATTCTGAAAGTATGGTATTTAAATACGAGCATGCTTATATGGATTATGTATTAATCCTTGCATTCTGCCATTGTGAATGTGATATGCCTTGACGACCATTGTGAATGGCCGTCCATTATTTATGTGTGTTTCCCCACTAAGCGTATATCGCTTAGCACGGTGTTTTTATCCGTGCAGGTGCGGAAGGAGTTTTGCCTTGAGAGAGTCACCGTCATCAAGCCAACACAGAAGGGTTTTAGTGTAGGCTCAGTTTTGTATCAGTTATTGATTCTTTTTGTATAGAACTCTCTGTATCAGCTTCCGCTTTTGTATCTATATTCTGTATATGTAATATTCTTTTGATATCAGCTAGTTGATCAGATCATTATTGTAATAGTTTAATTATAGTAATGCATGATCAGCTTTCGCTTTCTGCATGTAAAGTTTTTAATTATTCTGTATTTCCGAATGTATGTTATGAATGGATGTATATTTTGCTTTGCTTTTGTTTGGTGACACCTTGTCTCATACGGCATCTCACTCCTTATCGGATGGGATCGCCTACGTATGGGAAGGGGGTGTTACACTGTTGGTTAAGTAGCCCGTCGCTCACGTGAGAGGCCCGTTTCCCATGTCGACCGATGGGGCGTTGCTCATGTGAGAGGCTCGTCTCCGATGACGACCAACGGGCCGTCGCTCAAGTGAGCGACGAGTCGTCGCTCACGTGAGAGGCCCGTCTCAAACGTCGAAGCGACGGGCTATCTCTCAAGTGAGCAACGGGCGGTCTCTCATGCCATGTGTAGGGCTTGCCAGTCAAATGACCGTTGATGACCCTTGTGATGGACGCCCGTCGGTAGTCCACGGGAAGCCCGGCAGTCAGTGATCTGGTTGTTTAACCGCCAGATTCTACAATATTTTGGGGATTTTACAAAATATCTTAAAAAATCCTTTTGAATTTCCCAAATCTTTTCAAATATTTTTGAATATTAGATTTGATTTTAGGAAGATTTTGAAAATCATTCGGTTTTGATTTGATTTCGAAAAATCCTCTTCAAATCTGAATTTAAAATTTAAACTTATTTGAAATTTCCTCCTAAATCTATAAATAGGGGAAGGGGATTTAGCTTTAGGGGTTGGAAAAATTTTACTGAGAAATTATTGTTTAGAAAAGCTTTTTATTTTTCAGCAGAAAATTTCTTTTCAGTTTCTATAAAAATATTTTTTCTTTCAAAAATTTCTTTTCTTTTATTCTCGAATTACGCTAATCCGAGGAAGCGAGATCCATTTGTTTTCATCCATCTAGCTAATTCAAATATTTATTGCTATCTAAATTCTAAGAAAGAGAAAACAATCTCCTTCTCTTGGTTTATTTTTCAAAGTGAGATTTTTGCAACCAAAAATCTCTTCCATTCGCGTGATCACAATCCGATCCTTGTAGAACTCGAGGAGTCGACATCTTGCAACATTCACCTTCACGAGGTAAAAATTCGAGGGTAAATATTCTGGACCTGTTACTTTGAATTCAGTTATTATCGTTAATTTCTTGCATAAAAATCCCATTTATTCAAATTAAAACAAAAACTCAATTTTTTGGATTACTGTTCGGAAACAGAGTCGACCGACGGGCATAAGGACCGCCGACGGCCGTCGCTCAACCGAGCGATGGGACGTCACGGTTTGGCCTTACACCCGTCTGTTGCTCCCAGGGACGCCCGTCGGTCACACGTCTTGGGCCGTCCCTGGGCCGCTTTTTCCACTTAAACTCTTTTCTTCTCTTCTTTCATTTAAAATGCTTTTCTTATTCAAATTCTTTCATTTTCCTCCTTATTTTTTATTTTTATATTTACATTAACGTGTTCTTTATTTTATGAGTTATTATTTTGATTTGATTGGGTTGATTTGGAGCCATTTGGTGTAAAGGCTATTGCAAAGACTTAAGGGTCTTCTTTCGGGTTCATTCTCTCGACTTTACCTTCTTTATTATGTTGCTGTTGTGAATAATGTTTGTTTTTTTATACTTTTTCGCTGATGTAAAAAATGATTAAATGTTTTTATATTAATTAAATTGGGATTTTCCTTACAAATTGAGGACCAATGTCCTGTTTTTTTTTAACAAATAAAAATCAATGCTTTGAAACCATTTTGCAATAAATATGCATGCGATGACCAATGTCCTCAGTTCTAATATATATATATCCCGATTTATGTATGAATCGCTTGCAATTTATAATGGGGGTTGTATTTTGCCCCTGGGTTGTTGTAATTTACTTTTGCGCTCCTTATTTTAATTATGCTTTATTTACTGCTTTCCTTGAATGGACAATCTGAGTTTCAATTTAACTGCATTAAACTGAATGAAAATTGGGATGAAACGATAAATTCAAAACTCGAATATAAACTTAATCAAGGTATGAATAGATGGGAAGTCCCGAACCTACTCTGGTCTTTGGGCTCAATGAGGCTAGACGACCTTTCCCAATGTTCTATTGGGTGACAACTCCAAGAAACCTCCTTGTTTCTCAAAATAGACGCACTTGTAATTTCCTACAAGTTTTAACTAACCTCGTCCCAAAGGCCCTGAAGGCAGGCGGTTCAGGGCACCCCGGGGTTCGGCGCCGTCACAGAGAGAAAATGAGAAAAAACACAGAAAAGAGAGCAGAGAAAAGAGAGAGAAGGTTAGAGAGGAAAACAAGGATTTCGGATTTTTTCCAAAAACACTGAAAGTTTGTTTTAGAATCCAAGAAGCCAGAACTTCACATTTCCATATCGAACGCCAATTTCTAAGGGTAAATACTGGGATCTTTACTTCTTCTTTCTTTCTTTTCTTTTCCTTTTTCCTCCTCTTTCTCGTTCGTTTATACCTATTGTTTCCTTCTCTCTTTATATATTGTATATATTTGTTGCTTGATTTATTTAATCAGTTCATCGCATGTATATTGTTGTTATGATTTAAATGAATGTGTATATTGCTTCATAATGCATATTTGATCATGTGATCACGTGATTATGTGTTCGTTGGTCTGTTAAACCTCCTCTGTTTACCTCTATTTTTTCTGTTTCTTTGAGTCGTAAGTTTTGTCTTGCTTGATTTGTGGTTGCTGATCGGATTTTGGCTTTGCTTTTGCTTGAATGTTGCTCGTCTAGTTGGATTTCACGTCTCCCGATCGAAAATTGCCAGCCGATCTCCCCTATTTCCTGATCGGACATTCACGACTCGTGAAGCACATTCACGAGTCGTGAATGTGTTGCACGTATTGTGCAGTGCATTCATGGGTCGTGAATGCCATTCACGAGTCGTGAGCCCTCTTCCCATCTTCACATTTCCTTCTTTTTACATTGTATTTTCATTTGCATTTTCATTTGCTTTTGGCCACTTTTTGTCTTTTATTCCTACCCATTCTCCCGTGATTTGCTTTTTATTCATTTTAACTTTCGTTCTTTAAACTTCATTCACTTTAACTTTCATTGCTTTTTTTATTCTTCACGTGTCTTTAATTTATTCTTTTTTTTTGTTTTCATCTTTTATTGTTTTTTAATTCTCTTTTAATTTGTTATTTTATTTTACTCCATTTTACTTTTTTTTACTTAATTATTATGTATTTAATATATCTCTTAGTATTGTTGTCATCTTTTTTCTTGTTATTTGATTAATTTATTAATCACTTTAATTAATTATTTTATTAAGCTAATTTTAGTTAATTGATTTATTTATTTTTATTATATCAATTATTTAATTTACTTTACTAACACTTCATTTTATTTGTTTTGTCGCTTCAATGTTTGTATGATTGTGCGAGTTACACGCGTGCTCGGATCAGGAATTAGGAAATCGAAGACCGTCCAATTTTAGGGTTTGCATTTGTTAATTTTTGTATTTATTGTATTATATTATTTTTTTTATTTTGTATGTAAAATATATGTTTTAATTATCCGCGTTATAGAAAATCATGTTTTTTAGATAATTAATAATTTGGGATTTTTTTTAATAAAATGGAGCAATGTCTTATTTTAACCAATAAAATTACACTTTCAAATGGAGAACTAGTTTTCATAAAATGGGATCACTCATCCCGATTTTTTCTAATCAATATTCTAAAAATAGTTCTCCAATTTTTCTAGTAAATAAAAAGGAACCAATGTTCCTAAAATTTAATGAATAACCCGATTTATGTATGTTGCATTTTAATTCCCTTTATGTGTTTATTTATTTGTTTATTTATTTACTTATTTTATTTATTTATATTTTTATTTGGGGGATTGTTCTGTCCCATTTTCCTTTATTTATTTCTACTATTTATCTTAGGGGATTGTTCTGTCCCATTATTTTATTTTATTTTGTTTTGTTTGGTAATTTATTTATTTATTGTGTTATTTATCGCTTTCTAATGTGAATGATATACACTTTAATTTATTGCATAATCGCGTGAGATGAGAGATGAAATTTTAATTTCATAAAAACTCATTTATTAACTTAAGTCATTAATAAGAGTGAAGTTCCGGACGCCATTTCTGGTTTAGACCATTAGAGGTTAGAGACATTTTCCAGTTTCTTGTAAACTGGGTGGCGACTCCAAAATACCTCAAAGGTGCCTAAAGGCATTGTGGGTCTAGATCCTCCTTTCCAATGTTCTATTGGAAATGAGGCATCCAAGATGACTCATGATGCCCAAGATCAAAAAGGCGAACCAATCCCTCGAGCCCCAAAAGGCGGGCTCAATAAGAGCCTTGCCGGTTCCGGCGCGTGTCACAGTGGCGACTCCACTGGGGACGGTGATCGAAACTTCGCTTCGAAAGTGACTTAAGTTAAAATTATAATTGAGTTAGTAAGGATCAAAAATTTCATTTCTAATCGAAATTGCATTGCATATATTAGAGCCTTAGAGTTATGATAGTTGGTCCCCATTTTGCCCTGGTGCGTTCCTAAAACACGACCCTACTTTCACTCATTATAGGGAAGTGTTCGGGATAAGCACTAGCCTAAGCCTTGTACCATCAAATGGTATATCAAATAGAGACCCGATTGGTCGCTATGCTCATGATGAGCTAGACCCGTTGGTAGAGACCATGCTTGGGTAGACCTAAAATAATATCACCTTTGATCGAAGCCCATGTAATGGTAATAGACACTTCCACTAGGTGGAATGTACCATAATACTATGTTTGCTATTTGGGCCGTCATATATTGAACAAAATCAATCAAATTAAATGGTCTTCATCAAAGGCTTTCATGCCCCGGTGGGCCCATATTAATTTAGTTGAGTTATTTAAATATATAATGGCCAAACACCCATACCTATGTACATTAAGCGAGAGTTGTTATGCTGCCGGTTCCTCACCATGCACTATACGTGTCCAATGGGTTCCCTGTTAACCCTTGGATAAAGCCCACCTAGGAAAGAGATCGCACTACCCCGTGTGTGGGAGAAATAAGGTTAGAAGGATCTATCTGCTTGCATGTGGTTGTGGATGCTGCACAGCATGCTTATGCATCACATATCATTCATGCATGTCAAAAAAAATAAATAAAAATAAAATAAAAATAAAAATAAAATAAACAAATATATATATATATGTTCTCTCATGTTGCATGTGTACATATCCTTTCATCTGCATATTATTTTTCACATGTACATATCATCTTGCATATAATTTCTTTCATGCATCACATCGTATCATTGTAATCTATTAATTTTTTTTTCACTCATCGAGGACCATCTGCATGACACGACCATGCATTGCATTTTGATCATGCATAATTCTAACAATTTGAGCTTTTCAGCCATCATAGATTCATCCAAGTGGATTAGAGGTCCTGATGGTCGATTAGTGAGGACAGACTCGCCCTTTGGATTGCTAGAATTAGTGCTTATTTGTGATTCTGAGTCACTCTAAACATCTAGTGCATCATCCTTGATGGCAAAAGAGACCGGGGCTCTAACCACTCAAGATCTTGCTAAGAGGCTAGAGGACTTTGAATGGAGAATGTTGGATATGATGGGCATAATAGCCTAAAGGATTGCTCATCCCCCTGTTCAACAAGCACTAATTGCTCCACAAGCACCTGTCGCTCCATAAGTGCCGGCAGTACCTCCTTGGGGGCAAGTCGAACTGCTTGCTGGTGGGGAGGCTCCCCTCGCTGGAGCTGCTGCCCATCCACCCGTTAATGAAAATGAAGCTGCTGTGCCTATTGAGCCAAGAAGGGCAAGGGTCCTTAATCCCGATGAGGATTTTGTGGTGGAAGATGAGGCCGAGGAGTTAGTAGCCCACCAAGCTGTGAGAGGTAGGGTACCCAAAGTGGAGGATGAGGCCCTGAGAAGAATGAGACAGTAGATTGAGGCTATCACCCGAATGTTATCAGCTGGAAAGGGGATTAACCCTGAGGACATAGATTTAGGGGATGAAGAGCTGCTGCCCCAAAGATTTAAGATCCCTGAGTTGCTGAAGTTCGATGGTACTTCAGACCCGTCCACGCATATTAAGCAGTACACCCTAATGATGAAGGGCACAGGGTTAACCAAGAGGCAAAAGGTGGAATATTTCTCCCTCAGTCTAGTGGGTCCGGCGGTAGATTGGTATCATGGACTGGATAGAAGATCCAAAGAAGACTGGGACCTTCTGACTGAGGAATTCATGAAGCAGTACAACTGCAGTACCAGAATGGGGGTCACCTTGAAATACCTTGAACTTCTACAGCAGAAGAGCGACGATTCATTCCACGAATACCTCACCAGGTGGGGAATAGGGTCATGGAGAGAAGCAAAAGCCTGACACTGCTGACCAGATCAGGTTATTTATTAGGAACTCTTGTCTTTACCTGAGGGATTTGCTCAGTTTTAAGGGGCTCTGAGATTGGGAGTCGCTTAAAGACATTGCTGTAGAGGCTGAGGGGGCTTATCTGGCGAAGAAAGCGAGTCAAAATAACTTTCTTGGGAAGAACTTTGGGAACCAGTCTGGATACAGATCATGTGGGGCCGAAAGCAGTAATAAAAATGGGAAAGCAGCCGAGGTAGCAGCTACAGAGGTCAGACAGGGTCAGAGATATTACTCTAACTTGGGCCGCTCTCTATCCTGGGTACTGGAAAGACTGATGAAAGAGGGCAAGCTATGACCTTTAGCTCCTAGGCCAGCCGTGAATCAGGGTAGCCGGGACATAGAGATGACCAATACTGTGCTTACCATCGACACACTAGGCACCTGACAGACTACTGCCGAACTCTGAGGAATAAGGTCTAGGATCTCATTGATAAATAGATCACTGATCCCGAGAAAAAAGAGAATAAGAAGAAGACAAGCTATAATGTCGTCCCTCCACCAAATATGTGATCGGGTCTGGTCCACCTGAGTGGCACATTTTGCAAGAACTACATGCAGATACTGTGTTTTTTGTAGATGCTGTTTATTTTAAGAACTCCTTATAACAGTCTTGGTTACTTTAATATAATGAACAGTTTTTGCTTATTTGTATGGTATTTCTGATGATTTCATTTCTTATGATCACGACACATTCATTCATTTTGACATTAACCCAATTAATATGACTTTATTTAATCTCAGAACTTTGGAAAATCCAAAGAAAATCCTGATAGCATCTGGTATAACTCCTGTAGAGAGGGAAATTCAGAGAGAAAATAAATAAAAGAAAGAAAAACTAGTTGCAATTAGGGGATTGGATGGAAACTCACTAAGAGCACTAGAACCTTTTTGATTACCCATCAAAGCAATTCCTGGATAAGACGGGACCTAGAAAATGATTTAGGCAGTCCTTCTTTGTATAGCTCTCTAAATGACCATTTACTACCTTTATTTTGCAATCGCTTGCTAGCCCGTTGAGCCTTTATGCTGGTATGCTAAATGCGTACTGATTTTGTTGTTACACATGTTGAAACTACCCTTTGCCTAAATAATTTTTACCTGCCCTTAAAAAAACTGGCCAATCTAGTAAGAATGGATGTACATCATTGACAATTCTTTGGGTTATAAAAAAAATTGCCCTGATAAGGATAATCTTACAGTTCGGGAAGAGGGTTTTAGCCATGCGCAAAAGACTTGAGCTCGCAAAAAAAAAAAGAAGAAAAAAAAAGAAGCGAAAAATAAAGATAATAAAATAAAAATAGAGCTCAAGATAGTAACCCCTTGATGAGTTTCAACGGTTACCCTTTTAATTGTTATTCTGATCCTGATGAGCTAAAATGTTACTGAGCCCAAATTCAAGAATACTTTTGTATATGCAACTGAGCTAAAAACAGTTCACTAATCAGTCGAGTAAATATTGCGGCCATTTTTCTCTAGCGACCTGATCCTTCTTTGACAGCCATCTACCTAAGCTTAACGTTGCAACCAAAGTAAGACCTCTTGATTCTTAGTTCAATCTTATCCAATTAGCGGAGATGACCTTCTAATAAGGTTTGGTACGTAAGAAGAGGCGTATGGTGTTTCTTAAGCTTCAAACGGGGAGCCACGAGTGCATTCGTGCATTCGAGTTGAGTCTCGTCCCCAACATTGCATTTAGAATCCGCGTTCAAAGCAAAAAATTAAGAGTTGAGAGAAAATATTCAAACATAAAAACCAAGAGGGCTGATTGATAACAAGAGTTTGATGCTTTCAAGATCCATCCCGAGATTAGATGAGGTTTTGTATTTTTTGGAGATTAATGACAAATCACGATCATGTGTTATGAAATCAAATTGAAATATATGCATTTATACAGTGTCATTGATGTGACTAAGAGCAGTTCATCTTGCACACTCAAAGTTGACTGGGTCCGGCGTAGAACCAACGCATTGGTACTATCTTCCCTCTGGTGTTCTATCCACTCAAGCACTTCAGTCAACTCATCTTGTTAAAAAAAAATAAAAAGAATGGCCGTTAGAGATGACAACCGTGATTGGCACGCTAAGCAAAAATTAGGCCAGAGCACAGGGTCAAAACCTGGGAATAGGCAGTCTGTCCTATAAAAAAATAAAATTAATAAAAGCCGCTGGATTGGGTTGGGTCCATTCTAGGCAAAAAATAAGGAACAGGGTTATGTGAAAATCCGTAAGGACGCATTTTCCACTAAGAAAAGCTAGTGTGAAAATCCACAAGGAACACACTACCTTAAAATAATGACCATAGGTATCAGACGAGAACCTCGTAATTCCCAAAGGCACGAAATTCAAAAGCAATTCCAAAGGGCACCAATCCTACTGCAAATTGTGACCAAACCGGCTGGCGCATCCAAATCCACTCAGATGAATTCTTATCCTGCATTCCTGCATGACTCATGCATTTCACTTGCATGCTCACCAATTTTTTCCTGTATATTCAGTTTTCCAGTTTTGCAGTAAGAAAGATTCGATGCGGACACCGATAAAAGGCGAGTGACGACATCAATCCAAACATCAAATCAAAAAAATCAACCCAAGACCTCTTAGGTGGAAGTTCAACCCAAGACCTCTCAGGTGGCAGTTCAACCCAAGACCTCTCAGGGGGCAATCAACCAAAGACTTCTCAGGGGGTAGCTCAACCCAAGACCTCTCAGGGGGCAGTTCAACCAAAGACCTCTCAGGGGGCAGTTCAACCCAAGACCACTCAGGGGGCAGTTCAACCCAAGACCTCTCAGGGGGCAGTTAAACCCAAGACCTCTCAGGGGGCAATTCATCCCAAGACCTCTCAGGGGGCAAGTCAACCCAAGACCTCTCAAGGGGCAGTCAACCCAAGACCTCTCAGGGGGCAAATCAACCCAAGACCTCTCAAATGGCAATTAACCAAGGACCTCTCAGGGGGCAAAGCAACCCAAGACCTCTCAAGGGGCAGTTCAACCTAAGACCTCTGAGGGGGCAAATCAACCAAGGACCTCTCAGGGGGCAGTTCAACCCAAGACCTCTCAGGGGGCAAGTCAACCCAAGACTTCTCAGGGGTCAATTAACCAAAGACCTCTCTGGGGACAATTCAACCCAAGACCTCTCAGGGGGCATATTCAACCCAAGACCTCTCAAGGGGCACATTCAACCCAATACCTCTCAGGGGCAAATCAACCCAAGAACTCTCAGGGGGCAAATCAACCCAAGACCTCTCAGGGGGCAAATCAACCCAAGACATCCCAGGGGGCAATCAACCAAAGGGCTCATAGACAGTACCACTTCAGAAGGGTTAGCATGATGATGGCACTGCCACTCCACAGAGGGTTAGCACAATCACGGCACTACCACTTCACCATCTCAGAAGGGTTAGCACGATGGCGGCACTAGCATTCTACGGAGGGGTTGCACGATCATGGCACTACCGCATCAACAAAGCATAAGACGCTGACAATATGGTGACAACCACCACAATAGCAGCATCACGCAGTTCAAGAAGATAGCTGCCTCAGGTACGTGTCTCTCCTTTCTTTCTTTGAATTTTGGCTCACTTAGGCACCTAGGCACTACGTTCCCCCAAACTGGGGGCAACTGTAGACACCGGGTCCTGAGGCAGTCCAGACCGAAGTTACCCGATGATGAAAATGATGCTTGTTCGTGGGCAATAAGCAAATAGAAGTGATTGCTTCCTCAAAAAAAAAATGTGTTTTTCGCTTTTAAAAAAAAATTGCTTTTGGGCTTGGGCAGTGAGACCCATCTCACTAATGTGAGATGGGACGTGAGGCCCAGCCTCACGTTAGTGAGGAGGCTCACCTGCCTCTCTGCCTCGCACGTTCCAATTTTCTTCCGTTTTTCACGGGGAGTTGGTTTTGAAAAGCATGGGTTTATGGCTGGTTTGGTGAGAAACCATCTAATCTGGTCTGGGAGATTAAAAAGAAAGGGTTGAAACTGAACTAAAGAAGAGCATTATTAAAACAGGGAGAGAAAACGAGAAAAAACACGAAAAAAGATAACAGAGAAAAGAGAGAGAAGGTTAGAGAGCAAAACAAGGATTTCGGATTTTTTCCAAAAACACTGAAAGTTTGTTTTAGAATCCAAGAAGCCAGAACTTCACATTTGCATATCGAACGTCAATATCTGAGGGTAAATACTGGGATCTTTACTTCTTCTTTCTTTCTTTTCTTTTCCTTCTTCCTCCTCTTTCTTGTTCGTTTATACCAGTTGTTTCCTTCTCTCTGTATATATTGTATATATTTGTTGCTTGATTTATTTAATCTGCTCATCGCATGTATATCGTTGTTATGATTTAAATGAATGTGTATATTGCTTCATAATGCATATTTGATCAAGTGATTATGTGTTCATTGGTGTGTTGAACCTCCTCTGTTTACCTCTATTTTTTCTATTTCTTTGAGTCGTAAGTTTTGACTTGCTTGATTTGTGGTTGCTGATCGGATTTTGGCTTTGCTTTTGCTTGAATGTTGCTCGTCTGGTCAGATTTTGCGTCTCTCGGTCGAAAATTGCCATTGTTTTTCCTTCACCCGATCGGACGTCGTCGATCTCCCCTGTTTCCCGATCGGACATTCACGACTCATGAAGCACATTCACGAGTCGTGAATGTGTTGCACGTATTGTGTAGTGCATTCACGGGTCGTGAATGCACTGCACGACTTGTGAAAGCCATTCACGAGTCGTGAGTGGCGTTCACGACTCGTGAAAGCTATTCACGAGTCGTGAGCCCTCTTCCCATCTTCACATTTCCTTCTTTTTACATTGTATTTTCATTTGCATTTCCCTTACTTTTGGCCACTTTTTGTCTTTTATGCCTACCCATTCTCACGTGATTTGCTTTTTATTCATTTTAATTTTCATTCTTTAACTTTCATTCACTTTAACTTTCATTTCTTTTTTTTATTCTTCACGTGTCTTTAATTTATTCCTTTTTTTGTTTTCATCTTTTATTGTTTTTTAATTCTCTTTTAATTTGTTATTTTATTTTACTCCATTTTACTTTTTTTTTACTTAATTATTATGTATTTAATATATCTCATAATATTATTGTCATCTTTCTTATTGTTATTTGATTAATTTATTAATCACTTTAATTAATTATTTTATTAAGCTAATTTTAGTTAATTGATTTATTTATTTTTATTATATCAATTATTTAATTTACTTTACTAACACTTCATTTTATTTGTTTTGTCGCTTCAATTTTTGTATGATTGTGCGAGTTACATGCATGCTCGGATCGGGAATTGGAAAATCGAAAACCGTCCAATTTTAGGGTTTGCATTTGTTAATTTTTGTATTTATTGTATTATATTATTTTTTTTATTTTGTATGTAAAATATATGTTTTAATTATCCGCGTTATAGAAAATCACGTTTTTTAGATAATTAATAATTTGGGATTTTTATTAATAAAATGGACCAATGTCCTATTTTAACCAATAAAATTACACTTTCAAATGGAGAACTAGTTTTCATAAAATGGGATCACTCATCCCGATTTTTTCCAATCAATATTCTAAAAATAGTTCTCCAATTTTTCTAGTAAATAAAAAGGAACCAATGTTCCTAAAATTTAATGAATAACCTGATTTATGTATGTTGCATTTTAATTCCCTTTATGTGTTTATTTATTTGTTTCTTTATTTACTTATTTTATTTATTTATATTTTTATTTGGGGGATTGTTCTATCCCATTTTCCTTTATTTATTTCTATTATTTATCTTGGGGGATTGTTCTGTCCTATTATTTTATTTTATTTTGTTTTATTTGGTAATTTATTTATTTATTACGTTATTTATCGCTTTCTAATGTGAATGATATGCGCTTTAATTTATTGCATAATCGCGTGAGATGAGAGATGGAATTTTGATTTCTTAAAAACTCATTTATTAACTTAAGTCATTAATAAGAGTGAAGTTCCGGACACTATATCTGGTTTAGACCATTAGAGGTTAGAGACCTTTCCCAGTTTCTTGTAAACTGGGTAGCGACTCCAAAATACCTCAAAGGTACCTAAAGGCGTTGTGGGTCTAGATCCTCCTTTCCATTGTTCTATTAGAAATGAGGCATCCAAGATGACTCATGATGCCCAAGATAAAAAAGACGCGAACCAATCCCTCGAGTCCCAAAAGGCGGGCTCAACGAGGGCCTTGCTAGTTCCGGCGCGCATTACAATCTTGCATCAGAACACAGCCCAGACCAATTCCCGAAGCATCATTGTACATGGTATACTCTTTACCCGAGATGGGTTGAGTAAGTACAGGCACTTCCACAAGCATTCTTTTCAACTATTCAAAACTAGCTTGGCACTTGTCTGACCACTCAAATTTAACACCTTTTCGAAGCAACTTAGTGAGAAGAGAAGCAATAACATAAAATCCTTTTACAAACTATCGATAGTAGCTTGCAAAACCCAAAAAACTTCTCACTTCCGGCATATTCCTAGGCGGCTTCCAATTCACTATCTCCTCTATCTTAGACGGATCAACTCTAATACCTTCAAATAAAACAACATGACCCAAGAAGGATACCACTTTAAGCCAAAACTCACACTTACTGAGCTTAGCATACAATTGATGCTCCCTTAAGGTTTGAAGAACAGTTCTCAAATACTGCTCATGTTCTTTCTCATTCTTCGAATAAACCAATCTGTTATTTATAAATCAACCACAAAGTGATCCAAATACGGCCTAAACACTCTTTTCATCAAATCCATGAATGTTGTAGGCATATTAGTCAACCTGAATGGCATTAATAGGAATTCATAGCATCTATATCGAGTCCTAAATGCAGTCTTAGGTATATCCTCCTTTTCACTTGCAATTGATAATATCCAGATCGCAGGCCGATCTTAGAAAACATACCAGCTCCTTTCAACTGGTCAAACAAATCCTCAATCCTTGGCAAAGGATATCAGTTCTTCACTATCACCTCATTGAGCTGTCTATAGTGAATACACATTCTCATAGTCCCATCTTTCTTCTTTACAAATAGCACTGGCGCTCCCCAAGGAGACACACTTGTTCTTATGAAACCCCTATCTAACAATTCTTGTAACTGAGTCTTCAATTGCCTTAACTCAGTAGGAGCCATTCAATAGGGTGCCTTAGATATAGGTGATGTCCCAAGTACAATATCAATTGACAGCTCCACTCTCTTACAAGCAGTACCCTAGCCAACTCTTCTAGAAACACATCAGGAAATTCCCTCATCACTAGAATATCCTGAATTATAACTTGTTCTCTCTTTGAATCTAACAAAAGGGCTAAGAAAGCCTCACATCCTTTCCTTAAACACCGATAAGCTTGCATAGTAGAAATCACATGTACTAGCGGATCAGAGCACACGCCCCTCACAGTCACTTTAGACCCCTCTGCATTACTAAGCACAACTATTTTCTTCCTACAGTTAACTATAGCTCTGTGCTTACTCAACCAATCCATGCCCAATATCAAATCAAATTCATCAAAAGGTAACTCTATCAAATCTACAGGAAACACTTGACCTTGAACTAATAAAGGGCAATCTTTATATACTTTGTTCACATTCACACTACTCCCCAATGGGCTAGTCACACATATATCATAATCTAAATAATCAATTGATAACACCTTATCACATAATTTCTTAGGACACACATAAGAATAAGTAGACCCAGGGTCAATCAATGCAAATATTTCTATATTATAGAGTAGAAATGTACCAGCTATGATGTCTGGCGCATCCTGCCCCTCACAAGTCTTCATTGCATAAGCCCGTTGTGATGCTCGTCGAACCCCGTGGAGGCCTCGAAGACCCGCTTTTAAGGCATTCGAGAGAGGTTCATGAAAACTTGCAAGAGATTGGAAGGGCATCTATTTTGGAAAATAAGGAGGTTTCTTGGAGTCACCACCCAATAAAATATTGGGAAAGGTCGTCTAGCCTTAATGAGCCTAAGACAACGCATATGCATTCATTTTGGGCAAACTAGAGATATTTTGGAGACCCCATCCCAATAGAACATTGGGATGGTCCTCTAACCTCGTGGAGCCTAGGACTATGCAAATTGGGCCTATTTTGGCTAGAAGAGATATTTTGGAGACCCCACCCCAATGAGACATTGAGATGGTCCCTAACCTCGTTGAGCCTAAGACTAGAGATGGTTCGAGACTTCCTATTTATTCATACCTTGGTTAAAGTCACAATTGAGTTTTAAATTTAAGATTTCATCCCTTTTCTCATTCATTTAAATGCAAGAATTAGAGCGCATATTAATCACATAATAAAGCAATAAATAAAAACAAGATAAAAAAGGTAAATAAAAATACAATAAATTACAACAAAACTAGGGGCGGAATACAACCCCCAATATAAATGAAATGTAAATCATACATAAAACGGGCTATTTATTAAGGATGAGGACATTGGTCCTCACATGCATGTTTAGAAAGAGAGATTTTAAAGTGACAATTTTATTTGGATGAAAAACGAGGACATTGGTCCTATTTTATTAGAACTTATTTATAAAAATATTTTTGTGTGATTTTTAATTAAACGTGCATAAAATAAATGATTTTATTAATAATTACATTACAAATAAATTAAAAATACAAATAAAGAGAAAATAATAAATACAATACAAAGATAAATCCCCGAATTTTCTCCTTCGCTCGTATGGATGCTCGAACAAGGAAAAACAAAGATTTGAAACCAAAAACTAACACAAATAAAATAATGTTAGTAATTAAATTAAGAAAATCGATTAAACACATACAAAAATAAATAATAAATTAAAATAAATAACATGTGTATTATGGATGACAAATAAATTAAATGACATATTAAAACAAATACATTAACATATTAATTAATTAACACAAATAAAAACACAAATTATGCTGATAATAATAATAATAATAATAATAATAATAATAATAATAATAATAATAATAATAATAATAATAATAATAATAATAATGATGATGATGATGATGATGATAATAGGAATAACAAAATAATAATAATAATGATAATGAAAATAATGATAAAATAATAATAATAAAAAGGAAGAATAAACAAATAAATAAGATAAAGTAAAAAGAATATTAAAAATGTTAAACCTATATCTAAAATAACATAAAATAAATAAATAAACGATAAATTAAAAGATCTAGATGATTACTAATTAAATATGAACAAAAATAAATAGAAGAAAAATAAAATTAAAAGATCGAGTTTAGGATGTTTACTCTCAGATTTCGGATTTGATGGAGGAAAAATATGATTGATTTTCCTTATTTTGATTCACAAAGTAGAAATAAAAATAAAAATTGAAATTTTATTCCAAAAGAAAATTGGTTAAAAAAAATAATAGAAGAAGAAATTAATTCTTAAGAACAAAAAATTATCTTCTTTGTCTCAAGTATGATTATTGATTGAAATTGTAAAAAAAATGGAAGAAAAAATATTTAATTCCTAAGAACAAAAAATTATTTTCTTTGTTTCAAGAAATTATAATTGATAATAAAAAAATCAAATCTCAAGAACAAAAAATAATTTTTTTTTTGTCTCAAGAAAAATTCTTTATTAAAAATTGAATTTTTAACCTTAAAAATTTTTATTTGGAGAAGAAAAATAAAAGAAATGTAGAGAGAATTCTTGGAGAAGAAGAAGAAAAGAAAAATGAAGATTTTTTATCAAAAGAGAATTTCCCCTTTCTTCTTTCTAAATTTTTCTATTTAAATGAGTAAAAATGGAAAAAAAAAATCATTAATTAAGGAAGAAAGTAGGATTTTTATTAAATTCCCCTTAATTTGGGTGCAAAAAAGGAAATTATCAGTAAAAATCCCGAAAAAAGGTGAAAAGTCAAAGAAAATCAAGAAAAACAGAAAAATGGGTGAAAAATGCGTTTGCGGTAGACCAGGGGCGACCGATGCCCGTCAGTGCGCGCGTGCTCGCCCAGCGCAGAGCGACGCTCCTTGCGTCGCTCGTGCGCCGGCGCAGCCGAATATTTTTTTATTTTTTTTCATTTTTAAATCTAACTAAAAACATAATGATTTTCAAACTCCATTTTTTAAATTTAATTTTTAATACATTTTTATTATTTTTTATTTTTTTATTCTAAAAAGCAAATTTAACAAGGAAATCATCACCTTAACTTTTTTGCCTGTGAACAGGCATTTAATCATCATTTGGTAACTCTGATCTAAGATGACTCAGGACCCGGTGTCTACACCCATGATGGCGCAGTTAGAGGTCGACCAACAGATTATGATATTGTACCCCCTCTGGACTGGTTACCTTGACCTCGTCCTTTACCTCTTCCCCGATTAACTGGAGGCAAATTCGATCCACCCCTACTCGCTTCTTACTGATTTCCTATCGGGCTCATAAGCCTTAGGACAGTTAACCAGATAATGCTCCATACTCCCACATCTAAAACAAGCCCCAGTCAACTTCCAACAGTTGCCTCTATGTCGCTTACAACAGGGAGGACATTCAGGCTCCTCACTTTTATTACTAGATGCATAGAAAGATCCTTGCCTTCTGCCTCTAGTAGTTGGAATTCTAGCTGACTCAGCTGGAGGTGCTACTTGGGACTCTTTTGATCTCTTCCCTGAATGTGCTCCACCTCTATTAGGATTTCTCCTCTGCATCCTTTCCCTCGGAATCTCCTGTGACCTTTCAACCCTAATGGCTGCTTGTAACACCGGCTCCTTTCAACTGGTCAAACAAACCCTCAATCCGTAGCAAAGGATATATGCTCTTCACTGTCACCTTATTGAGCTGCCTATAGTCAATACACATTCTCATGGTCCCATCTTTCTTCTTTACAAACAGCACTGGCACTCCCCAAGGAGACACACTTGGTCTTATGAAACCCCTATCTAACAATTCTTGTAACTGAGTCTTCAATTTCCTCAACTCAGTAGGAGCCATTCGATAGGGTGCCTTAGACACAGGTGCTGTACTAAGTACAATATCAATTGACAGTTCCACTCTCTTACAGGCAGTACCCCAGCCAACTCTTCTGGAAATACATTAGGAAATTCCCTCACCACTAGAATATTCTGAATTCTAACTTGTTCTCTCTTCGAATCTAACACAAGGGCTAAGAAAGCCTCACATCCTTTGCTCAAACACTGATAAGCTTGCATAGTAGAAATCACATGTACTAGCGGATCAGAGCACACACCCCTCACAGTCACTTTAGACCCCTCTGCACTACTAAGCACAACTATTTTCTTCCTACAGTTAACTATAGCTCTGTGCTTACTCAACCAATTCATGCCCAATATCAAATCAAATTCATCAAAAGGTAACTCTATCAAATCTACAGGAAACACTTGACCTTGAACTAATAAAGGGCAACCTCTATATACTTTGTTCACATTCACACTACTCTCCAATGGGCTAGTGTGTATATATCATAATCTAAATGATCAACTAATAACATCTTATCACCTAATTTCTTAGAACACACATAAGAATAAGTAGACTCAGGGTCAATCAATGTAAGCATTTATATGTTATAGAGTAGAAATGTAACAGCTATGATGTCTGGCACATCTTGCTCCTCACGAGTCTTCATTACATAAGCCTGTGTTGGCGCAGTTGGAGGTCGATCAACATATTCTGATATTGTACCCACTCTGGACTGGTTACCTCGACCATGTCCTTTACCTCTTCCTCAGTTAACTGGAGGCAAATTCGATCCACCCCTACTCGCTTCTTGTTGATTTCTTGTCGGCCTCATAAACCTTAGGACAGTTAACCAGATAATGCTTCGTACTCCCACATCTAAAACATTCCCTAGTCAACTTCCAACAGTCGCCTCTATGTCGCTTACAGCAATGAGGACATTCAAGCACCTTACTTCTATTACCAGATGCACCCCTACCAATACCAGATGCACCCCTAACTGTACCAGAATTGTAATGGCCCGAATACCAGGTCAGCAGTAATCAGTGAAATTTATAGAGTATGTAGTGTGAATTTCAGGTGAAAATATCAGTAATTGGGTCCTCAAAGATAGCAGAGAAGAAAGGTTAAATGTGCTCAGGTCAGGGAAGCCCCCGATGGGTGACTTCTTGGGAACCCAAAAGTGAAAAATATTTTATTAGAATATTGGAAATTACAAGTTATAAGGAGTCTGATAATCTAATTTGGAGTGAAAATGTGGTCAAATAGATCCCCAAAAGTTAAATTGAAGAAAAACCTATGGTTCGATTCAAATAGTAACTAGCTTTGACAAAGGTTTGACCGAGACTTTAAAGATAGTAAACGACTTCCAAAAAGTTATTTGAAGGTATGAATGGACTCAAAATAGTGTGTAAAATAGTTTGGTAGTGAAAAAATAATTTTATGACGACACTGAAAAATGAGTGAATCGGACCGATTTAATTGAACCGGGCAAGAGATGGACCCTGATTAAGGTGAAACAAATGTCAAATGAGCTATTAAGAGTAAAATGGAAGTTAAGGATGAAAAATGAACCGAACCGGTTGAACTAGTGAATCGGACTGGACTGATTGACTTTGGTTTGACTAGTTTGACCAAACTTTGACCGGACTCTAAATGGAGTTATAGACCTCAGAAAAATTATCTGAAAGCATGGAATTGCTCGAAATATTATGGAGAATTAAATGGTAATGAAAAATAAATTTTACGGTGAGACAGAAAATTGAGTTATCGGACTGGTACGAAATTATCGGACCGAAAACGGTCTCCGATTGAGCTAAAATTTTATGTGGAGGCTAAATTATATATTTTAAGAATTATGAAATTTATTTTGAGTGAAATTGAACTTGGAAAGTTGGAGAAATTATTTTTGGTTGGAAAATGGGCTTAAATTACCTAAATGGGCTTTTGGTTTGGCCCAATTGATTGGCCGATGATTTGGCCCATTAGGAGAGGCTATATAAAGGCTGGAATATCATATTTCTCTAGAGAAATCCCCAGAATTCCAGAAGCTCTCCTCCTCCATAAGGCATAGTTGTTCATCTTGATTTTTCCTCCATTTTCTTCAATTCTCTCTTCATCTCTCCCCAAATCCTATCCTCCTAAGAAAATTTTAGCCTCTCTAGAATCTTATGGTGGTTATTAGAGTTCATTTGGTGGATTAAAAGTGGGAAAAAGCAAGTGACAAAGGTTATGTCTCAAAATGAGGTATGTGGATTAGGGTTCTATAATTTAATTTAAAGGTTCCTATAGGTATTTTAGGGTATGTAGATGATGTTTATGATGTTATATTGAATAAATGAAGTGAAATAATGGTGGTTTCTTTAATGAGGAAATTCGGCCACTTAAGGATTTCAAAGGAGATGGTGATGTTTCATGGAGTAAAGCTAAGAAAAGGAAGACTAAAGTATGGAGAGAATGAAAATAAGGTTAGTGGATAAAATATCCTCCTTTTTTCCATGTTAAAAGTATGATTTTTAGTTATGTTTAAACATAAAGTATGTGAAACATGCATGTTTAATTGAATCAAACCATATAGGCATGTTTAGGAAGGTTAAAAATGATGATATGAATGTTTAAAATGAGAAAAAAAAGTTGATATGATGAATCTTTACTTAGGCCGAATGGTATATCACATGATTTTGATGTGTTTTGATGATGTTTAGGGCATGTTTATGATGTATACATGGTATTTGGCATGTGATCTATCTAATGGTATGTTATAGAGCATGTGAAAATGTCTTGATGAATGATGTATGTATATGGCCGAATGGTTATCATGTGTAAAGGTGTGATTTTGACAAGTCTTAATGAAAAATAATGGCATAATTATGTTATTCAACATGCAAATGACTTAAATAAATGTTAAAGTTGATGAAAATAATTGAGAGTGAAAGATTAGTATGTAGGCCGAATGGTATACACAGGTTTTTCATGATGTATGATGGTGTTTATGGCATGTTTATGGTGTATACATGGTATTTAGCATGTGAACTAGCTAATGGCATGTGTTAGAACATGAAAAAGTTGCATGACGTATGATGTGCATGTGAGGCCGAATGGGTTATGTATGTAAAGGTATGATTTTGATGTGTTTTAATGTGAAATAATGGCATGGCTATGTTATTCAACATGTGAATAGCCTAAATAAATGTTAAAGTTGATAAAAAGAATTAATGGTGAAATGTTAGTATGTTGGCCGAATGTGTGCATGTATGTATACAAGTGTACCATGATGAAATGATGAACTTTTATAGCATGTGATGGTATGAGGACGATAATCGCATGTATAATGATTGAATTATATGAAAAAGAATCGAACAATATGATGAAATTTCATGAAATATATGAATGGTAACATAATGATGTGAGAAATGGATTATTGGTGCCCTTTATAGTATTATGGTAGTCAAGTCTAGTTCAGGATATGTTGGCTAGCCATAGAGACATAAGACCGCGGGTGTGAGCATGATGTCTCACTTTTCTGTAGGCCAATGACGGTCTTACCTCACTGTATTTAAAAGTTAAAATATTTTGAAAAGTATTTAAAGATAGGGATGGTCCGTCGGAATTTCTCTGATATGTATTAAAGATTGAAGTGATTTTTCAGGGTCGTTCAGGTTATTCGAGCCTTTAGGGGTTCGCATCTCGTTTATCCTGATCATAAATGTCTGCCAGTATTGTACAGAGGGCAATTTGGTAAAAATGAGCTTAAAATATTTAAATTGTGATTTAAGTGATATTTGCATAAAAATGGACATAATTGGAATTTTTGAAAAAGTTTGAGTGCATAATGATAATTATGACCATAAGTATGTTAATAAAAAAATACAAATAAATGATTAAATATGAAATTTGGTGACTTTATAAGGATTAAAATGTAATTTGGCATGAAATTGATAATTTGGAGGGCAAAAACGTAATTTGCATGTTGAGTAATGTAAAATGGTAAAAGAAAATGAATTAATGGCATTATGGTAATTTTGGTAAAGTTTAAGGACATAATTATAATTTTGCCATATTTAGGGACAAAATGGAGAATATGGACTTTTATGTGTGTTAAATGTGTAAATGCCCTTAATTAAGTGATTTAATGGTAAATTTGCACTTAGTTGGCAAAAAGTGTAATCATAAGGATAATTTTGTAATTTAGACAAAATATAAGGATAAAATGGTAAATTGGTATAAAAATGGTAAAGTAGGGACTAAAAAGTAATTTAATAAATCATAAAAGGATAAAGATGGAAATTAGGTAAGAAGGGTAAATTGGTAATTTAGAGTAAATAAAAGGATAATTTGGTAATTAGGTGAAAAGAAGGGACATATATGGAATTATTGAAAAAGTAGGGACGTATATGGAATTATTGGAAAAGTTGAGGACCTAAGTGTATATATGGCATAGTTAAAGGACCTAGATGTAAATATGATATAATATGAGGACCTAAATGTAAATATGAAATTTTATGTGTACTATATGCGTTTATTTCCTTAAATGAGTGATTTAATTGACATTAAGAATATTTTTGCACATATAGAAATTAAATGAATTAAATATTGGGATAATTGGTATTAAATGTATTATTTAAATTCATGAGTCATGCATGTGAATTTAGTTATGTGAATAGTTAATTATACTAAGTGCATGAATGATTTTAAATGAAGGTTATTACATATAAATAATTGAATGAAGTAAATAATTGTTCAGGGGCAGAATTGTAAATAAGTGGGAATGATAGGTAATACTGTAAATTAGTGAGAAGTTTAGGGATTAAATTGCAAATTGACGATATCAATGTAAATTTAAGGATTAGAATGTAATTGATAAGTATTATGAATGACAACTGTATTATTGAATATAAATAAAGAAATTTATAATAACAATAATTATAATGATAGTATTAATACTGACATTAAAGTTTATGTCAGATTAAAGTAAAGACACAAGTATCTAACTGTTAATGTTAATAATAGTGGCAATAGTCTAAATAATATTAATTGTAATAATGAGTAATGGCAATGCTAGTACAAAGATGAAACAGGTTAATATATATATATATATATATATATATATATATATATATATATATATATATATATATATATATATATATATATATAAGGTAAATGAATTAGCATAAATAAATAAAAGATAGTGTAAGATAATTAACAAGTAGCATAACTATAAGCTAGTTATGTGGATATAAAATAAATGAAATTTAAAGTCTTTAGTATATAGTACATATGAAAGTAAAAATGTTAATAGATAATTGAAAGGTTATTGGAAGGTTAGAGTAGTAATAAATTAAATTTAAAATGAGGCCATATTAGAATATTAATGATAAAACCTTATATCTGAAGAAAACTAGGATTGTTAGTAACATAGTGAAAGTTAATGCAAAAATAATGTTAACTGTTATGATGATAAAGTTCAACAATGTGAGTAATTTAGGTATTGCTATAATAATATTATTGTTAGCCATGGTAATGATAAAAGTTATTTAAGACAGTTAATGATAGATATTAATCAGATAGTTTCAATAGAATTCATGTGTAAGATTAAGAAAATAATAATGAAAATATTAAGCACTCAAATAAGTCAATGTATTAAGAAATAGTATTGGCAAAGCAAGTGTATAATAAGGAATGTAGTTGATTTGAATACAGTAGGAAATGTAATGAAATCTGTAACTGTAATTAATGTAAATAAGTTATAAGCAAATAAAGAAAAACAAAAGGACACATTTATAAGATAATTGTAAAACTATCACTATTACTGGTCTTTGGATTTCATAACGGAATGTAATGGTAATATTGTAAAGTTATCAGTGTAATAATAGAAATGATAAAGATAATTTGGATTGCTGTAATAATGACAAAGTAAAAGATAAATGATTAAAGTAAAAGTATGTCATAACTGTCTAAAAGACTTAGAAATTAATGTTCAGATAATGGGAATAGAGAAAAATGTTTGTGTGCTCATGCATTACTTTAGTCATTGGAAATTTAGGATATGTATCCACCACTGGGCATTTCAATGCTCAGCGCGTAGTGTTTTTGATGCGGGTAGGTTATGAAGATAGGAAGTTTTTTTAAGTGGCCGGAATATCAATGGCAATCGAGTTGTGGATCAATGCAGATATGTAAGCATAGGTATGGCATGTATACGATTTTCAGTGAACTACTTTATTGTTATTATTATTATTTTGCTTATGAGTACAATTGATATTTGAATGCGAAAAATTTTTACTCAACTGACTCTGGTAGCATTCGATTATCCGGTTGCTGTACCGGTATTCATATTAGTATACGTAAGTTATAAGAGTGTTACAAGATGCATAGGAAGATCCTTGCCTTTTGCCTCTAGTAGCAGGATTGCTAGTTGACTCATTTAGAGGTGCTGCTTGGGACTCTCTTGATCTCTTCCCTAAATGTGCCCCACCTCTGTTAGGATTTCTCCTCTGCATCCTTTCCCTCTGAATCTCCTGTGACCTTTCAACCTCATGGCTGCTTGTAACACCAGCTCCTTTCAACTGGTCGAACAAATCCTCAATCCTTGGTAAAGGATATCTATTCTTCACTGTCACCTTATTGAGTTGTCAAGTCAATACACATTCTCATAGTCCGATCTTTCTTCTTTACAAACAGCACTGGCGCTCCCCAATGAGGCACACTTGGTCTTATGAAACCCCTATCTGACAATTCTTGCAACTGAATCTTCAATTCCCTCAACTCAGTAGGAGCCATTCCATACGGTGCCTGAGACACAGATGCTGTCCTAGGTACAATATTAATAGACAGCTCCACTCTCTTACACGCGGTACTCTAGCCCACTCTTTTGGAAACACATTAGGAAATCGATTGGAATATCTTGAATTCTAACTTGTTCTCTCTTCGAATCTAACACAAGGGCTAAGAAAGCCTCACATCCTTTCCTCAAACACCTATAAGCTTGCATAGTAGAAATCACATGTACTAGCGGATCAAAGCACACATCCCTCACAGTCACTTTAGACCCCTCTGCACTACTAAGCACAACTGTTTTCTTCCTACAGTTAACTACAACTCTGTGCTTACTCAACCAATCCATGTCCAATATCAAATCAAATTCATCAAAAGGTTACTCTATAAAATCTACAGGAAACACATGACCTTGAACTAATAAAGGGCAATCTCTATATACTTTGTTCACATTGACAGTACTCCCCAATGGGCTAGTCACATATATATCATAATCTAAATGATCAACTGATAACACCTTATCACTTAATTTCTTAGAACACACATAAGAATGAGTAGACCCAGGGTCAATCAATGCAAACATTTCTATATTATAGAGTAGAAATGTACCAGCTATGACGTCTGGTGTATCCTGCTCCTTTCAAGGCTTCATTGCATAAGCCCATGCTGGCGCAGTTGGAGGTCGATCAACAGATTCTAATATTCTACCTCCTCTGGACTGGTTACCTCGACCACGTCATTTACCTCTTCCTCGGTTAACTGGAGGCAAATTCGATCCACCCCTATTCGCTTCTTGCTGATTTCCTATCAGCCTCATAAGCCTTAAGACAGTTAACCAGATAATGCTCCGTACTCACACATCTGAAATAAGCCCCAGTCAACTTCCAACAGTCGCCTCTATGTCACTTTTAGCAATGAGGACATTCAGGCACCTCACTTCTATTACCAGATGCACACCTACTAGTACCAGATGCATAGGAAGATCTTTGCCTTCTGCCGCTGGTAGCTGGATTGCTAGTTGACTCAGCTAGAGGTGTTGCTTGGGACTCTCTTGATCTCTTCCCTGAATGTCCCCCACCTCTATTAGGACTTCTCCTCCACATCCTTTCCCTCTGAATCTCTTGTGACCTTTCAAACCTCATGGCTACTTGTAACACCAACTCCTTTTAACTGGTTCATCAAATCCTCAATCCTTGGCAAAGGATGTCTGTTCTTCACTATCACCTTATTGAGCTGTCTATAGTCAATACACATTCTCATAGTCCCATCTTTCTTCTTTACAAACAGCACTGGCGCTCCCCAAGGAGACACACTTGGTCTTATGAAACCCCTATCTAACAATTCTTATAACTGAGTCTTCAATTCCCTCAACTCAGTAGGAGCCATTCGATAGGGTGCCTTAGACACAGGTGTTGTCCCAGGTACAATATCAATTGACAGCTCCGCTCTCTTACAGGCGGTACCCCAGCCAACTCTTCTGAAAACACATCATGAAATTACCTCACCACTGGAATATCCTGAATTCTAAATTGTTCTCTTTGCGAATCTAACACAAGGGCTAAGAAAGCCTCACATCCTTTCCTCAAACACCGATAAGCTTGCATAGTAGAAATCACATCTACTAGCGGATCAGAGCACACACCCCTCATAGTCACTTTAGACCCCTCTGCACTACTAAGCACAACTGTTTTCTTCCTACAGTTAACTACATCTCTGTGCTTACTCAACCAATCCATGCCCAATATCAAATCAAATTCATCAAAAGGCAACTCTATCAAATCTACAGAAAACACTTGACCTTAAACTAATAAAGGGCAATCTCTATATACTTTGTTCACATTCACACTACTCCCAAATTGGCTGGTCACACATATATCATAATCTAAATAATCAACTGGTAACACCTCATCACATAATTTCTTAGAACACACATAAGAATGAGTAGACCTAGAGTCAATCAATGCAAACATTTATATATTATAGAGTAAAAATGTACCAGCTATGACCTCTGGCGCATCCTGCTCCTCAAGAGTCTTGATTGCATAAGCTCGTGCTGGCGTAATTGGAGGTTGATCAACAGATTCTGATATTGTACCCCCTCTGGACTAGTTACCTCGACCACATCCTTTACCTCTTCCTCGGTTAACTAGAGGCAAATTCGATCCACCCCTACTTACTTCATGCTGATTTTCTGTCGCCTCATAAGCCTTAGGATAGTTAACCAGATAATACTTCATACTCCCACATCTGAAACAATCCCCAGTCAACTTCCAACAGTCGCCTCTATGTCGATTACAGCAGTGAGGACATTCAGGCACCTCACTTCTATTACCAGATGCACCCCTACCATTACCAGATGTATAGGAATATCCTTGCTTTCTACCTCTAGTTGCTAGATTGCTAGCTGACTCATCTAAAGGTGCTGCTTAGGACTCTCTTGATTTCTTCCCTGAATATACCCCACCTCTGTTAGGATATCTCCTCTGCATCCTTTCCCTTTGAATCTCCTGTGACCTTTCAACCCTCATGGTTGCTTGTACTATCTGGTAGTAACTCACAGTTTGAGGTGTGGTCATAGAAATCAATAGTGTCTTAATTATCTCATTCACCCCTTCTTCAAACTGCTAGCATCTAAACTCCTCTGTAAGCACTCCCTCGGGTGTATACTTGCTGAGTCTATAGAACTCTTTTTCATACTCCACTACTGACATAGCTCTTTGCCTTTGATTCAGAAACTGCTTCTAGTTACCTTTTCGATATGCCTTTGTGATGTACTTATTTCAAAATTCCTGTACAAAGAATTCTCGAGTAATGAGGTTTGAAAGCATCGAATGCCTTAAAACCAACTTCAACCAATCATAGGCAGATCCTTGCAGCAAAGATACCACACATTCTACCTTTCGTTCAGGATGACATCTTATCTCATCTAGCACCCTCTGAACCTTCTCATTCCAATACTCAGCCTTAAATGATTCATCTAAATTGGTTCCATAAAACTCTTCTGCCCCATGCTTCCTTAATGTTTCCAATGGAGCTTTCGGTGCTGTCATACGATCAAGCACTGTAAGCACCGTGTCCCGAGGAGGTCCAGATCAGAGATTACCCGATGAAGAAATTAATGCCTGGTTCCGAAAAGATGGATGAAATTCGGAGATTTTGGTCCTTTGAGTTCACGAAAATTAAAGGTTTTTATTTACTGTAGAAAGAAGCGAAAAATTAGGAGGGTTTTTGGCTTAAAAATTGAGTTTTTCCTCCACGGACGGTCAGACTGTCGGTCACGGGACATCCGTCTGTCGTAGCGGCAGCCCGTCTCTCTCGCCACGAGGGACGGGCCGTCTATGATTTGACCGAAGGACACATGCCCGAAGCAACGAACACGTGTCCGTTGGCCTGTCCCCGTCGGTAGGTTAGACGCCTGTCGCTTAAATCCTATTTCCTGGTGGAAATGGGATTTAATTGACGCCCGTCAGTTAGCCTTCGATGCCCGTCGGTCGTGTTTTTCTATAAAAATGAAAATTTCACACTTTTTTGAGGTTGGGAAAATTTCTCATTTACCCTTATAAAGAAAAATCCGATTTTCACCCAAAAAAATTCAATAAATCTCTTTGGTTTTGTTTTTTTCTTGTGAAACGCGTGGGACCAAATCCAACCAAATTTTCATCCAAAAAGATAAAATCTGAGGGTAAATATTCTAGACACGCGTTATGTTTAATTTATTTTAGTTATTTTCATATTTTTGTTAACCTTACTTTATTTTATTATTTATTATTCTTATAATCTTATTTTGATCTTTTTGGTTTATTTTGGATTTTTTTTGATACTAACATGTTTTATTTATTTTTGTGAAACGCCATTTTCTTATTTTTTGATGGATTGAGCTTGAGATGAGGTCACCGTTCACACCCTGGGAGTACTCCTTTTGGTTAATTCTATTAACTTTAACCTTTTGTTAACGCATTTATTTATTTATTTATTTATTTATTCTTAGTCTCCATTATATGTAAATCATTTTGTCTCATGCAATGCCCAAAATAAACAAATGTTTTATAGTAATTAATTGGGATTTTTAACAAATCCAGGGACCAATGTCCTATTTTTCTTATCCAATGAATTTATCACCGAAAATTATTTTTATAATAATCAAAGTCAAGGACCAATGTCCTCATAATTAATTCCCCGATTTTATGTATGGTTTGCACTTTTAAAATGGGAGTTGTATTCCGCTCCTAGTGTTATTGTATTTCATTTTAAATGTTTTTCTTTATTTTATTTATTTATCACTTTCAACATGGATAATTGCGCCTTAATTAAATTGCATTGTGTGGAGAGAAAGCGAATTAATAAACTCAAGGTTTAATTATAAAATTAATTCAGGTAGAAATAGATGAGAAGTCCCGAACCCATCTCTGGTCTTTGGGCTCAACGAGGCGAGAGACCCATTTCAATGGGATCTCCAAGACACCTCTTGTGTCCCGCCAAAAGACCTAATTAAAAATTCTAGGCTCCAAGGGAGAGAGGGTTCATCCTCTAAGACCCCTTTGGTTTGCCCAAAATGGATAAAAGCGTTGTCTTAGGCTCTCCGAGGCAAGAGGAACTTTTCCAATGTTTTATTGGATGGCGACTCCATGAAACCTCTTTGTTGCCCAAAATAGATGCACTTGCAATTCGTCGCAAGTTGTCAGCGAACCTTGATAGGAGCTAAAATGAAGTATAATTATGTATTTATTTTGTGTGAATTTATGTAATTAATCATGCTATTGTGTGTATAATTTGATGTGATATATTAGTTTATGTTTATTTGTATTAGAGTGCATGTTTGTGTGTTTATTGTCATTTACAGGTGAAAAAATGAAGAAAAGAGCAGATGAAGAAGTAAATAGAATGTGATGATCGTGAGAGAAGAGCAGATCACGCCGTGACTATAGGTCACGAGAGGTGACTTGATAAGAAGAAAGAAGGAGGAGGAAAAGAAGAGAGGAGCTGCAAGAGATGAAGTCACGCCGTGATCATAGGTAACGTGACGTGACTGAAGAAGAGAAGCCAGCAAAGAAAGGAAAGAAAAGAAAGAGAAGAAGAAAGAAGAAGACACGCCGTGACCAGGGATCACGTGACGTGACGCCACAGAGAGGCTAGGAAAGGAAGGGAAAAGAGAAGAGAAAGGAGAGGAGAAGAGGCGCGACGTGAGCGAGGTTGCGACGAGGCGCGAGGAAAGCACGCCGTGATGGGAAGTCACGCGACGTGACTGGCGAGAGAGGGAAGCGAAAACCAAAGAGAGGAAAGAAGGAAGAAATAGGCAAGCGCGTTCTGTCGCGATCGCGGCAACGTTGCGATCGCGACAGAGGCGACCGTTGGACGGTTTTCAGTCAAAAATCACATGAAAAGTCACCCTCTTTCACCTAAAGTTTGCAACTATTATCAAGGGTCATTTCAAGAGACACAAGCTTTCAAATATATTCTATAAATATGTAGTTTAACTGTAGTTTTAATATACAATAGACAATAATATTGGATGAATTTTTAGTAAAGTAATTTTCTGTATTTTTAGTTAAACAATATTCTTTAGTTTCATTTTTTAGTTCTATGATTTGAAGAAGAAGATCAAGGAGGAGAAAATCTATTTCAAGAGATTGAGAAAAGGGTTGAAGAACTTCTATCTTGTTCTCTTATTTTTAATTCTTCTCCACTATTTTTATGAATATCATTTTAATGAACTTACATATTATAATTCTTTCTATTTCTATCTATTTTCATAATCTTTCATTGTAGATTCTCTATTAATATCTTTTGCATGATCTTTATAAGTTAAAGTAATTCGAGAGTTTGCTTTATCCGACATTTAATAGAGTTTCATTATTAAGATATATTCAAGAGATTGGTATATTGAGATAATTGCTATAGGTTAGTGTTTATTCTTAAAATATGTAATTAGAAACCTCTAATTCATTAATGAAAATTGTGAGTTAGAATTTTAATTATATGTTTTAGGCATTTTAATTCATGTCGAGAGAGTGAGTTAAAAGTTTATTCTAACTTGGCTTGCATGAAAGATGAAAGATGTTAATCTAAATGATAGAATCAAGTTCATTGTTTTTAATTCTTCATGATTTATTTTATCTTCTTTTAACTATCATTAACTAGATTTAATTAGTTTACATGTTAGATTAGATTAAAACCAACTCTACCATTAATTAATCATTGTAAACAAGATTAAAATCAATTAGTAATAGTGTGTAACACGTTCCCTGTGGGATCGATATCTAAAGTACTATTGCGGTACACCGTATACTTGCGGTATGTTGCATCATTAGAAAATGCACAACAAGTTTTTGGCGCCGTTGCCGGGGAACGGTTCTATGCCATTGTGAAAATTGATTTATGATTTTGGATTACAATATTTTGTTTTGTTTTAATTTGTTTATTTGTTTAAATTAATTTTGTGTTTTGTATTTGTTTTACAGGATTTTGAAATTTCATGCCTAGTACAAGGAGTTCTTTAGAAGAGCTTGAGCCTATAAATCCTGAAATTGAGAGGTTTTTATTAAGTAACCGAAAATCAAATAAAAAGAAGAATAAAAATAGGAAATCAATTGGGATGGCTGATGAAAATCCACCAAGATTGATGGACTTTGCCACACCTGCTTTGAGTGGTGCTCAACAAGGAGTGGTAAGACCAACGGTAAATGCCAATCAATTTGAAATTAAGCCTTCATTATTGCAAATGATTCAAAATAGTATTCAATTTTATGGTTTGGCAAATGAGGATCCAAATGCTCATTTGGCAAATTTCCTTGAAATATGTGATACCTTTAAGATTAATGGGGTTTCAAATGATGCAATCAAACTTAGGCTTTTTCCCTTCACATTGAAGGATAAAGCAAAGGCTTGGTTGAATTCTTTGACAAGGGGTTCTATAACTACTTGGGACCAATTGGCCCAAGCATTTTTATCAAAATATTTTCCCTTGGCCAAAACCGCAAAAATCATAAAGGATATTACTACATTTGTGCAAAATGAAAATGAGTCATTATATGAGGCTTGGGAAAGATTTAAGGAATTGCAAAGGATGTGTCCACATCATAACTTGCCAAGAGAGCTGTTAATGCAAACATTTTATAATGGAGTTAATCCTACCACAAGAGGTACTATTGATGCTGCTGCTGGTGGATCTTTAATGAGAAAAACAATTGATGCAGCATATGAGCTTTTGGAAGAAATGGCAATGAACAATTGTATGTGGCCTCCTGAAAGAGTAAGAGAGTATAATAATTCTAATGTTAGGGGGATACATTCAGTAGATTCTATGATTGCATTACAAGCTCAAGTTGAGGCTTTAACTCATAGAGTTAATAGTCTAGGCATGGGAGGTAATTCATCAAATGCATGTAATGTGTGTGGTCAAAATGGGCATGATAGTGGTAATTGCACTTTAGGCATAGCTAATAAAGAGCAAGTTAATTTTCTTCAAAGCCAAGGTCGTGGAAATCCTTATTCTAACACCTATAACTCTGGTTGGAGAAACCATCCTAACCTTTCATGGGGAAATAATAATGTTAACAATCAAAATAGAAGTGTAGGATATCAACAACCACAAGATAGGTTTGGGGCCTTTGAAGGTAAAATTGATAAGTTTATTGAAGAAATTAATTATAAGATGCATTCTCAAGATGAAAGCCAAAAGAAACTTGAGGCAAAAATTGATCAAATCACTAAAAATCATGCAGCCGCTATTCATAATCTTGAGGTTCAAATAGGCCAAATTGCTAATTGTTTACCTTCTAGAAATTTAGGATGTCTTCCAAGTAATACTGAGGAGAATCCTAGGGAGCATATTAAGCCATGATAGATCTAGTTCTTTTATTTAGGTTACTTAATTATATTGTTTTTATTTATGTTTTGTACTTTGTTTTTAAATTTGTTTCTATAGTTTTATTTTTTGATTTTCATGCTACTAATATATTTGTTTTATTTCACAGCTAATTTAGTAAGACTAGATTTGTTTAATAAATATATAAATAAATAAATAAAAAAAAAAAGAAGCAAAGAACAAAAAAATTAAGAAAATAAAAATTTTATGAAGACGTTGGCTTCTGTCGCGATCGTGGCAAGTATCGCGATCGCGACAGAAGGCGATGAAGCAAAAAAGGAAGCCATTTCTGCAGAGTGTCACGACGTGACGCTCTTTGGTTTTCGCTTGAGAGGATCTCTCCCAGGTAAGTAAAGCGTCACGGCGTGAGCAATGGTCACGCGACGTGACGCCGTGACGCCTCCATCAGGTACGTTTTAAAATTTCTTCTTTTCTTTTCTTTTATTTCCTTATTTCACTTATTGTTTTTATATTATTTGGTTTTGTTTTGCTTTATTTTCTGCTTTAGATAATTTAATTTCAATTAAATTAACTTAATTTAACCATTTAGGAATTAGAACACATTAAAAGCGGGAACTTAAAATTTTTTAAACCCTAAAAGTCGTGACCCTTCCTTACCTTTCCTCTTCTATTTCATTTCACTGTTCTTTTTCTTTCTCTAACACAGGTCACGCCACTTTTCCTCTATTTCGTTTCTTCTTCAACCTTTCATCTTCTGTTTCTTTTCGTTTTTCTAGCTTTAAATTCCATCGTTCTATATTTGTCTCTCTTCTATCTATTACATACCAGCACTCCATTTCTATTTTCTTTTCTTCCCTTTTCTTCACTCATTTTAGGGATTTCGGGATTGTCACTCTATATTCAGGTATGTTAATTTCTTTTCTTCTTTGTTTCATTTTCATTTTTCTTTTCTTCTTTACTTAGCACATTATATTTCGGCATTTTTCTTCAATAACAAAGTTCAATTTCGTTTGTAGTTTCTTATCTGTACTATTTCTTTTTCTTCTGTCCACTATTTTCTTTTTGTGCTTTTGGATTTGTTGGTTTATTTCATTGTATTAGAGCTCTGTATTTGGTTCTTTCATTTTCATTTTCTTTGTTTTTGTTGATTTCGGCAGTTTGTACTTAGTTCTTTTTATTTCATTTTTATTATTCTTAGTTCTTTCTGTATTTCGTTTCTTGGTTTTCTTCATCTGTGTTTCTTTCTTTGTTAGAAGTTCCAGTTTACTCTCTGTCTTCTTTCATTCCTTGTTTCACTAAGCAAAAATGGTGAGAACAAAGAATCCCACTGTTTCTCATACTGAGCCAGAAGAGCAGGATGTTGAAGTGGTGAACATTGCTTCTCACTATGGTGCCTTATTTCCTATTTTCTCTGTAGATGAAGGTAGTAAGTATTTACTACTTCGTAACAGGTATTTGGTGCGCTGTAAGTTTTTTCCTGACTCTTTACTTAATCAAATTGGTATGCTAGAAGTAGTTAATGACATGTTAAGAGTATGTGGGTTGTTTAAATTTGCTTCTATGCGTGAAAATGTGCGTCCTGATTTAGTTTTAGAATTTTATACCACATTAAAAAAGAATGATGAGAATGAGAATTGGTTAGACTTTAGGATGGCTGGTGTACCTTACACTTTAACTTATTTTATGTTGCATAGGATATTTAGATTTTCTCAAGCTGGTTTGACTGAGCCACCTAAATCGTTTAAGCCACATGAATTTTGGACATTTTTGACTGATTTACAAACACGTTATAGAGCTAGGGATGCTAAATCCATGTTTATTAAAGATTTAAGATATTGGATTTTGCATAGGATTTTAGCTTCTTTGGTTTTTAATAGGTCCGAATTCAATAGAGTTTCATATAATGAATTGTTTTTGATGTGGTGTGTACATAAACGCAAGGATGTGTGTTGGCCTTTTTGGATAGTCAGTCAATTGTTGCAATGTGTACATAAACATGATTCGCCTTTATCACATGGGCATGTTATTTCTAGTATTGCAACTAATTTAAATGTGGATCTTGGTGCTTATTATAGAGTTTTTCCTTGCCAGTATTTTAATAAGACTATGTTAGTGCGTGGAGAGGTTGTTGGCAATAATTTTCAGGAAATTCCGGCACGTGCTCGATCATGTTGGAGGGATATTGCTGGAAATGCTGCGCCACAAGTTGAGGAACAAGATGAAGAAGGTGAGGAGGAGGCAAGTGAAAATGAGGAGATGGCAGATATTCCACCTGGTGTAGCTACTGCACCTGAAGTTGGCTCATCTAGCCAAAATATGCCAGAAATGTTTGATCAAATTCTTAGCAACTTGCACCATATACAAGATCAACAAACCATTTTAGCTAGAAGACAAAGAAGGTTGGAGTACAAATTTGACAACTTCATAACACAAGTTGGGTTTCGGGTTCCTTCACCTCCACCTTCACCATAATAGGGGAGTTTTCTTTCTTTTCATTTCATTTATTTCGTTTTACTTGTTTTTGTGTGTCATTCCTACACATTGAGGACAATGTTGGTTCTAAGTGTGGGGGAGTGACTTTGTTGTGTGTTGTGATTGTGTTTGTGAGTTTGTATATGTATTATTTATGTTAATTGCATGATTGTTTTTGTTTGTGTGTTTTTATATTTCAATTAGGCTTTTAAGTAAACTTTATTATGAAGCATTGTTTATTTGGTATATTGTATAGGTTGTTAAGTCATTTATCTTTGATGCTCATTTTTATCAGTTTTTCAAAAATTTTTTAGCATGTATTTTAAGTTTTTCAAATTATTTTGTTTTACTTATTTCAACATTATAGATTATTTAGTCTTTTTAACTAACCATGTTTTAAAAGTTAGAATTTACTCATTTAGTTTATAATTTTCAATTTCTAGTTGTTTAAGGAAACTATAGCCATAATACTTACCTTTTATCTTTTCAATAATGGATGAGGACTAAATTTGAAAAAATACAAATAAGTGGGATGGAGCATAAAATGCACCCACTAAAGTCATAAAAAAAAAAAAGAGAAAAGCAAGATATATATCAAAAATTGCAAAAATATGGGATGGAGCGTAAAACGCACCCATATAACTTTCTCTTGCTAGAAATCAAAAAAGAAAAATCAAAAGAAAAGAAAAAGTAAAGTCTAAAAATGCCATGAGATTGGATTAAGGGTAAGTGAGCTTAAAATGTCCTAAATACAGCTAGTTGCTTGAGAATTTAAACTTTATGATTAAATTTTCTTTCTTTAGTTCATGTTTAGTTTTAATAGACTTCATACTCTTTATGTTGGCATTAGTAAAGTTTAGTAATTTGTTGAATTTGGGATGTATACTTTTAAATTTTGACTTATTGATTTTATTATGAGTGTATGAGATATTTTGGTTCTTTTCAATTCTATTACATGTGCTAAATAACAGTGTTTTGTAGTAATTTTTACTCGTTATTAAATTTTCTTATTTATTTGATCTTGCTTGAGGACAAGCAAGGGTTTAGTGTGGGGGAATTTGATAGGAGCTAAAATGAAGTATAATTATGTATTTATTTTGTGTGAATTTATGTAATTAATCATGCTATTGTGTGTATAATTTGATGTGATATATTAGTTTATGTTTATTTGTATTAGAGTGCATGTTTGTGTGTTTATTGTCATTTACAGGTGAAAAAATGAAGAAAAGAGCAGATGAAGAAGTAAATAGAATGTGATGATCGTGAGAGAAGAGCAGATCACGCCGTGACTATAGGTCACGAGAGGTGACTTGATAAGAAGAAAGAAGGAGGAGGAAAAGAAGAGAGGAGCTGCAAGAGATGAAGTCACGCCGTGATCATAGGTAACGTGACGTGACTGAAGAAGAGAAGCCAGCAAAGAAAGGAAAGAAAAGAAAGAGAAGAAGAAAGAAGAAGACACGCCGTGACCAGGGATCACGTGACGTGACGCCACAAAGAGGCTAGGAAAGGAAGGGAAAAGAGAAGAGAAAGGAGAGGAGAAGAGGCGCGACGTGAGCGAGGTTGCGACGAGGCGCGAGGAAAGCACGCCGTGATGGGAAGTCACGCGACGTGACTGGCGAGAGAGGGAAGCGAAAACCAAAGAGAGGAAAGAAGGAAGAAATAGGCAAGCGCGTTCTGTCGCGATCGCGGCAACGTTGCGATCGCGACAGAGGCGACCGTTGGACGGTTTTCAGTCAAAAATCACATGAAAAGTCACCCTCTTTCACCTAAAGTTTGCAACTATTATCAAGGGTCATTTCAAGAGACACAAGCTTTCAAATATATTCTATAAATATGTAGTTTAACTGTAGTTTTAATATACAATAGACAATAATATTGGATGAATTTTTAGTAAAGTAATTTTCTGTATTTTTAGTTAAACAATATTCTTTAGTTTCATTTTTTAGTTCTATGATTTGAAGAAGAAGATCAAGGAGGAGAAAATCTATTTCAAGAGATTGAGAAAAGGGTTGAAGAACTTCTATCTTGTTCTCTTATTTTTAATTCTTCTCCACTATTTTTATGAATATCATTTTAATGAACTTACATATTATAATTCTTTCTATTTCTATCTATTTTCATAATCTTTCATTGTAGATTCTCTATTAATATCTTTTGCATGATCTTTATAAGTTAAAGTAATTCGAGAGTTTGCTTTATCCGACATTTAATAGAGTTTCATTATTAAGATATATTCAAGAGATTGGTATATTGAGATAATTGCTATAGGTTAGTGTTTATTCTTAAAATATGTAATTAGAAACCTCTAATTCATTAATGAAAATTGTGAGTTAGAATTTTAATTATATGTTTTAGGCATTTTAATTCATGTCGAGAGAGTGAGTTAAAAGTTTATTCTAACTTGGCTTGCATGAAAGATGAAAGATGTTAATCTAAATGATAGAATCAAGTTCATTGTTTTTAATTCTTCATGATTTATTTTATCTTCTTTTGACTATCATTAACTAGATTTAATTAGTTTACATGTTAGATTAGATTAAAACCAACTCTACCATTAATTAATCATTGTAAACAAGATTAAAATCGATTAGTAATAGTGTGTAACACGTTCCCTGTGGGATCGATATCTAAAGTACTATTGCGGTACACCGTATACTTGCGGTATGTTGCATCATTAGAAAATGCACAACAAACCTCACTTGCCTGATCGCCCTCAAGCGGGTGGTCAAGGGGCGCCCACGGGGTTCAACGTGCGTCACAGTGGCAACTCCACTAGGGACTGGTTCGAGACTTTGATTTGAAAATACCTTGATTAAAATTTATGATTAAGTTTTAGTTTATAAATTGGCTTTCTCTCAAATTTGCATTACATCTCATTAGAGCCTTAGATTATGTTAGTTTGATCCCTCTATCAGCCCTGGTGCATTCCCGAAGCATGACCCTGTGTTCACTCAATGTAGGGAAGTGTTAAGGATAACCACCAGCCCAAGCCTCGTACCATCATGGTATATCAAATGGTGACCCGATCAGTCGTCACGCTCGTGATGAACTAGACCCGTCGGTAGGGACCATGCTTGGGTAGCCCTAAAGTAACACCTTCCTTGACTAAAGCTCATGTAATGGCCATAGATACTTCCCTTAGGTGATATGAACCGTAATACCGTGCCTGCTGTATGGATCCTTATGTATTGGATGAGTCCAAATATCTTGTTTGGTTACCTAATCAAAGGCTTTCATGCCTCGATAGGCCCATGTCAACTTATTCGAACTGCCTAAATACATGATGGTCAAAACCCATGCGTATGCACATTAGCTAAGAGAGGTTATGCTGCCGATTTTTCACTAAGCACCATGCGCGTCCATCGAGTTCCCTGTTAACCCATGGATCAAACCCATCTAGGACAGAGACTATACGACCTCGTGTGTGGGGGCAATAAGGTTGGAAGGATCTATTTGCTTGTATGTGGTTGTGGATGATGCATTGCATATTCATGTTATTCATGCACAAATAAAATTTTTTATTTCTCCCTTATGTATACATCCTATTCTTTGCATATAATTATTACATGCACATATTATCCTATGTATAGTTTTTCAAATGTTTCACATGTATCATTGTAATCTCTTTTAGTCACTGTATACCATTTGTTGCACAGCACGACCATGCATTGCATATTATTCATGCATCACTCTAACCCTTTGATTTTTAGCCACCGTAGACCATTTGCTTAGGTGGTTTAGGGATCCCGATGGTTGTTCGAAGAACGATCAGAGTTGATATTGGCCGACAGAGACCTAGCATCCTTACCAGAGCATCTAAAGGTATTAAAGATGGCTGGCCCTTCACAACAAAATGAAGAGACTCGTGCCCTGATTGCTAAAGAGATAGATAGAAGGTTTAAAGAGCTGGAAATAGGCTATTAGCTGTGATCAAAGAAAGAATGGATGCCATGGCGCTTGTTTTGCAAGCTCAACTTATGGCGACTACTACACTTAACCAGGTTGAGCCGACCATTGTCAAGAAGGCCTTTACCGAGAAGGCTGCAGCGTCTCCTTTTGCTTATGAACCCAAAGCCAAAGGGCTATTTATTTTGCCAGTTGAACAAGGAAGAGGCAAGAAGCCTGCTTTAGAACACGGCTGTATTCTTGAAGAGGAAGACATTTCAGTAGCAATGCAAGTTCCAAATAATAAAGCGTTAAAGGCAAAAGGAATAGAGCCTTCACAGTCACTAGACATCCCTAGGTCCTCAAGAACGAAAAAAGAGACAGCTGATCTTGAAAAAGAAATTATGAAGTCCAAACTTGCAACTACCCGAGTGCCTCTCAACAAAACTATTACTGGCCCCGCAAGACTAAGAGAGGGTTGTTATGATGGCAGCAATGCCCGAAGGATAGGAAAAGTGCCAACCACGAGGCTGATGAAGGAGGGGATGTTACAACCATTGCCAGCTAGGCCAGCTAAAAGCCAGGGACAGCCCAATCATAAGGAAGATGAGTATTGTGCCTTCCACCAGCACACCGGGCATACCACAGATAATTGCAAGACCATAAGACATGCCATCCAAGACCTGATTGATTCCAAGAAGATCTCTAATCCAGAAAAGCGAGAGGGAAAGAATAAGATGGACTAAGTGCCTAAGTGGAAAGGCAGGACGGTTCTTAGGGATGATAATGGACCATCAACTGCAACATCTTTGTTGGCAAAAACGGAAGTTGAATAGCTGTTTAGAATGTTCTTTTTATTGTTGAACTGTTTAATAATGACATTTTAGCTTCATTAATAAGATGAACGCTTTTGCTTACTTGTGTTATGTCTCTTATGATTTCACTATGCATAATCATGATCATGACTCATTCATATTTGACATTGATTCAGTTGATGCTACTCTATTTAAAAGTCCCAAGAAAATCTTGATAGCATCTAATGTAACTCCTGAAGCGAGAAAAATTTGAGAGAATATTAAAAAATATGAAAAAGTCTTTGCCTGGACTTACGAAGACATGCCAGGAATTGATCGGGAAGTCGCAGAGCACACTATTCCTAGACCATAAACTTGATAAACAGAAACTGAGAAGGCTTAGGCCGGAATGGGCAGATAAAGTGAAGGAGGAGATACGCCAACAAATCAAAGCCAAATTTTTAGTTGAGGTGCAGTATCCAACTTGGCTGGCCAATGTTGTCCCCGTAGCCAAAAAGAATGGCAACGTAAGGGTATGCGTAGATTATCGGGACTTGAATAAGGTTTGTCCGAAAGATGACTTTTTGTTGCCCTATATAGATGTCTTGATAGACAGCACCGCTGCTTGTGAGATGTATAGCTTTGGAGCTGGTTATGCGGGCTACAATCAAATTCTCAATAAAATAATTGACCGAATCAATACGGCTTTCATCACGGAATGGGGGACGTATGCTTACCGGGTAGTTCCTTTTGGCCTAGAAATGCAGGAGCCACTTATCAGAGGATGGAGACAAAAATCTTAAATGACTTGATCCATAAAGAAGTGGAGGTATACGTGGATGACATGGTGATCAAGTCGGCCACTAGAGAAGTTCATTTCGAAGCCCTGGAGAAATTCTTCCAGAGGATAAATAAATACAATCTGCGATTAAATCCTAAGAAGTGTATCTTTGGTGTCACCTCAGGGAAGCTCCTAGGACACGTAGTTAGCCAGAGGGGTATTGAGATTGACCCAGATAAGGTTTAGGCCATCAGAGAAATGCCGGTACCTCAAAAAGGAAAAGGATGTGAGAAGCTTTTTGGGTAGGCTGCAATATGTAAGTAGGTTTATCGCTAAGCTTACTTCGATCTGCGAACCGATTTTCAAACTACTCAAAAAAGACCAACCAGTAGTATGGAACGAAGATTATCGGAGGGCTTTCGATACTGTCAGAGAGTATTTGCTGAATCCACTGGTGTTGAGACCGCCGCAGCCAGTCAAACCACTGATTTTTTATTTAGCTATAGAAGATAGTTCCGTAGGCGCCATGATGGCCCAGGAGGACGAATTTGGAGTGGAATTTGCTATTTACTACCTTAGTAAGAAGTTCCTAGCTTATGAGGTCAAGTATACAGAAGTAGAAAAGATTTGCCTTGCGGTAATCTGGGCCTCTAAGAAGTTGAGACATTACTTTCATTCCTACAAGGTACAGGCAGTATCAAAGCTAAATCCCTTAAGATACTTGCAGGAAGCCCCATCTTTACTTGGCAAAATGGGTAGGTGGTTGTTACTGCTACAAGAATTTGATGTAGAGTACATCACTCGAAAAACTATCAAAGGGCGATTAAAGAAGAGAGGCTGATGCCATATGTCAAGCACGAGCAATCAGTTTGAGGCGTGTGCATTCCATTTTGTTCTAAGGGACGAGAATCAGTTGGCCGATGCACTCGCCACTTTAGTGTCAATGTGGGATAATCCAAAGGGAGTAAGCATGAGACCGATTTTGATTTCTAGCTCTGAGAGACCAAGCTTCGAATCCAAGTTAGTAATGGAAATAGAAGTAGCAGATGGAAAGCCGTGGTATTATGATATTAAGAACTATCTAGAGAATGCGACATTTCCAGAGGATGCTACCGAGAAAGATCAGAGAATGATCCGCAAGATGTCTACTCAGTTCATCTGCATAGATGGAGTGTTGTATAAACGACAGGCTGATGGTATCCAGTTGAGGTGCTTGGATGAGAAAGACGCCAAGAGGGAAATGGAAGAAACGCACGCCGGCGTATGCGGAGCCCATATGAACGGGCTGACATTGGCCAAAAAGATTATGAGACAAGGATTCTTCTGGCTCACCATGGATAACAATTGCTCGAAGTATGTAAAGCAGTGTCAATTATGCCAACAATATGCAGATTTAAGGCACTTGCCCGTTTCAGAATTGCATAATTTGACATCGCCTTGGCCGTTCGCAGCTTGGGGGATTGATATTATTGGGGAAATACGCCCTACGGCCTCCAATGGGCATAGATACATCATTGTCGCCATCGACTATTTTACCAAGTGGGTAGAAGCTGAGTCTTTCAAAAAAGTTAATACTGGGATATGGCGAAATTCATCGAGAAAAATTTGATATGTAGTTATGGCCTCCCACACCACATGGTATCTGACAACGGGGTCCAGTTCATGGCCGAAACGAGGAAGTTACTCCAGAAATATGGTATTGAGCATCACAAGTCTTCTCCATGTCGTCCTCAAGCCAACGGGGCAGTAGAAGCTGCCAACAAGAATGTCAAGAGGATCCTGGCTAAGATGGTCCAGAATTACAAAGATTGGGCAGAAAAATTGCCTTGTGTGCTTCGATGCTAAAGAATCACCGTCGAAACCTCTACAAAAGTCATAGGGGGCAGAAGCAGCATGGCTGATCGTTGTAAAGTTCAAACCTTTAAGATAGCCTAGATCCTGGAAGCTGAAAGGGGCACAACAATGGCAGCGGCAGTTAAACGCATCAGGCAAGGACGAATCGTGGGATTACTACCACAGCTGGATCTATCAGAAAATGCTCTGCTCGACCATTCATGAGGGAGGTTAGAAAGTATCCAATGAAAGAGGGAGGTTCAGTCTTTGAGCAAATGAGACCAAGAGTTCCGAACAAATAAGGTAAGTTCAGGCCGATGTGAGTAGGGCCCATGCGTTCTTCAGAAGTTGTTATCCGAGACAGCAACAATAGGCAGCAATAGAGATGACTTCAAAGAACTAGTCAACATCGATGAACTCAAGAGGGTCCATGGCTAAAGACTTAAAAATCAAAAGAAGAGAATAAAAGCCCCGAGGGTCGAAAACCGGAAAAAGGCGGCCTTGCTAAAATTGGGCGCCTCGTCAGGGTGAAAACTGAAAAAAGGCATCCTGGGCAAAAATTAGAGGCTTAAGAGAAAATATCCAATCAAGAAAACCCGAGAGGGCTGGTTGGAGACAGGAGTTTGATGCTTATAAGATATACTCTGAGATTAAATATAGTTTTTCATTTTGAATCGATGTTAGATAATAATCATGTGTAGAGAAATCATACTGAAATGTATACAATCTTTGCAAATACATGTGTTCATTATTTTCTAGTTTATTTATGAAAAGAGAAATGTTGTTCATTGCTGAATGCATGAAATCTAAATGACTACGCTCTGCTACTACTCTCACTATCCAGATGTCTAAGTCAATGAGTTATGTTATCCACTGTGAGACTAAGCACCCACCTCTTGAGTGCATTAGGGGGAATGAAAGAACAACCCCCGATAGATGGCATAATAGTCTTCACCGGCAGCTTGCCCAGAGGCTATGGTATCTAGAGGTAAAAGCCGAAGATAAAGGTCCACTTTGGAAAGGTAGTGATGCCTCACTACGTCGTTAATCCCTCTGAACTATTGAACACTATAGGTGGTAGTGTAAAGGGCAGCTTCATGAAGCCCTAAAGAACCCGATCCTTATCTGCTACTTCACCCAATCTAGCAACACATTCATCAAAGATAGGCCATAGAATGCAACCGATGCTAAGGAGAAAATGTCTTAGAGAATAACTGCTATTTACCCTAGGAAGAGGCTTTGATAGTAGCTTCAACTTTTCTTGCAGCTGTACCTGAAAGGCGGGAAAGTCTCAAAAAGAAAAAAAAAAGAGGCCGTTAGAGATGAAAACCGTAATTGGTGCTCTAAGCAAAAGTTAGGCCAAAGGGCAGGGTGAAAACCTGAGAACAGGCAGTATGTCCTTCAAAAACTGAAATGAATAAAAGCCGCTGAACTGGGTTGGATCCAGTCCAGGCAAAAATTAGACACAGGGTTATGTGAAAATCCCTAAATGGACGCATTTCCCACTAAGAAAAGCTAGTGTGAAAATCTCTTTGGTTTTGTTTTCTTCTCGTGAAACGTGTGGGACCAAATCCAACCAAATTTTCATCCAAAAAGGTAAAATCTGAGGGTAAATATTCTGGACACGAGTTCTATTTAATTTATTTTAGTTATTTTCATATTTTTCTTAACCTTAGTTTATTTTATTATTTATTATTCTTATAATCTTATTTTGATTGTTTTGGTTTATTTTGGATTTTTTTTTTGTTACTAACATGTTTTATTTATTTTTGTGAAACGCCATTTTTTTATTTTTTGATAGATTGAGATTGAGATGAGGTCACCGTTCACACCCTGGGAGTACTCCTTTTGGTTAATTCTATTAACTTTAACCTTTTGTTAACGCATTTATTTATTTATTCTTAGTCTCCATTATATGTAAATTATTTTGTCTCGTGCAATGCCCAAAATAAACAAATGTTTTATAGTAATTAATTGGGATTTTTAACAAAGCCAAGGACCAATGTCCTATTTTTCTTATCCAATGAATTTATCACCGAAAATTGTTTTTATAATAATCAAAGTCAAGGACCAATGTCCTCATGAAAAAAGGTGAGGTGGCACTACCCTAGAGTGACACCCGGATTCCACTAGTATCCCCTCACAAAATCTGATTTGTTTAACTTAATTAATTCCCAATATCACTTAATTAATCCACTTTAATCTTAATCATGCACATTTACCAATTAGCCACTTAAACTTATTTATTTGATCAATTGAGTACTCAATTTCATTACACTTAAATCCAGAATTTAACATACTCTAAATTAAACTTACCCAAATACCCTAATTAGGTCAAATTTACTACTAGGGTATAATTCTGGCCATTACAGTTATAATGGACAAACTATATAGAGCTTGTCCCATTAGTGCATAAGGATATATTGCCTTAGCCAATTTGGTTGAGTTCCTTTTTTGTGAGGTTAATGTTAATGAAAAGGATAGATTGAGAATGACATTAGGGTCATGATTATGATAGAATGCAAACGATTTGTAACTCAAATTTTGGAGATTCTACTTTTAGAGAAAGATTTTCTGATATATAATGACACTAGTAAGAATGATTTGGACTGTATGATGATGATGTAAGGTGGCATATTGTGACAATGACAGTTGATGCTGATTTGAGTGAGATGACTTGCTATTTGGATAGCAACGTTGATGCTTTCCCAAGTAGGCTATCATTTTTTCTAGATAATAGCATTTGGAAGAAAGGAAAATAAGAAGTTTAAGTAAATATCAAAATGGTTTATAACTATGCTATGAGACAGGAAGTAGTAAGGTGGGTTATGTGAAAAGTAAAGTGTCTATGATCGGATTTTTGAATAGTGATAAAGGCAGCAATTGTTATAGTGATTATGATTGAATTGGAAATCATCTAATGGAAGGAAAATTATATGGGGTTTGATTAAATTAGTTTTTCATAGGTTTGAGTATAACAGTGGATAAGAAATTTGTTATGGACTTTATAGTTATTTTCATTGAAAAATTGTGTGAGGTAATAATGAATTAGAGTATTTTGAAGCTAAGAGATTTAAATTATGTTAGGAATTAAGTGAATGTAAAGAGATACAATAAGGAGTTATGTGAAAAGTAGAGTAAATGAAGATAAATAAGTATATGAGAAATAAGTGTATTGAAACGAGTGAAGTATATATGTTATAACTGTAAAATGTAAATGTTATATGATTATATAGAAGTCATACGTATGAATGGTAATGATGTGGAGTATAGCATATGAACTATTTGAAGTAAGTGAATTTCGAGGACGAAATTCTTTAAGGGGGAGAGAGTTGTACGGGCCCGAAGTGCACCCTAGTTGGATTTGAAGGTGTCTTGAGTACCAAAGTGATTGAAATGTGAAATTGACTAATTGAGATGGTTAAATGTAGTTGAGGATACATCTAGTATTAATCAAAAGATTGAGGGCAAATTAGTAATTTGACATTTATATACCGTAAGGCAAGAAATGATGTCTTGGACTTCCTAAAAATAATCTGAATATAAGGATGTGCTTGTATTAATGAGTAGAATCATACGGTAAAGAGAAATTAATTTTACAGTGACATGAAATTTTGGGTTATTAGACTGGTATAAGTGAACTGGACCGAGAAACTTCTCGGATTGACTTGAAAATATTAGTGTAAGCTAATTAATATATTCTAAGAATTTTAAAATCATTTTTATGAGGAATTGAGCTCGAGAAGTGAGAGAAATAAAAGTTAAGGGTAAATTAGTCATTTCATATATATGGATTGAATTGATAGAAATAATTAACTTTGTGGACCAATGTTTGAGGATGGAAGGATTATATGTCAAAAGTATGAAGCAATAAGAGATAAAGGATCAAATTGGAAGTTTGTATAAAAATCTAAAAAGGAACTAATTAGAGAGTGATAAGTGTGGGAGTGGATAAGTATAAAAGATTTGGGGAGATAAGTTAGTTGACCAACTTAAAGCAAAAAGGAGTTTGGCTTTTTGTGTGGGGGAGTATGGCCAGCCAAATGAGAAGGGAAAAGAGAGGAGAATTCCTCATCTTCTTCCTCACGCCACCCTCCCTAAAATAAAAACACAAAGTGGAGATTTTTGACTTTCTAAGTTCAAGTGTTTTGGATGGAGGATTTGTATGAGAAAGGTAAGGAAATAAGCCTCTAATTTCATTATTTTCTTCTTAAATAGTTAAAAAGACTAATTAATGATATGTATGGGTTTTTGATGAGGGATTTGGATGATGATGACCATGAAAGAGTGAGAAAGAAAGAAAGAAAGAGCTACTAAAGATGAAGGAGCCATCAAATGAGGTTTACGAATTATTGTGCTGATTTTTGTGTTATAAAATAGTTATTGATAAATTGAATGTTTGGAGGTGTTTATATATGTGTTATGTTGAGGCAGATTGAATTTGGTGAATTGATGTTGTCAAATGAGTTGATTATAGGACTATTGAATTACATAGTGTAGTTCTACCCATAGGTGTGGAATGACCTTTGATGGCTATTTTGGGTATAAGTAGAGTTTGAGAAGTCCAAATGAAGTGATTCTAGTTCTGTTAGAACCATTACATTCATGCCTATTAAAGTGTTAGAAATGAACATGAGCTAATTCTAGCTATAAGATCCTCAAAAGTTGCCAAAACGGAACCATTTCTATTTTGGCCGAGTGACTGGAACCAGTTCTACCGTTGGTGAAATCTAACCTCAGTCCAGTTTTTGGGCTGTAGATTGAGTTGGGAATCTCAACATTAGGTGATTCTAGATGCATTTGAACTGTAACTTCTATAACCACAAATGTCTTAGAGATAGCCATAATTTATTTCTAGTTCTAAGGTCTCCAAAAGTGTCCAAAATAGTAGCCTTTTTCCTGGTGCAGTGCTTCGGAGCAGTCTGTGTTCAGGATGTCATATCTCCTAGGTTATAGCTCCAATTGACCTGAAATTTGTTCCATTAGAAATTTAACATCTTGGGAATCATTTTTTAAGAGATAACTTTGGATAATAATGACGTTTACTTATTTATTATGAGTGGATAATTGGGGTTAGAAATATTTTTTTAGAGTGGAGCAACGTTGTGTTTCTAGAAATACACAGCTGTGCCCCGAGAAGCACAGTTGTGCCCGCTCAAACACAGCCCTACTTCGCAAAGGCACAACTAGAACATTGGGAAAGTTTCTCTCGCCTCGGAGATCCTAAGACTGCACTTAGTATCCATTTTGGGCCAACCAGAGGGGTCTTGGAAGGTAAACCTCTCGCCCTAATGAGCCTAGGATTAACTCTAAAGTCTCGTGACACAAGAGGTGTCTTGGAAGGTAAACCTCTCGCCTCTTTGAGCCCAAAGACCAGAGCTGGATTCGGGATTTCTCATCTATTTCTACCTCGATTATTTTATGATCAAATTTTAATTATCATTAATTCGCTCTCTCTCCACACGATGCAATTGATTGAAGGCGCATTTATCCATTTAAGAGCGTAAGATAAAATAGAATTAAAGCGTAAAAAGCATAAAATAAAATTACAATAATACTAAGGGCAGAATACAACCCTCATTGCAAAGAGTGCAATACATGCATAAAACGGGTTATTCATTTAGATGGGAACGTTGGTTCCAGACTACTTATTATAAAAAGATATAAAATTATTGAATAAGTTTAAATATTTGTTTGAGATGAAAACCAGGACATTGGTCCAGTTTTATCAACCAATATGTTATTTGGTAGAAAACATTTGTGTGGTGGTTCTTTTTAAGAGCGGTCGAAAATCGTTTTATTATTACAGACCACAAATACATAAAATAAAATAAAATAGTGATTACATATTTCTCGAATAAATAAATAATAAATTCATCCTAATTTACCTGTTCCGACCATACTTCTCAGAAGAACCACATGCCTCCCGCATTGCAGTTAAAATAGAAAAATGATATTGGTTAATCGTGAATAAGTAAACAATTGAATAAATAAATAAACAAATGAATGATTGAATAAAGTAAATTGGAAAAATAATTAAAGTTAATAATGGATTAAATTAAATTAAATGATAAATAAATCGATAAATGAATAATTAATTAAACAAATTATTAATGAAATAAATTGATAGTTAATTTAGTGTAATTAATGGATATGCAATATGAATGATAATTATAATAATAAAATAAAAATAATAAGGCTTGCGGTAATATCATAAAATAATAATGCTAAGATATATAAATTAAATAATATTAATAATAATAGCAAGGAAAGTAAAATAAACATAAATTGATTAGTGCTAATAACAATTATAAACAATATAACACCATAATGCATAAATCAAATAAATTAGATAATAATAATGTAAACTAGTAAATTAATAAGTAATAATAATAATACTAAAAACAGAATATTAAATAAACACCATAATAACAATAATAATAATAATAATAATAATAATATAAACACAGAATAATAAATAAACATAATAATAATAATAATAATAATAATAATAATAATAATAATAATAATATAATATTAATAAACAGAAGATAAATAATAATAATAATAATAATAATAATAATAATAATAATAATAATAATATTACAGGAAATTAATAAATACTAATAATAATAATAATAATAATAATAACAGAATAATAAATATTAAATAAAATAATAAAAATAATAAAAACAGAAATATTAATAAATATTAATAATAATAATAAATAAATAAATAATAATATTAATTAATATTAATTAATAATATATTAAAATAAATAAATATAAAATAGGCTCACCGGATTTCCCTCGCCGGAGGCTCGTTGGAGCGGCCGTTGGAGACACCGCCAACACCGGATGGTAGATCGGAGCGTCGGGAGTCGAACGCCAGTGGTCACGCGCCGGAATGTCGCCGGAATAGGTCGAAAGTTGCGTCGGCAGCGTCCTCTCTTCTCTCGCCGATCTCCTCCACGCCGGCGACTGCGGCTGATCGGCGACCACCATCAGCTTCGTCCGGGTCTCCTCTTTACTACGGCGGGGCGCATGCGGCGGTTCGGCGCCGTGGCTGGCCGGCGGAGGGCTCGCCTCCTTCCTCTTTCTTTTTTCTTTTTCTCTTCTCTCTGGCGTCGTGGGTCTATGGCTGCTGTGTGTTTTTCGTTGGCCCTCCCTCTCTTTTCTTATTTCTTCTTTTATCTCCTCTTTGATTTCTCTTTTGTTTTCCTTTTCTATTTGCCTTTCTTGCTCTCTGTTTCTTTTCTTTTTCTTTTACCTCTTTGGCTTGTTCTTGGTCTTATGGCCGGCCACCACTCTCTGTTCTTGCTCTCCCTTCTCTTCTATTTCTTTTTCTTTCTTTTTTGTTCCAGCCGAGAGAGAGAGCCCCCATTTCCCTTCATTCTTTTCTTCTTATACCCTAAAATTAGGGTTAGTTTTTGGGTCATAATGGTAATTTCCTCCATTTTTAGTTTTTTAATTACTTTAACTTAATTAAATAACACACATTAATTAATTTAAACATTACATATTAATTAAACATTACATATTAATTACATTACATATTTTACATCTTAATATAATTAATCTATTTAATGTATCATATAATTTATCTAATTAATTAAACACTTTACATATTAACTAATTAATCTTTAATCTTTTATGCATTTTAATTAACTAATTAAACTTACAATATTAATAAATTAAATTAACCCAACATTAATAATTAACTTCTAATTTTATCTACCTAATCTATATTATATATTTTTTCGGAGGGAATTACTAAGGACCCAAAAATCACTTTTTGATATCAAACCCGACTCGGGACCCGGTGTCTATAGTTGCCCCCAATTTTGGAGAAGCTAGTGTATAGACACCTAGGTGAGCCAAAATTCAAAGGAAGAAGAGAGAGAATTACATACCTGGGGATGTCGGACCTTACCTTGTTGCGTAGGTACATGTGCCCTTACCGGTCTCGTCTCGACCTGTTTCTGCTTGCCTCGTCTCGGCTCACGCAGTTTTGGTGAGATGTAGTGCTCTCTGACTACAACCTCTAGTTGTGGCTTGTTCTACCATGAGTGTTCCGCTAGCCTCGTCTCGGCCTGCACGGAGTTTGTGAGATGTAGTGCTCTCTGACTACAACCTCGATCTGTGAGATGTAGTACTTTCTGACTATAATCCCGGTTCGCGATCTGTTCTATCGCTGGCGCCCCGCTAACCTCGTCTCAGTCTGCACGGTGGCTGGTTTGTACCGCTAGCCTCGTCTTGGCCTGCACGGGGTGAGGTGTAGCTTCTCTAACTCCAACCTCGATATGAAGAGTCGTGTTTCTTTAACCGCAACTTCTGCTTCTGCTGGCCTCATCTCGGCTTGCGCAGAGTTGAAGAGATGTAGCGCTCTCTGGCTACAAACTCGATGTGAAGAGCAGTATTTTTCTAACCACAGCTTCCGCTTCTGCTGGCCTCATCTCGGCTTGCACAGGGTTGAAGAGATGTAGCGCTCTCTGGCTACAAACCTGCTGTGAAGAGCAGTGTTTTTCTAACTGCAACTTCTGCTTCTGCTGGCCTCATCTCAGCTTGCGCAGTGTTGAGGAGATGTAGCACTCTCTGACTACAAACTCGATATGAAGAGCAGTGTTTCTCTAACTGTAGCTTCGATTGGTGAGAAACGGTACTCTCTGACCACAGTCTCGAGGTGAAGAGTAGTATTCTCTAACTACAACTTCGATTGTTGAGAAGCGGTACTCTCTGACCACAGTCTCGAGGTGAAGAGTAGTATTCTCTAACTATAACTTCGATTGTTGAGAAGCGGTACTCTCTGACCACAGTCTCTGCTTGTTGGCATTCTCTGGCTAACCCCCATCCGGCTAGTATAAAGTCTGATCTGCTAACCTCCATTCGGCTAGTACGATTTTCTGATCTGCTAACCTCCATTTGGCTGCAAGGTGTGTAGCACTCTCTGGCTGCCTTGTGAACTATGAGATGTAGCACTCTCTGGCTACAATCTCGGTGTGAAGAGCAGTGTTCTCTAGCTGCAACTTCGATTGTGAAGTTCCCTTACTAACCTCCATCCGATCTTGAAGGTGCGTAGCACTCTCTGGCTACCGCGTGAACTGTGAGATGCAGCACTCTCTGGCTACAATCTTGATGTGAAGAGCGGTGTTTCTCTAACCACAGCTTCGATCTAAAGTTCCCTTGCTAACCCCCATCCGATTTGTAAGGTGCGTAGCGCTCTCTGGCTGCCGCGTGAACCGTGAGATACAGCACTCTCTGGCTACAATCCCGATGTGAAGAGCAGTGTTTTTCTAACCACAACTTCGATTGTGAGATGCAGTGTTCTCTAACTGCAGTCCAGGTTGCGATCTGCTCTATCGCTGATGTTTTTCTTGAACTTTCTTTTTTTCTGCAAAAAAGGAAAACGCAAATTTGTAGGGTAAATTATAAAAGAGACACGTACCTGTGGCAATACCTGCCTATTGGGGTCATTGTCAACTGGGAGACTTTGATGCTCACTGAGAGGCTTTGATACTCACTGGGAGGTTTTGATGCTCAGGCTTGGTGCTTACTGGGAGACTTGGATGCTCGGTTGCCCTGTTCTGGGTAGTGCCTGACAACGTTGAGCTAAACCTGCCTCTCGGATCATCTCAGGATTGAAGGGATTTGGAATATTCTTGAAAATAACCGCATGGTTTCAAAGAGACTGAGAAAAGGCCTTAAAACTAATGCTCCGAGGAGACTGAGAATGCCTGTGAAAAAGGTCTTCAAGAGAATGCTCCGAAGAGACTGAGAATGCCTTTAAAGAAGGACTTAAAAGATAATTTGATAAAGGACTTTACAAGTTACCGCATGGTTTCAACTTGCGCATGTTTCTTCTTGACTTCATGATGCCGAAGTTATCGCTTGGTTTGGCTTTTTCCTACAAAATCATTAGCACGAAGGCATATACAAAAGATTGAATCACAAATAAATGATTAATGTACAAGATTATGTGTACACAACTATACGCGTGAAGGATTGAATGCGCATGATATACTGGAAGATATGCAAAAGATCTATGCATGCATGTGAGATGTAAAAATGGATAGACCACATTCTAGGTGGTCAAGAGATTTATTGAGGGTATTGGTTGGTTGCTCACATTGCCTGATACCCCCAAGGATCTAGAAAAGCATCACCATGGCTTCATGGACTCTGACCCATAATCTTTTCAAAGAGAACTGGCTCGTGCGCATTTTTGCCCCCGGACTTGGGTTGACTTGAGAATTGCCTCTTCGGAGGACTTGAGAATTACCTCTTAAGAGAATTTGGAAAGTTTGATTCCTCGGAGGACTTAAAGATTTTGCCTCAGAGGATTTTGGGACATTTTGCCTTCTCAGAGGACTTTGAGATTTCGCCTCCTCAGAGGATTTTTCTTTTTATGCCTCTTCAGAGGACTTTGAGAGGAGTGTCAAGCACCATGTATGCATGGAATGCATGTAAAATGCTATGCATGCAAATGTTCAAGCATGAGAAACGTATGCAGAGGGATAAGAATCGCCTCTTGAGAGGACTCAGAGAATTGATTGCCCCGGAGAGGACTTTGGTTGATTTGCTTTGCCTCTTGAGAGGACTTAGGTTAACTTGCCCCCGGAGAGAATTTTGGTTGATTAAGAATCGCTTTTTCAGAGGGCTTGAGAATTGCCTTTTGAGAAGGCTTTGGAGAATTGCCTTTTCAGAGGATTTAAGCTTGTCTACGTGGGACTGATGCATACTATCTAGTGTGCGTTGGACACCATGTATGCATGGAATGCATGTGAAAGGCTATGCATTTATGAAATGACATGCAAAGGACTATGACCCTGAAATGCTTATGCGTATGTCATATATGCCAATGGCTTATATCAATGTGTAGATTATGGAACATGCGCTAAGCATCGTTATTCTAACATGTTTGCAAATGATCATGAATGAGAGAGACATGCAAAAGTTCATGCGTGATAAATATATACAAGGGATTATGTATGCAAACTATGTGCAAATGACCATGCATGCAAATGATCATGCATGTGGTAAAGAGTCATTCATCGGCATAGATGTAAAAAATCATATGCAAAGACAGGTGGGATATGTTATATACATGAAAGCTATGTAAGGAATTGGGTGTGTGCGATGTGTGCACATACAACTATGTGTATGAAACATATGTAGAAAAAATCATATATATGTGTATTGAATGCATGCGAAAAATGTGGATGCAATATGCTGGCAAAGGATATGCCCATAAAGAGCCACATGCGTCAAAAGCACTTATGAAATGTATTTGCTAAAGCTCTTATGCCAAAAGACATGCACCAAGAATTGTACATGTAAAACTATTTATTGAGAATGTTTGCTACAATTGTGTGTAAAAACATTTGCAAAAAGCATATGTACAAAGAATATTGCTGAGAGTGTACGTAAAGTATCATTTTCATGGGTAGTGATAAGAAATACCCCAAGATTATAAAATGAGTGCAACCTATTAGGTACCTCAAACTCGAGTTTCTATCTGCCTTTGAGCATACTGAATGAACCACATTCTCAACTGATTCAATCTCATCAAAAGAATTCGGGAGTCATTCCTAATGAAGTGCAAGAAAGTAAACACGTAAGTATCGATGTTTACTAAATCAGCATGTGAATATGAGGCATACCATGCGATCTCTGTGTGTATGTGCAAAGGCCAAAACAGAGTTTTTCATCACTTGAAAGCAAATTCTAATTGCAACTTTGGAGACAAGACTCAACTCGAATGCAAATGCACTCGTGGCTTCCCGCTTGAAGCTCAAGAGACACCATACGCCTCTTCCTACGTACCAAACCTTATCAAAAGGTCATCTCCGCTAATTAGATAAGGCCAAACTAAGAATCAAGAGGTCTTACTTTGGTTGTAACGTTAGGCTTAGGTAATTGGCTATCAAAGGAGGATCAGGTCGCTAGAGAAAAACAGCCGCAGCGTTCATTTGGATGATGGAATCATTTTCAGACTAATTGTATACTGTCCAGATACTCTTGAATTTAGACTTGGTAACACTCTGACTTATCAAGCTCAACATAACAATTTAGTCAAAAAGATAACCACCAAACTCGTCAAGGGGTACTATCTTGGGCCCTACCATTTTTCTTCTCTTTTTTCTTTTTTCTTGTTTTTTTTTTCGAATTTTTTTATTTTTTATTTTTTCTTCAATTTCTTTATTTTTCTTGTTTTGTTTCTTATTTTTTTTTATTTTTTTTTGTTTTTCTTTTCCCAAGCTCATGTCTCTAACTACACAAAAAGTTTATCGATGAATCAAACCCCTTTCCAGAAGTGTAGCCTAAAGATTATCGATGATTGAAAATTTTTCTCAAGGGGTATTATTGGTAGCTCAAAGAAATGTTAAAAATTGAGGCTCTTTTCCCCAAAGTGTAAATCCATTTTCATCGGGGCAATTTTTGGTAACCCCAAAAAAATTATCGATGATTGAAATTTTCTTCTCGAAGTGTAGACCCCCTTTTATCGGAGCAAGTTTTGATAGCTCAAAAGAATATCGTAATGTGCATCCATCTTTACTAGAGCGGCCATTCTTCTAAGGGGAAGCCAAAATCATTTTAGGCGAAAGGTAGTTTTAATGTATATAACAACAAAACTGGCACGCATTTAGCATACCAAAATAAAGGCTTAAGGGGCTATTAAGCGATTGTAAAATAAGGGTAGGAATTGGTCATTTAGAGAGCTATACAAAGAAATAGTTGCCTAAATCATTTTCCAGATTCAGCCTTATCCAGGGGTCGCTTTGACGGGTAATCGAAAAGGTTCTAGTGCTCTTAGTGAGTTTTCATCCAATCCCCTAATTGCAACTAGTTTTTTCAGTTTTGTTTTCAAAACGGGCCAAAAGTGCTCGAAATTTAGACATTACATGATATAGTCAAATATTTTCACGTGATTTAGCTCTTAAAGACCAAACATATATACCTCTTACTTAATTCAAAGTGGAATAAAACTCATATTTCTAGAGTTAAGATCAAATCCATTCATAATTGAGAACTACTTAGGCAGAGTCGAACCGTGAATCAGAGGTACCTTAATGAGGATACAGCTTAACACAAAAATATTTTTATTCTATCAAAAATGTATATGCACAAAAATCGTGTAGGCACAAAAACTCTTTTTTTTTTTTGAATATGCACAAACTATGCGTTAAAAATCATGTATATTGAATGGCATATGCAATAGCGTCATGTATATTAGCAATGCGTGTAACGAACTGTATGTGCGAAACATGTGTAAAAATATTTGTATAAAAATGCGTACATGAAATATGTGCAAAGATGTGTGTGTGTAAAACACCTGCGAAAAAATGTGTGTAAACACTGCATGATAAATGACGTGCATGCATAACTTTGCAATGTACATGTATACGATGAAAGCATGAGTACAACCTATGGCACAGTATGGGGATGAATGTTCATGATATATGGTACATGTGGACACGGCATGATTTAGACAAGATACGAATGCATGATGTAAGGTGAAGACGACCTAGCATGGTAATATGCACCAATGAGTCGCGAGGAGTGGCAAAACTCACATATATAGAAGTGCAAAGCATATACAGATAATGCACATGAGATGGGACACAGCATAAGAATGGTTGTGTACAGTGAGCGGAGTATGCGTGCAATACGAGGTATGCAATGAAAGTGTCTGCATGAAACAAATAGCGTTCACAAAGTATGCATATTTACATGGTATGAGCATGCAAGACATGCATTGGTATATACAATGACTAACGTGCATGATGAAGAAATTATATGTACATGGCATAATTCACGTATGATAGTACATGTTCATGATATGGTGTACAATGTGAAAAATGCAAGGTATTTTCTGTGTTTGATGTCTAGCCTAATGAAGTATGCTAATGTGTGCACACTATGACATGCAGCAGTATATGTATGTTCCAGGGCACAATGTTAATGTACATGTGTAATGTGAGCATACGGATATGTACATGCTATGACACATGGTGAATGCATTATTTTGATTTGATATTATTATTATTATTTTTTTTTTTTTGCATTTTTTTTTGTGTCACGGGGACAGTATGTCTATACTTGCTATAATGCATGTTAATAAGTACATCCGATGATGTATGCTGTATATATAGATAATGGCGCACAATGGATGTCATAAAGAATGTTAATATGTATGTATTGCGACAAGCATTATTATGTGCATGCATGATAAACGTGTTATATTTATATTCACAAATTATGATACAGGCAATCTTATATACAGAGTGCACGGATTATAAAAATAATTACACATGAGACAAAATGCATGTGTTTTATTTATTATTATTGCTCATAAACTCATCAGTCAGAAGGTTTCGCTCTTCCTTGACTCTCCTATCCAGCCCATGATACCTGTCTACCGCCGAACCTACTAAATTGAAGCAAGAATACTCCACTTTTTGCTTCCTACTTAGCCCCGCGCCCTTCATCGCTAAAGTGTATTGCTTGATATGGGCAAAAGGGTCTGAAGTACCATCCATCTTCGGTAGCTCAGGCATTTTAAATCTCTGATGTAACAATTCCTCATTTCTTGAATCTCTGTCCTCGGGATTGATTTCTTTCCCAACTGATGGCAAAAATATTCAAATTGTTGGAATAATGCATGGATGATAATATACAATGCGTGAGCATAAACAACCACATGCAAGCAAGTAAAACCTTCCAACCTTATTACCCCCACACACGAGGTCGTGCGGTCTATTTGTTAGGCGGGGTTGACTCATGGGTTAACAGGGAACCCAATAGGCACGTATAGTGCACGGTGAAAAAAACCGACAGTATAACCTCCCTTAAGTAATGCACAAGCGAATGGATAGTGATCATCATGTATTTAGACGTTCCAAAAATTTCGACATGGCCCTACCGGGGCATGGAAGCCTTTGGCTAGGTTACCAAGAGAGACATCTGGACTCACCCAATACATAAGGATCCACACAGCAAGCATGGAATTACGGTTCATATCACCTGTGGAAAGTAGCTACGGCCATTACATGAGCTTTGGACAAGGGAGATGTTACTTTAGGGCTACCCAAGCATGATCCCTGCCGACAGGTCTAGCTCATCACGAGCATAACAACCGATCGGGTCATCATTTTGATATACCATTGAGGTATGAGGCTTGGGCTGGTGATTATCCTTAACACTTCCCCAAATTGAGTGAAAATGGGGTCGTGCTTCAGGAACGCACCGGGGCTAAAAGAGGGACCAAACTAGCATATTCTAAGGCTCTAATGAGATGCGAATGCAAATTTGAGAGAAAACAAATTTGTGAATTAAATTTTAATCATAAATGTTAAATGAGGTATTTTCAAATTGAAATCTTGAACCATATCGTCCCCAGTGGAGTCGCCATTGTGACGCGCGCCGGATCCCCCCGGCCGCCCATGGGACCGCCCGCTTGAGGGCGATCGGGGCATTTGTGGGTCCGTTGTCAGCTTGTAATAAATCGCAAGTGCATCTATGTTGGGCAACAAGGAGGTTTCATGGAGTCGCCACCCAATAGAACATTGGGAAAGTTTCTCTCGCCTCGGAGAGCCTAAGACTGCGCTTAGTATCCATTTTGGGCCAACCAGAGGGGTCTTGGAAGGTAAACCTCTCGCCCTAAGGAGCCTAGGATTAACGCTAAAGTCTCGTGACACAAGAGGTGTCTTGGAGGGTAAACCTCTCGCCTCTTTGAGCCCAAAGACCAGAGCTGGGTTCAGGATTTCTCATCTATTTCTACCTCGATTATTTTATGATCAAATTTTAATTATCATTAATTCGCTCTCTCTCCACATGATGCAATTGATTGAAGGCGCATTTATCCATTTAAGAGCGTAAGATAAAATAGAATTAAAGCGTAAAAAGTATAAAATAAAATTACAATAATACTAAGGGCAAAATACAACCCTCATTGCAAAGAGTGCAATACATGCATAAAAAGGGTTATTCATTTAGATGGGAACGTTGGTTCCAGACTACTTATTATAAAAAGATATAAAATTATTGAATAAGTTTAAATCTTTATTTGAGATGAAAACCAGGACATTGGTCCAGTTTTATCAACCAATATTTTATTTGGTAGAAAACATTTGTGTGGTGGTTCTTTTTAAGAGCGGTCGAAAATCGTTTTATTATTACAGACCACAAATACATAAAATAAAATAAAATAGTGATTACATATTTCTCGAATAAATAAATAATAAATTCAAACTAATTTACCTGTTCCGACCATACTTCTCAGAAGAACCACATGCCTCCCGCATTGCAGTTAAAATAGAAAAATGATATTGGTTAATCGTGAATAAGTAAACAATTGAATAAATAAATAAACAAATGAATGATTGAATAAAGTAAATTGGAAAAATAATTAAAGTTAATAATGGATTAAATTAAATTAAATGATAAATAAATCGATAAATGAATAATTAATTAAACAAATTATTAATGAAATAAATTGATAGTTAATTTAGTGTAATTAATGGATATGCAATATGAATGATAATTATAATAATAAAATAAAAATAAAAAGGCTTGCGGTAATATCATAAAATAATAATGCTAAGATATATAAATTAAATAATATTAATAATAATAGCAAGGAAAGTAAAATAAACATAAATTGATTAGTGCTAATAACAATTATAAACAATATAACACCATAATGCATAAATCAAATAAATTAGATAATAATAATGTAAACTAGTAAATTAATAAGTAATAATAATAATACTAAAAACAGAATATTAAATAAACACCATAATAACAATAATAATAATAATAATAATAATAATAATAATAATAATAATAATAATAATAATAATAATAATAATAATAATAATAATATAAACACAGAATAATAATAATAATAATAATAATAATAATAATAATAATAATAATAATAATATAATATTAATAAACAGAAGATAAATAATAATAATAATAATAATAATAATAATAATATTATTATTATTATTATTATTATTATAGGAAATTAATAAATACTAATAATAATAATAATAATAATAATAATAATATATAATAATTCAGAAAATCAAATAATAATAATAATAATAATAATAATAACAGAATAATAAATATTAAATAAAATAATAAAAATAATAAAAACAGAATTATAAATAAATATTAATAATAATAATAATAAATAAATAAATAAATAAATAATAATATTAATTAATATTAATTAATAATATATTAAAATAAATAAATATAAAATAGGCTCACCGGATTTCCCTCGCCGGAGGCTCGTCGGAGCGGCCGTTGGAGACACCGCCAACACCGGATGGTAGATCGGAGCGCCGGGAGTCGAACGCCGGTGGTCACGCGCCGGAATAGGTCGGAAGTCGCGTCGGCAGCATCCTCTCTTCTATCGCCGATCTCCTCCACGCCGGCGACTGCAGCTCATCGGCGACCACCATCAGCTTCGTCCGGGTCTCCTCTTCACTCCGGCGGGGCGCGTGCGGCGGTTCGGACCCGTGGCTGGCCGGCGGAGGGCTCACCTCCTTCCTCTTCCTTTTTTCTTTTTCTCTTCTCTCCGGCGTCGTGGGTCTATGGCTGCTGTGTGTTTTTCGTTGGCCCTCCCTCTCTTTTCTTATTTCTTCTTTTATCTCCTCTTTGATATCTCTTTTGTTTTCCTTTTCTATTTGCCTTTCTTGCTCTCTGTTTCTTTTCTTTTCTTTTTCTTTTACCTCTTTGGCTTGTTCTTGGTCTTATGGCCGGCCACCACTCTCTGTTCTTGCTCTCCCTTCTCTTCTTTTTCTTTTTCTTTCTTTTTTGTTCCAGCCGAGAGAGAGAGCCCCCATTTCCCTTCATTCTTTTCTTCTTATACCCTAAAATTAGGGTTAGTTTTTGGGTCATAATGGTAATTTCCTCCATTTTTAGTTTTTTAATTACTTTAACTTAATTAAATAACACACATTAATTAATTTAAACATTACATATTAATTAAACATTACATATTAATTACATTACATATTTTACATCTTAATATAATTAATCTATTTAATATATCATATAATTTATCTAATTAATTAAACACTTTACATATTAACTAATTAATCTTTAATCTTTTATGCATTTTAATTAACTAATTAAACTTACAATATTAATAAATTAAATTAACCCAACATTAATAATTAACTTCTAATTTTATCTACCTAATCTATATTATATATTTTTTCGGAGGGAATTACTAAGGACCCAAAAATCACTTTTTGACATCAAACCCGACTCGGGACCCGGTGTCTACAAATGGTAAAATTGACAACATTAAAGATTAACAGTGTAAATGATAGTAAAATCGAAAAGTGTAATGGTTAATAGTGTAAGTGATAGTGAAATTGTCAATAGCATGATAGCGATTAATATATTACAGTGTAGTGCTAAAGGTAAAGACATTGATTAGTGATAAGGATAAAAATAGTGAGCGTCACAAAAGTATGTTATAAACCATTTAAAAGATTTAGAAATAATCATCTCTAAAATCTAAATACAGTAAAATAATTAAGTGATCAAGTATGTAGGATTAGTATAGAAAACTTAGGATAAGTATCCGCCACTGGGCATTTTAATGCTCAGCGCGTAGTGTGTTAAATGCGCACAGGTTATAATAGTTAGACGTGGCCGAAGATGTAGAAGCAATTGAAAATTGAGCAATAGCAAGGACCGAAGGATTTGCATGGCATGTATATGAGCATAGTTGGGGAAAGCTATGGTATGGGTAGGTAATTTATGTGTTAATGTATTGTTATGTTATTGTGTATGTATTGTTATGTTGTTAAAAAAAAAAAATTCAGAGCTTTCAAGTGTATTATCAGTGATTGGCAATGTAGTGCAGTGTTGTGACATCCGGTATCCGCATTATTTACGGCTATAAGGGTGTTACATTTATTTTGGTATCACAGCAAAGGTTTAGGCATTCTTAAGATTGGAGTTAGTGTATTAAGGACGAAGTGATACGTATAATGCCATGAATGTGTATTGATAGCAGAAGTGAGTGAAGGTATTGAAGGAAACATAAGGATAGTATAAGTTTACAGAATCGTAAGGGAGTGTAAGGTATGATAATTGATGTAAGTGAATGAGTGGTCTGAACTGAATGACCTCACGATATAGTGATATTGAAATGTGGAAGTGATGCATGAAGAAAATTTCGAGGACAAAGTTTTTATAAGCGGGGGAGAATTGTAATGGCCCAAATACCGGTCTAGAAGTGTTAGTGAATAATTTCAGTGTTATCATAATAATCGCAGCGTCGAACAGTGTAGGGAGTGAGTTTGCCAGTGTCAAAGTTCAATGATAAGTGTGCCGGAAGTATAGCGATTCCGGGATGGGTAATTCCGGGGTGGCTATACAGCGAACCCGGCTGTCCATTTTTAAAATTTTTATTATTTCGCAAAAATGATATGTGGACCATAAGGATTCTACTGATGAAATTTGAACTGAAAACAGAGTTAAATTGACCTCCGAAAGTCATTCTGAAGTTGGCCTTCATTTTGGTTCAATTTGAACTGGGGTTTGACCGAGATTTGACCGAGGGGTTATAAATAGTAAATAAGGCCTAATGGATGTTGAGTATGTAGAATAAGATAATAGAAGTGTTATCTGTGAATTTTGACAGTTTTAGAGGTATATTTTACGGCAAAAGAAAAATTGATCGAATTGGACTGGTTTAAGTGAACCAAGGCCCAAATGGACTCTGATTGAGCTAAAAATTTTTAGGGAGCCCATTTTTGATGTTTTAAGATCAATTGAATTGGTTATAAGTGAAAATAATGAGAGGAACATATAGATGCTTTGGAAAAGTACAATTGAACCGAAAAAGCAAAATTTTGGTTTAAATTAGTTGGACCAGCTTGGGTGGACCGGTTAGGTTCATTAGAGGGCTATATAAGAAGAGAGGAGGCTAGATTTCTCTAGATAAATCCAGCTAAAACCGACCTCCTCCTTCTTCTTCTTCAATACCGAATGGTTTTTCTTCACTTCTTCTCCATTTTTCTTCTTCATTTCTCCAATATTTCCCAAAACTTCAACCTCCTAGACAAATTTAAGCTCCTCTAAAATCATATAGAAGTTATTGGAGTCCATTTGGAGCACTCGAAGTTGGTAAAATCAAGTGTGCAAAGTTTATGTCAAGATTTGAGGTATGTGATTTAAGGGTTTTTAATTTAATTTATTGGTCCCTATGGGGGTTTTTGAGGGTGTAGAACACATTTATGATGTTAGATTTCATATTAGATGTTTTATTTTAAAGTTATGTGGATTTTTTAATTCGGCCACCTTAGGGAATAAAACGGAATGATGGATTTTTAAGGAGTTATGGCATGGGAAGCATGTTTATGATGTGGAGAACAAGAATCTAAGGTGAGTGGATACATTATCCTTCCTTTTCCATTGATTACGTGTAAATTTTAAGTTATGTTTGAGTGTGAAAATGAGATTTAGGCATGTTTAATTAAATCTAATGTGATATTCATAATCCATGGACTTAATATAGTGTATAAATATGATTAGATGAAATTAAAACATATTGGAATGAAAACTCTAGTGTAGGCCGAATGGTTACTAAAAGATTTCATCAAGATCTAATGATGATTATGGTATATAAATGATGGATACAATGTATATAATATGTTTAAAGCATAATAGAGTGATTAAAGGAATTAAAAGAAATTATAATGAAGGCCGAATAGTATATAAAGGGTTTAATTAAGACATATGATGAATTGTGCCATATAAATAATATTTATAGCATGTTTAATATGTAAAGTGTATGAATGAGTGATTAAATGAAATTAAAGTGCATGATGTGAAAAAGTGATTCATTGGCCGAATGGTATTTATAAGGAATAAAGTGTGTATTTTGATAATTAACGTAATGTAATAGCATAATATGATTAAGTGATGATTAATGAGTGTGTATATAAAGTGGAAATTGAAAATGAAGTGTATGAAAAAATAAATATGATGGTACGTACAATGTGATGTTTATATGAATAATGATGAAATATTGCCCTTAGTAGTTGTCTGGTAGTGAAATCTAGTCCAGGATATTGTGACGCGCGCCGAACCTAGCAAAGGCCCTCTTAGGCGAGACCCACTTTTAGGGCTCGAGGAATTGATTCGCGTCTTTTTTGATCTTGGACATCATGAGACATTTTGGATGCCTCATTTCTAATAGAACATTGGAAAGGATCATCTAGCCTCATGTCGCCTTTAGGCACCTTTGAGGTATTTTGGAGTCGCCACCCAATTTACAAGAAATTGGGAAAGGTCTCTAATCTCAGGGGTCTTAAACCAGAAAAGGTGTTTGGAACTTCACTTTTATTAATGACTTAAGTTAAATTTATGAAGGAGTTTTAAGAAATCGAAATTCCATCTCTCATCCCACACGGTCATGCATTGAATTTAAAGTGCATTACAATCATTTTGGAAAGCATTAAATAAAGCAATAAATAAATAAATAAATTACAAGAGTAAAATTTGCCCCAAAAATTAATTACAAAGGCCCAACATGAACAAGTAAATATTTTACAATAAGGGAATAAAATATATCATACATAAATCGGGTCAATTATTGGATTTTAGGAACATTGTTTCCTTTTATTAACTTAGAAAATTGGGGAACTATTTTTGGGCATTTATTGAGAAAACCAGGATGAGTGATCCCATTTTATGAAAATTATTTCCCCATTTGAAGGTGAGATTTTATTGGATAAAATAGGACATTGGTCCATTTTATTAATGAAAAATCCCAATTTTAATTATTGTAAAAAATATGACTTTCTATGATATGGATAAATTTAAAATACATTTTTACATGCAACACATAAAAATAATATAACAAAGAAAATGCGGTAATTAAGAATGCAAACCCAAGTTTTTAAAGGTGTTTAATTTCCTGATCTTCTTGTCCGCTCGGAAATATCACTCAAGGTGAAAAAAGCACGTTTTGGGGCAATTAAAAAGAACAAAATGAAATGTTAGCGAATTAAGTTAAATGAATAATATAATATAAACAAGCATGTAAATTAATCAAATGAATAATTATTTAAATAATAGTACAATCAATTAAACAATTATTTAAATTATATAACAACCAATTAAATTAATTAAATATATACAATCAATTAAATCAACTAAATGTAAATAATCAATTAAATCAATTAAATAAAACATTAAAGATGAGTTAAGCAATTAAATAAATAATACAAACTGCCAACAAATAAATTAAACAACCAATCAAACATTTAATTGAATGAATTAAATAAATTGGACCACTAATTAAACATAAACACTCAGTTAAATATTTATTAGTTTATAAACCACGATATACATCATGCGAATAATTTATTCTAAGTCAAGGTTATTTATGACATACAATAATTAGAGGTGGCAAATGGGTGGGTTGGGCGGGTTTGGGTTGGGTCATAAATGGGTTGGGTCGTAAATGGGTGGGTCATAAATGGGTCAAAAATATATGGGTCATAAATGGGTCAATACCCAAATGGGTTGGGTGGGTTTGGGTCGACCCATTTCATATTTTTTTAATGAAAAATAATTATCGATATAATAACGGAATACTAAAAAAATTATTATAAAAATATTGGCCCAAATGGGTCGGTTGAGATTCAAACGTATCGGGATATCGGTTGACTTATAACTGTCCAATTTATTATTTATTTGGTAAAAATTTTGGCAGTATAATGGCTATATATATAACATATCCTTCCTGCAATTCAAACAATCCATAGTCATACACAGAGGTACAACAACACAATAATTCATAAACCAAGTGGCCATTTTTCCATTTTTAAGCCAATTATATAATTCTAAATTATTTCACTCACTTTCTAAGCTCAATTTCTCCCAAAATTAATTTTATAATTCTTAAAATATATAAATTAGTTTCCCTGCAAAATTTTAGCTCAAACAGAGTCCGTTTCTCGATCTGGTACATTTAAATCAGTCAGTTTTGACAATTTTCAGTGTTATCAAAAAATTAATTTTTCACTGCTAAAAATTTCTAAATATTAATCTAAGTCTATATATATCATTAAAATAATTTTTAGAGGTCATTTGCTATTTTTAGAGCTCCAGTCAAATCTTGGTCAAACCAGGTAACCTTTAAAATGAGCTGGTCTTTTTTTTTTTTTTTTTTTAACTTTTGGAGATCTATTTGAGTTCATTTTTTCTCTACATTCTACCCTCGGACTCCTTATAACTAGTATTTTCCGATGGTCAAATAAAATATTTTTTACTTTCGGGTGTAATTTTTGTCCCCAGTGCACTATTTTCTATCAAAAAATACTATTCACGACTAACCCGATAACTCGGTCATTATAAATCTAACCAACAAAATACGCATACACATTACACAATAATAATACAGCGGGACAGTTTAAGCAAAAGATCTTATTTATTAAGGCAAAAGTTTTTAATATTAAAGAAATAATGAAAAAAAAAACACCCATTGGGCCTAGGAAGAATGATCCAAATGGGTTGTATTTTATGTGGGTAGATTTTGGGTGGGTTTAAATGGGTCAATTTTTTAGTTGGGTTGGGTTTGGGTCAATTTTTTTTGGGTAGGTTTGGGTGAGTTGTTGGGTTTGGGTTAATTTTGACACCTCTAACATACATATTAATATACAAATAAAATAATGATAACACACTAATCAATTACAATAAGCAAATAATGAATAATTTAACAACTAGACTACCTATTACATTAATTATATTAATTAATCTTAATATACAAGCAACCCATGAATAGTTGCAATATCCAGGAATAAATTGATGAACAGAATAATAATATATATAAATATAATGAAATAAAAAAAACACCAAGAACTACATACAATACAAATTAACAAGATCCAACAATGATAAAATATACCATGGCGTGATAAATAACAAATAATGATGAATAAGTGACAACATGAACAGATTATTAACAAGCTTCATGGATAGATAATAAATAACATGGGAATAATTTACATCAACAAAAAATATGCAATATGCATTAATAAGGAACCAAACAAACAAGGAATCATCAGTAATGATAATGAACGCATAAGTCAATCAAAATAACAACATTCTAACAATATGCTACAATAAATATATTAATAGTATAACAAAACAACAACAATATGTTAGTAATACAGATCAATAAAATCAAACAATAATAAATTATACAGTATAGAACAACAAAATCAAGTAAAAAAGAATATATACAACGGGAGAATGAGGGAATATGAATAAAAGAGAAAGAGAGAATAGATCTATCTCAGATATTTACCCTCAGAGATTTGATATTTACTGCAAAATGAAGAAAACTGTGATTTTCCTCTCGATTTGCTTGAGATGAAAATAGAAAAAGTTTGGATTAAAGCTTTTGAATAAACAGTTGAACAAAAACTGAAACTCAAACATTAAGAATTGATTTCTTGGGTTCAAGAATAATTTTTGGATTGATTTGTTGCTCTCAAAGATGCCTTTTCTCTCCAAGTTTTTGCATTTTTTTTACTGTTCAAAAGGACCTCTCTCGACTCTCTTCTATTTTTTCCTTTTATACCTGTTGAGAAAAATAGGTTTTCTCAACGTTTTTAGTTAAAAATTCCTTAATTAACCTCCAAAACCAGATATTTTTCCTTTAAAATCGGATAGGCAGCCTAAATTTTACCACAAAAAGACCCAAAAAAGAGAAAAAATGGTGCACTGGCGAAGAAAAAGATGCGCTTGCTGCGCAACGCGTAGGCCCACGTGTTACGCGACGCGACGTGCGGCTCACAAGGGGATGCCCGCACGCCGTGCAGCGCGACATACGCCCCTGCTGGCGCAAATCACACGGTGACGTGCGCCCCCGCGGGCGCATGTCACCCTCGGCAACGTGCGCCCTACGCAGGTGCACGTCGCTAGACCTAGGGAGCACAGGTCGCCTGTGGGTGGACGCCGTGCCCGCGAGGGCAAGCCCAACGCGTTGGGCGTGTCACCGTAACCCGCACACGTGGCAATAAGGCACCAAAATTTTGAGAATAAAACCCAAAATAAAAATAATAAAAATAAAATAAAAAATAAAAATAAAAATAAAAAGGATTCGACAAGGAAATCGCCATTTCTGAACATTTTACCCATAAATAAGTGTCATTTTCATCATTGGGTAGCTTTGGTCTTAGCTGCCTCAGGACCCGGTGTCTAAAGATATAATTGGCTAGCCATAGGGATTGCATACAGCGGTACGAGTCATGGTGACTCAATATTGATAGGCCAGTGACGGCTTATCTAAGTGTTCAGTGTAAATCAGTGTTTAGTGTAGTGCAGTGCAGTGAAAATGGTCCTACTGGGATCATTTTATAGTGTAATGGGTCTGTGGAGCCCATGTCCCGCATATCCGGTCATTAGATTTTCTATCGGGTCCATACTAGTAGCATAATGGTAAATATGTGATAAGAATAATTAAAATGGTGATAAAAAGTGAAAATGAGTGAAAACATGACTAAAATGAAATAAATAGAAAGTTTACGGGTAAAACAGTAATTTTATAAAAAGTTAGTAAAAAGTGAGCAAGTTAGGTAAAAAGTGTAAGGGTAAGGGTAAAATTGTAATTTTGGCAAAATGTGAGGTTAAAATAGTAAATTAGTGAAAAAGTGATAAAATAAGGACCTAATTGTAATTTAGTGAAATATATAAGGCTAAAAGTGGAATATAAGTGTAAAAAGGATAAAATAGTAATTAAATAAGTAAATAAAGGTAAAAGTGTAAAATGCGAAGTAAATAAGGTTAAAATGGTAATTATTGAATAAGTGAGGGCAAAATGGTAATTATGTGGAAAATGAGGACATAAAGGGAATTAGTGAAAAAGAAAGGACGTGGATAGCATTATGGTAAAATTAAGGACATGAATGTAATTAATGGAAAAGTTAGGACCGTATATGGAATTAACTGAAAAGATTAAGGACTTAAGTCTAGGTAATTATAATTGGTGGAGTAATTATGGAATATGTATATATTTAACGTAATTAAAGTGATTTAATAAATAATATGGTTAAAATGAGATTAATTAATGAATTAGTACAAAAATATGTTAATTGGCAAAATAGTAAGTACAGTTAATTAATTATTGAATTTAAGTGAATCATTATATTGAGGAAAAAGTGAATAAAATATTATAATTAATTAATTATATTGTAGTAGAGAAAAATTATGCATAAGTGAATGAATGATTTAAATGAGTGATTTAAGGATTAAAATGTAATTTGTGAGTTAATAATAATATTAATAGTGAGATTAATTATAACTAGTGGTATGATTGTAATTACAGTGAACTAAATTGGTAATATTGAAAATTAATGAATAATGTGGGGATTAAAGTGTAATGTGAGGAAAATATTATGGAATTGACTAGGTGGAAATTGGTATGCTAAATAATAAAGTAGTGTAATAATGAAATTAAGTAGTGGCAATTTCGTAGATATAAAACAATTAAAGGCTAAATTTTAATTTAGCATAAAGTAAGGGACTAAGTTGCAAATTGACGATATTAAGGCTAAGGAAGGGAATAAAATGTAATTATGCAATAAGAGAGATAATAAATGCGTGTCTGTAATTAGTGAGCGAACAATTAAGAATTTTAGAATAACATTGTTTGATTAAATATTAAGTGAATAAGGGATTAAATTAATTATGATTTAACTATTATGCTAGTAACAATGAAGGGTAAATAGGTATATTAGTGGCGTTATTGTAAATAAGTGAAATTTATTAGGCTTAAACGTAATTGATTATAACAATGCTAGTAATAATATTTAAGTGTAAATGGAAAAGAAATAGACTACTAAGTAAATGAATAGATTGGTTTTATGTACATGTAAATTAAGAGAGGATATTTGGAAATAAATAAATAATAAGGTAGATAATAATGATAATATAAATCAAGTGAAATGGAAAGATAGTGTTTTAAATTGTAAGAAACATAGGGAGATTAAATTGTAAAGTTAATTATTAGGAGGCTATAGTGAATTAAGTTACAACAAAAATTAACTGAATAAAGGTAATAAGAAGGATTAACAAATTAAATGTAGACGAAATAAATTAGAATATTAGAAGTGCCTAATTGAGTATATTGGGAAATAAAGATTTTTATAGTAAAAGTGATAAAGGATAGAGCGATTGATAAATAGTGTTAAGATAAAAGAAAATAGACAGGCCATTATTGTGAATAATAATACAAGTGACCAAAGTCGAATAAAAAATAACATATTAATAATAAAATTTATAATGACATATATGTAGACCAAATGAATAGTAAAAAGAGACAGTTATAGGTCAATCGATAGTTGAGTGATAAGTGAAAATTGTTAAACAAAATGAGTGTCTCAGTGAAATGAAATTGATAAGTGATATGGTAAAGTAAAATTATTGATAAGTGTAGAATCGAAATAGTAAAAGAAGAAATAAGATAGTGATTAAAGTGTAGTGATAACCACACAAGAATAAATGCGATCGAAATTAATTTAAGTAAATGACTTATCGGAAGATTTAACATAGTAAATGATATTAACATAAGAGAGTTAGTGTAGTGTAAAAGAGTAAAGGAAATGTTAGAAACGCAAAGAAAGTAATAGTATTTGATTAGTGTTACTAGTAGTGAAATAATGACAAATTATTAAGTAAGTTGATAAACAATTTAGTGTCCGAAATTAAATTATAATTGAGCATCCAAATTAAGGAAAGAATCTAATAGGTTATTTACAAAGATAAAAGTATTAAAAGGAGATACATATGAAATTGATTGTAAATGACAAACCGAACAAAGCGTTAAGTGACAAGAGACATTAGTGCACACGATAAGTTAGTGATAATAGGAACGAAAATATTAAAACAAATAAATAAGGTAAAGCACCGAAATTGACAAATAATGGTAAAATTGACAACATTAAAGATTAACAGTGTAAATGATAGTGAAATCGAAAAGTGTAATGGTTAACAGTGTAAGTGATAGTGAAATTGTCAATAGCATGATAGCGATTAATATATTATAGTGTAGTGCTAAAGGTAAAGACATTGATTAGTGATAATAGTGACAATGATAAAGATAAAAATAGTGAGCGTCACAAAAGTATGTTATAAACTATTTAAAAGATTTAGAAATAATCGTCTCCAAAATCTAAATACAGTAAAACAATTAAGTGATCAAGTATGTAGCATTAGTATGGAAAACTTAGGATAAGTATCCACCATTGGGCATTTTAATGCTCAGCGCGTAGTGTGTTAAATGCGCACAGGTTATAATAGTTAGACGTGGCTGAAGACATAGAAGCAATTGAAGATTGAGCAATAGCAAGGACTGAACGATTTGCATGGCATGTATACGAGGGTAGTTGGGGAAAGCTATTGTATGTGTAGGTAATTTATGTGTTATTGTATTATTATGTTATTGTGTATGTATTGTTATGTTGTTAAAAAAAAAAAATTTCAGAGCTTTCAAGTGTATCATCAGTGATTGGCAATGCAGTGCAGTGTTGTGACATCCGGTATCCGCATTATTTACGGGTATAAGGGTGTTACAAGAACACCAAGTTCCAGCTAGGTTATTTCAGCCTATCTCAATACCTAAATGGAAATGGGATAGAGTGACCATGGATTTTGTGACGGGTTTAGCACTCACCCGAAGGAAACATGATGCTATTTGGGTAGTGATCGACAGGCTCACTAAATCTGCTAATTTCCTACCTATTAGAATGGATTATTGTGACGCACGCCGGACCCCGTAGGCCGCCCCTTTGACCGTCCGCTTGAGGGCAATCGGGCAATTGAGGATCCATTGGCAACTTGTAAAGGTATTTACAAATGCGTCTATTTTGGGCAACAAGGAGATTTCATGGAGTTGCCACCCAATAAAACATTGGGAAAGTTTCTCTCGCCTCAGAGAGCCTAAGACAGCGCATGTATCCATTTTGGGCCAACCAAAAGGGGTCTTGGAGGATGAACCTCTCTCCCTTGGAGCCTAGGATTTATTGACTAAGTCTTTAAAAAGGACACAAGAGGTATCTTGGAGGTTCCAATGAGTGATCGGAAAGACCTTTCGCCTCATTGAGCCCAAAGACCAGAGTTGGGTTCGGGACTTCTCATCTATTTCTACCTTGATTAATTTTACAATTAAGTTTTGAGTTTATTAGTTCACTCTCTCTCCACACGATGCAATTTAATTAAAGGCGAAATTATTCAGATCAAAAGCGTAAAATAAATAAAACGAAAATGGACATTCCAAAATAAATTACAATAATACTAGGAGCGGAATACAACTCCCATTTATAAAAGTGCGATGTATACATAAAACGGGGAATTCATTTATTTCTAGGACTTTGGTCCTTGCATGCACTTATTATGAAAACGATTTTTTTTATGTGACATTTTTCATTGGCTAAAATAGGACTTTAGTCCTTTATTTGCAAAAAAATACCAAATTAATTAATATAAAACATTTATCCATTTTATTTAACGCAAAATAAGACAATTTATACGAGCATAAAGATAAACAAATAAATAAATAAAAGCGCAAAATTAAATTAAATAAATAAGTGGCAAAAAGGGGGAAAGGACTAAACCAACTGGAGTCTTCCACATTTGCGCATGGCGATCTCCTCTCAAGCTCAAATCATCTCAATGACAAAAAATTAGAATCTCACAAAATAATCAACAATATTAGTATTTAATAAACAAGCTAGAATAAATGTAAAAGAAGATTAAAAATCAAAAATAGATAAAAACTATTGATATTCTACTTTTTATAGAAAAGAAAAGATTTTGAAACTAAATGAAAAAAGGAAAAATAATGAAAAGGAGTACATTGCAAAAGGAAATAAAATAGCTTAAAAAATGGAAACAGAACACAGGGACGACCATAAAAGCTCTACCGACGGGCGTCCATTGGGGTGACCGACGGGTAATAAGGTGCGCCGTTACGCACTGTCGCTCAACAGAGAGACAGGCGTCGGTGACCTTATTGCCCGTCGGTCACCTCTGTATTTCAAAACAATGGTAAAAACACAACAAAAAATTTTTCCTCAAAACAAGAACCGAAAATAAATGAAAATAATTGAAATAAATCAAATAGAACGTGTGTCCATAATATTTACCCTCGGATTTTACCTTTCAGGATGGATTTTCAGATGGTTCGAGTCCCGCACGCTTCACGAGAAATAAACAAAAATCAAGAAAAAAAACCTGGATTTTTCTTTTTTGATAATCGTAAAATATTCAGATGTTGGAATTTATGAATATTGACGGGAAACCAATTGATTTTAGCTCCCTTCAATTAGTTAAATTCTCCAAATCCAAAATGAAAATGAAAATAGAGGAATTTTTTTTAATGAGATAAAAAAGTGGAATTAAATAATCAGAAAAGGGTTTTTTAGGGTATACTGTAGCTAAAATCATCCAACCAGCCAACCAACCCCCAACACGGGTGAAAAATAGGTTTTCAGAGGCTTTGAAATACCGACGGCCGTCAGAACCATATCGACGGGCGTCGGTTGAATCCTATTTCCTATTGGAAACAGGATTCAACCGACGGACGTTTGAAGCCACAGACGAGCGTCGGGGCTTTTCATCGAGCGACGGGCATGCCGTGATCGACGGGCTGGCCGCCGGTGGAGGTAAACTTCCTTTTTTACCTTAAAACTCCTAATTCTCTTTTTCTCTTTGTCGGGAATAAAGAAAACATATTTCTCGTGAATCTAGAGGGCTAAAATTTCTGAATCCCAACCGTTCATTTGTACTCGGGCATCGATTTCTTCATCGGGTAATCTCTGATCTGGACTGCTTCGGGACACGGTCTTACAGTTGACCCCAATTTTGGGGACACTAGTGCAAAAGTGCCTAGATGAGCCAAAATTCAGAGAAGAAAAGAAAACAAAAGGAAGAATAGCGTACCTAAAGCAATCCTTACCTTTCGCGTTCCTTGCCGAGTAGGCCTCGTCTCAGTCTGCTCAGCGAAGAGCGAATTTGATACAGGTGCCCCTACCAGTCTCATCTCGACCTGCAAGGTGTTGGTGAGATGTAGCGTTCTCTAGCTACAACCTCGGTCTGTGGTCTATTCTACCACGAGTGCTCTGCTAGCCTCGTCCCGGCTTGCACGGAGTTTGCAAGATGTAGTACTCTCTGACTACAGCCTCAAGGTGAAGAGCAGTGTTCTCTAACTGCAACTTCGGTTGGTGAGAAGCGGTGTTTTCTAACCACAGTCTCGAGGTGAAGAGCGGTGTTCTCTAACTGCAACTTCGGTTGTGAGAAGCGGTGTTTTCTAACCACAGTCTCGAGGTGAAGAGCGGTGTTCTCTAACTGCAACTTCGGTTGTGAGAAGCTCCCCTGCTAACCCCCATCCGATCTGTAAGGTGTGTAGTACTCTCTGACTACAACATGAACTGTGAGTTGCAGTACTCTCTGACTACAATCTCAAGGTGAAGAGCAGTGTTCTCTAACTGCAACTTCAATTAGTGAAGTTCCCCTACTGATCCCCATCCGATCTGCAAGGTGTATAGTACTCTCTGACTACAACATGAACTGTGAGATGCAGTGCTCTCTGACTACAATCCCGGTTTGCGACCTATTCTATCGCTGATGTCCCGTTAGCCTCATCCCGGCCTCTCAGATCATCTCATATTGAAGGGATTTGGAATACTTTTGAAAACAATTTAATGTCCCGAAGAGACTGAGAAAGCCTGTGAAAAAGGTTTTAAAGGGAGTGCTCCGAAGAGATTGAGAATGCCTGTGAACAAGGTCTTAAAGAGAATGCTCTGAAGAGACTGAGAATGCCTTTTGAACAAAGATTTAAAGAGAATGCTCCGAAGAGACTGAGAATGCCTTTGAGAAAGGTCTTAAAGATAATGCTCCGAAGAGACTGAAAATGCCTTATGAACAAGGACTTAAAGATAATGCTCCGCAGAGACTGAGAATGCCTTATGAACAAGGACTTAGAGAGAATGCTCCGAAGAGACTGAGAATGCCTTTGAGAAAGGTCTTAAAGATAATGCTCCGAAGAGACTGAGAATGCCTTATGAACAAGGACTTAGAGAGAATGCTCCGAAGAGACTGAGAATGCCTTTTGAACAAGGACTTTACAAGTTACCACATGGTTTCAACTTGTGCATGTTTCTTCTTGACTTCATGATGCCAAAGCTATCGCAAGGTTTGGCTTTTTCCTGTAAAATCATTAGCACGAAAGCATATACAAAAGATTGTGTGTGCATAATGTGCGTGAAATGTATACATAAAACTATATACATGAATCACAAATAAAATGATTAGTGTACAAAATTATGCGTACACAACTATATGCATGAAGGATTGAATGCACGTAATATACTGGAGGATATGCAAAAGATCTATGCATGTCAGATGCAAAAATAGATAGACCACATCCCAGGTGGTTAAGAGGTTCGATGCGGGCATTATTCGGCTGGTCTCATTGTCAGATGCCCCCAAGAATCTAGAAAAGTATTGTCTTGGCTTCGGGGATTCTGACCCGGAATCTCTTCAAGGAGAACTGACCCGTGTGCAATTTTGCCCCCGGTCAAACGAGGATTTTGCCCCCCAGGACTCTGAATCAAGTTCTGCATTATACACCACTTGACCAAAGGGAAGTTATCCGGCGTAATGTCGCCTTATCGCTCTAGGCTTCAAAAGTCATTGTTTTAAAGGTAGTGCGTCCCTTGTAAATTTTCACACTAACTTTTCTTAGCGGGAAATGCGTCCCTTTTGGGATTTTCACGTAACCCTGTGCCTAACTTTTGCCTGGAATGGACCCAACCCACTCTACCGGCTTTTTTTTTTTTGAAGGGCAGACTGACTGTTTCCAGGTTTTCACCTTGACCTTTGGCCTAACTTTTGCTTAGATGGCCAGTTACGATTTTCATCTCTAACGGCCTTTCTCTCTCTCTTTTTTTTTTTAGGGGTAGGAGGAGGATTTGTCATATGGAACATCGTTATTAATGCCTTGATAATTGCCCCAGCATATGTCCTTATGTCTGCAACAGGTTTCTCTTAACCGTTTAATTGCATGTTTATGCTTAGCTTATGCACGCATTTCTTTCTATATGCACCATATAGCAATAAGAATGATCACGACTAAACATGTGATACGAAAACACTAATTTTATTCAATCTCAATGAGTAACAACTTAGGTGCATCCGACTCCTATTATCAAACAGCCCTCTCGGGTTTTCTTGATTGAATATTTTCTCTCAAGCCTCTAATTTTTGCCAAGGATGCCTTTTTTCGATTTTCACCCTGACGAGGCACCAAATTTTAGCAAGGCCGCCTTATTTTCGGTTTTCGACCCGTGGGGCATTTATTCTCTTATTTTGATTTTTAAGTCTTTTGCCACGGACCCTCTTATGTCTGTCAATATTGAACGGTTCTTTGGAGTCATCTTTATTGCTATTTGTTGCTGCTGTCCCAGAGAGCAATTTTTTTTTTTTTAGAAAAAGGGAATCCTCTTACATTGGCCTGGACTTGACTCATTTGTCTGGGGCATTTGGACTTGTTTGCCCAAAGGCTAAAACTCCACCCTTTAGTGGTTGCTTTCTGACTACTTTTCTAAATGATTGAGTAGAGTGTTTGCTAAGAGGTCTGATTGCGATAGTAAACTCTTGACCTGTTTTTGCCCGCACAAATTTGGTTAATGCTATTATTGTTGTGCCTAGTCAGCTTTTGGAACCTAGGCTTCCATGGATGTCCTTAAAGATTTGAACTTTACACTAATCGGCCATACTGCTTCTGCCCCCCTGGGACTCTTGTAGAGTTCTGACGATGACTCTTCAGCATTAAAGTACAAAAGGCAATTTTTCTGCTACGTCTTTGTAGTTTTAAGCCATCTTGACAAAGATCTCCTTTATTAGCAGTCTCTCCTGCCCTATCGGTTTGGGGCTAATATAGAGAAGACTTGCGTGCTACTGGAGCAACTCTCTGGACTAAGTCATAGTTTGTCCTTCCATCCTTGAACCCTGTGTGGTGCAGCTTTCCATGATGTTTATTCTCAAGTTCGAGCAACCCGTATCCATTGCAAATCAATGTAATTCTTGTGTTCCTTTTTGAAAGTCAAGCAAAGTACAGGCATGTGTGAATCAGCGGGATTTGAACAAAGCTTGTCCCCAAACAGCGTTTCCTTGCCCCTAATTTTTTCCATTTTTTTTATTTTTTTGTTTTTTTTTTACCCCCAAACACATTCCCTTTTAGCAAGCTTCGCTCAAATCCAGGAGTTCGCACATACGCGCACTTCTTCTTAACTATTGGGACCATCATTGGTTTATACAGTCGGACGTTGCGCTTTAGTAAGAGTTTTGGTCCCGTTCCTACTTATGGATTCCTCCTTTTAGCCTTTTCTGCCCCTTCTGACTTCAATCTTCTGAGTTTCTACATGATCGGTCCATGATTGAGATATTTGGAATGGCGTGCCTAGTGATTCCGTGAATAACTTTTAGCACGTCTTCATATGTCCAGGCAAAGACTTTTTTTTTATATTTTATTTTAATTCTCTCAAATTTTGTCTCGCTTCAGGAGTGAAATTGGATGCAACCAAGATTACTATTATTGAAACTGAACAAAATAGTGTTTTTTTTTTTTAACCAATGCCTTAATCATGATTATCACTCATGCTTGATGCAATAAAATATAAAAATGCATATATAAGCAAAGCCCATATTATTAAAGCAGAAAAGATAAACAAGTGTATAATTCAGGAATACACTTAGAAAATGAAAAGCATTATAACAACTCTAATCCTTTCTTTCTTTATCCAGGCCCAGCACCAATTCTTGAATGCGATCTCTCAGAGGGCGACAACAGTCTGTCCTATGCCCTGTGTACTGGTGATACGCACAATACCAGTCTGTTCGGTGCCTCGACCTTCCCTGACTTGGGGCAGGCCCAACTGGCAAGGGTTGCAACTTCCTTTCCTTGATGAGGCAATGGCTTGGCTGCGACGGTGAGGTGTTTAGGAGTCGCTTTGGTGGTTGAGACCTCTGCTGTCCCAGTATTGCCTCCATTACCATTGCTGCTTTCTTCGCTTTTGCCCAAGGCCAGGTTTGCAGATTTAGCCATTTTATCCAGATGTTCAGCCTTAGCTTCAATGGCTATATCCTTCAGGGATTCGCAGTCCTTCAGCCCCTTCATCTTTAACCCATCTTCCAGATATGGGCTGGCATTCCTAATAAACAGCCTGATCTGGTCTGAGGTATCAAGCCTCCTCCTCATCTCCATTACTCGGTTCCTCCACCGGGTCAAATACTCATGGAATGACTCATCCGACTTTTGGTGTAGCAACTCTAGATCTTTGAGAGTCACTTCCATCCTCGTGTTACAATCCTACTGCCTCAAAAACTCCTCCGTCGGTAAATCCCAATCTTCTTTGCTTCTGCGGTCAAGGCCGTGATACTAGTCTATGGCCGGGCCAGCCAAGCTTAAACAAAAGTACTCCACCTTCTGTCTCTTCGTCAAGGTGGTCCCCTTCATGATCAATGAGTATTGCTTCACATGGGCAGTTGGGTCAGAGGTACCATCGAATTTGGGGACATCTGGCATTTTGAAATTGTAGGGAATAGGATCCTCTCCCTCTAGCTCTTTATCTTCGGGATTCATCCCCTGCCCTCTACTCAGCATCCGGGCCATTGCCTCAAATTTTTCCTCCATTTTCCTCCACATGATCTCCTCAGACTGGGGCGCCTTCCCCTTTTCCGACACAACACTCTCTTTATAATCCTCATCTCGGTCATCTTCTAACCTCTGAACCGGTCTTCTCCTCTGAACCCCCGATGCTACTGACCTCAAATCCACCGGCAGTGGTCGGATCTCTTCTTTCCTTTCTTCTCTAGCCTCCCCCCGTTCATTTTGTCTCATGGGAGGAGGAGGTAGGTCTTGCGGAGTAGCACGCTGGGTCATCGCGGCCAGCATATTCATCATCCGACCTTCAAACTCCTCAAACCTTCGGCCCGCTTCTTCTGCAATCAAAGCCCTGGTGGCATCATTCTATCTCGGTGTGTTAGCCATCTCTGAAACAGCGCAGCTAGTCTCTGAATGAGTCTCTAAGAAATTCTTCCTTTCTGACAGCTTAGACACAGGATTTCGGATCAAACGTCCTGCAGGTCCCCTCGTCCACCTAGGCAGATCTATAATAGCTGCAGAAACAATGAGTCAGAATGATGCATGAATGCAATGAAATGCATGATCGTGATATGCAATACCCACAAATCACATGCAAGCAGATAGGTCCTTCCACCCTTATTACTTCCACACACTTGGTCATAGTCTCTTTCCTAGGTAGGTTTAGCCCATGGATCAACAGGGAACCCGATGGACACACATGGTGTCACACCCCATTTGCCCCCTAGTAGAATGAGCCATGTGTGTGTGTATGTATTTGTATGTGTTTTGGCATGATCATAAGGGTATTTTGGAAATATTGTATGAATTTGGGTTTTTCTGGTGCGTGTGTGCGCATGTGTTGCACTATGGTGCAAATTAGTTGGGTCATATTTGTGTGTGCATGAGTGCACCATTGTAGTGTATGCATTGGAGTTGCATTGTGTGTGGTTGAGTGCACCATGGTAGGATATGCACTAGTGGGTTATTGTGGTGTGTGTTGCTCATACATGTGTAGGGTACATTATTAGGGTGTTCATTGTGTGCATGTGGTACACTTAGTTAGGGTGTGAGTAAATAATCTCCTCCACTAGATGATTGACATGTGTAAAGGGGAAAGAAAGATGGGAAAGAGGAAATGAAAAAGGGAAAAGCAGATTTTTTGAAACCCATTCCCGTTTTCTCTTCTTTTTCTTTTTCTTCTTCCTCCTTTGCAGTCTCCTAAGTGATCTACTTAGATTCAAGCTTAAGTGGTGGAAATTAATTACTCCCTAACATCTTCCTTGGTAAGTTCTTGCTTTTCTTTGTATTATTCATGCATTTCCTTCTCCTTTTCTTGGGTTGGATCTAAGTTAGGGTTTATGTTTTTTGTGTTTGGGTGCTTATTTGTGCTTAGTTGAGCCTCCTCATGAGCCAAAGGGCAAAGAGAAGGTTGGAACTAGTGGATCCAAGCAATAGGAGCTAAGGATTTTGAGGTTTGGGAATTTCTTGGTTTTCTTATATATATATGCTTATGTACAAGATTTGATAGTTTCTTTGAATTAGCTTGTTATATGTCCTTTATTTTGACGTATATGCTATGGGTTTTTGTTTTGGAATGTGGATTTTGCAAGAGCATGACCTAATTGTGATAATGTGGGAGTTGATGTGGTTTTGTGCATAAATTGGGGTTTTGGATGATTCTTGAAATTGGAGGTTTAAATTAATATCTTGTGTGAAGTTTCTTGTTGATTAATGTTATATTATGGTTATTGATGCTAATGGATGGCTGGGTTTGAGGTAAGAAGGTTTTGGATGAGTTTTGTATGTTTGTGGTTGAGAGAGGGAAGAAGAAAATCTGCAGAATTCTGCAGATTTTGCAAAACCCGACGCTGTCGTGATCGCGACGATGTCGCGAGTGCGATAGAGATCGGAGTCTCGGAGCTTTGCCATCGCGAGCCCGCGATAGCCGAAGTGTTGAGCATCCTCTATCGCGAGCGCGACATCCGTCGCGATCGCGACAGAGCGTGATGCTGGCTGAGAGCTATCGCGAGCACGCGATTCGTCGTGAGCCCACAACAGCAATATTCGCTCTCTGTCGTGATCGCGACATCCGTCGCGAGCACGACAGAGCCTAGCCCTTCCTTCCTCCTTGCAGTCGTGAAATCCGTCGAGCATGCGCAACAAAGAGACTTCGGTCTCTGTCGCGAGCGCGACAGCTCCATGTATGCTGAATAAGTTTTCTTTTGTTGTGTGCGGATTGAACTCCAGTTTCCTTTCATGTCTATGAGATTTATGCTTGATATCTTATGAATTATATGAATGCGGATCCATGATACAACTATGTACATGTATGATGATGATAATTTTGGAATATTATGAAATGTATTAATTGGCTTATGCATGACCTGCTAGAGTCTAGAAAGTGGATAGTTAGGCATGCCTAATAGAGTCTTTTAGCTGCAGCCCTTTATTTCGTTTGGACCCCGATCAGGTCCCCGCTTGGTTCCTCGCGAACCCATATGTGTTCGGATCTTGTTTAAGATCCCTTTTGAAAATGTTTTGTGAAAGTTGACAGTATCTTGATTTTCGATTCGTACCCGTAAGGTACTGTCCGTATTGGCTCGTACCCGTAAAGTACTGTCCGTACACTCGTTATCCACTCCCTCGAGTCAGCAGGTGCTTTGTATGACTTATGTTATGAGGAAATGTATTTGACACATATGTAACTCATATGAAAAGTATAATCTGTTATGGAAATATGAATATCGTTATGAACTTCGGAATGTATGGTTTGGTATATGCATGCTTATGCAATTGTTATGCTATGTGTATGGTATATTATGATATATGCTTGTGCTTTGCCTTGACGACCGTTGTGAATGGTCGTCCTTTGATATATGTGTGTTCCCCACTAAGCGTTTATCGCTTAGCACGGTGTGTTTACCCGTGCAGGTGCGGAAGGAGTTGCTTTGGGAGAGTCGCTGCAGTCTAAGCCAACGCAGCAGGGTTTAGAATAGGACTGAGTTTTTGTATTTTGAGATTCTTTTTATATAAAACTCTCTTATATTGGTTTTGTAATAGCTTTCGCTTTTGTTTATGTAATTTCGGGTTTTGTAATTAATTATTGTATCTCTTTGTTGATCAGAACAGTAATGTAATGATTTCTATTATATTAATGCATGATCAGCTTATTTCTTGAATGGTTTGTAAAGTTTTAAATTACCCTGTATTTCGGTATGTATATTTATGCATGAATGTATGTATATTCTGTATCTGTGTGGTGGCTCCTCTACTCATACGACATCTCACTACTTATCGGATGGGATCGCCTAAGTATGGGTAAGGGGTGTTACACATGGTGCGCGGCACAAAACCGGCAGCATAACACTCCTATACTAATGGACAAGTGCATGGATGATGATCGTTACATATTTGGGTAATCCAAATACATTGACATGGACCTACCGGGGCATAAAAGCCATTGGCTAGGTAACCAAATAAGATATTTGGAGTCACCCAATACATAAGGATCCATAGAGTAGGCACGGTATTACGGTTCATATCTCCTAAGGGAGGTATCTATGGCCATTAGATGAGCTTTGGTCAAGGGTGGTGTTACTTTAGGTCTACCCAAGCATGGTCCCTGTGAACGGGTCTAGCTCATCATGAGCGTAACGACCGATTGGGTCTCCATTTTATATACCAAATGGTACGAGGCTTGGGCTGGTGGTTATCCTTAACACTTCCCTACATTGAGTGAACGTAGGGTTGTGCTTCGGGAATGCCCCGAGGTTTAGAAGGGACCAATCTAGTGTAATTTAAGGCTCTAACGGGATGTAATGCAAATTTGAGAGAAAGCGAATTTATAAACTAAAACTTAATTGTAAATTTTAATCAAGGTATTTTCAAATCAAAGTCTCGAACAAGTCCCCAGTGGAGTCACCACTGTGATGCGCGCCGGACCCCGTAGGCCGCCCCTTTGACCGCCCGCTTGAGGGCGATCGAGCAATTGAGGATCCATTAGCAACTTATAAAGGTATTTACAAGTGAGTCTATTTTGGGCAACAAGGAGGTTTCATGGAGTCACTACCCAATAAAACATTGGAAAAGTTTCTCTCGCCTCAGAGAGCCTAAGACATCGCATGTATCCATTTTGGACCAACCAAAAGGGGTCTTGGAGGATGAACCTCTCTCCCTTGGAGCCTAGGATTTATTGATTAAATCTTTAAAAAGGACACAAGAGGTATCTTGGAGGTTCCAATGAGTGATCGAAAAGACCTCTCGCCTCGTTGAGCCCAAAGACCAGAGTTGGGTTCGGGACTTCTCATCTATTTCTACCTTGATTAATTTTACAATTAAGTTTTGAGTTTATTAGTTCACTCTCTCTCCACACGATGCAATTTAATTAAAGGCGAAATTATTCAGATCAAAAGCGTAAAATAAATAACACGAAAATGGACATTCCAAAATAAATTACAATAATACTAGGAGCGGAATACAACTCTCATTTATAAAAGTGCGATGTATACATAAAACGGGGAATTCATTTATTTTGAGGACTTTGGTCCTCGCATGCACTTATTATGAAAACGATTTTTTTTATGTGACATTTTTCATTGGCTAAAATAGAACTTTAGTCCTTTATTTGCAAAAAAACACCAAATTAATTAATATAAAACATTTATCCATTTTATTTAACGCGAAATAAGACAATTTATATGAGCATAAAGATAAACAAATAAATAAATAAATAAAAAGCGCAAAATTAAATTAAATAAATAAGTGGCAAAAAGGGGGAAACGACTAAACCAACTGGAGTCTTCCACATTTGTGCATGGCGATCTCCTCTCAAGCTCAAATCATCTCAATGACCAAAAATTAGAATCTCACAAAATAATCAACAATATTAGTATTTAATAAACAAGCTAGAATAAATGTAAAAGAAGATTAAAAATCAAAAATAGATAAACACTATTAATATTCTACTTTTTATAGAAAAGAAAAGATTTTGAAACTAAATAAAAAAAGGAAAAATAATGAAAAGGATCACATTGCAAAAGGAAAAAAAATAGCTTAAAAAATGGAAACAGAACACAGGGACGGCCATAAAAGCTCTACCGACGGGCGTCCATTGGGGTGACCGACAGGTAATAAGGTGCGCCGTTACGCATCGTCGCTCGACAGAGAGACAGGCGTCGGTGACCTTATTGCCCGTCGGTCACCTTCATTTTTCAAAACAATGGCAAAAACACAACCAAACAATTTTCCTCAAAACAAGAACCGAAAATAAATTAAAATAATTGAAATAAATCAAACAGAACGTGTGTCCAGAATATTTACCCTCAGATTTTACCTTTTAGGATGGATTTTCGGATGGTTCGAGTCCCGCACGCTTCACGACAAATAAACAAAAATCAAGAAAAGAAACCTGGATTTTTCTTTTTTGATAATCGTAAAATATTCAGATGTTGGAATTTATGAATATTGACGGGAAACCAATTGATTTTAGCTCCCTTCAATTAGTTAAATTCTCCAAATCCAAAATGAAAATGAAAATAGAGGAATTCTTTTTAATGAGATAAAAAAGTGGAATTAAATAATCAGAAAAGGGTTTTTTAGGGTATACTGTAGCTAAAATCGTCCAACCAACCCCCAAAACGGGTGAAAAATAGGTTTTTATAGGCTTTGAAATACCGACGGCCTTCGAAACAATACCGAAGGGCGTCGGTTGAATCTTATTTCCTATTGGAAATAGGATTCAACCGATGGACGTCTGAAGCCACAGACGGGCGTCGGGGCTTTCCGTCGAGCGACGGGCATGCCGTGATCGATGGGCTGGCCGCCGGTGGAGGTAAGCTTCCTTTTTTACCCTAAAACTCCCAATTCTCTTTTTCTCTTTATCGGGAATAAAGAAAACATATTTCTCTTGAATCTAGAAGGCCAAAATCTCTGAATCCCAACCGTTCATTCGGACTCGGGCATCGATTTCTTAATCGAGTAATCTCTGATCTGGACTGCTTCGGGACACAGTGCTTACAGTTGCCCCCAATTTTGGGGACACTAGTACAAAAGTGCCTAGATGAGCCAAAATTCAGAGAAGAAAAGAAAACAAAAGGAAGAATAGCGTACCTGAAGCAATCCTTACCTTTCGCGTTTCTTGTCGGGTAGGCCTCGTCTCAGTCTGCTCAGCGAAGAGCGAATTTGATACAGGTGCCCCTACCGGTCTCATCTCAACCTGTAAGGTGTTGGTGAGATGTAGCGTTCTCTAGCTACGACCTCGATCTGTGGTCTATTCTACCATGAGTGTTTTGCTAGCCTCGTCCCGACTTGCACGGAGTTTGCAAGATGTAGTACTCTTTGACTACAGCCTCAAGGTGAAGAGCAGTGTTCTCTAACTGCAACTTCGGTTGGTGAGAAGCGGTGTTTTCTAACCACAGTCTCGAGGTGAAGAGCAGTGTTATCTAACTGCAACTTCGGTTATGAGATGCGGTGCTCTCTGACCACAGTCTCGAGGTGAAGAGCAGTGTTCTCTAACTACAACTTCGATTGGTGAGAAGCTCCCCTGCTAACCCCGATTCGATCTGCAAGGTGTGCAGTACTCTCTGACTACAACATGAACTGTGAGATGCAGTACTCTCTGACTACAATCTCAAGGTGAAGAGCAGTGTTCTCTAACTGCAACTTCAATTGGTGAAGTTCCCCTGCTGATCCCCATCCGATCTGCAAGGTGTGTAGTACTCTCTGACTACAATATGAACTATGAGATGCAGTGCTCTCTGACTACAATCCCGGTTTGCGACCTGTTCTATCGATGATGTCCCGTTAGCCTCATCCCGGCCTCTCAGATCATCTCATATTGAAGGGATTTGGAATACTTTTGAAAACAATTTAATGTCCCGAATAGACTGAGAAAGCCTGTGAAAAAGGTTTTAAAGGGAGTGCTCCGAAGAGACTGAGAATGCCTGTGAACAAGGTCTTAAAGAGAATGCTCCGAAGAGACTGAGAATGCCTTTTGAACAAAGATTTAAAGAGAATGCTCCAAAGAGACTGAGAATGCCTTTAAGAAAGGTCTTGAAGATAATGCTCCGAAGAGACTGAAAATGCCTTATTAACAAGGACTTAAAGATAATGGTCCGCAGAGACTGAGAATGCCTTATGAACAAGGACTTAGAGATAATGCTCCGAAGAGACTGAGAATGCCTTTGAGAAAGGTCTTAAAGATAATGCTTCGAAGAGACTGAGAATGCCTTATGAACAAGGACTTAGAAAGAATGCTCCGAAGAGACTGAGAATGCCTTTTGAACAAGGACTTAGAGAGCATCTAATAAAGGACTTTACAAGTTACCACATTGTTTCAACTTGTGCATGTTTCTTCTTGACTTCATGATGCCACAGCTATCGCTTGGTTTGGCTTTTTCCTGCAAAATCATTAGCACGAAGGCATATACAAAAGATTGTGTGTGCATAATGTGCGTGAAATGTATACATAAAACTATATACATGAATCACAAATAAATGATTAGTGTACAAAATTATGCGTACACAACTACCACTGCCACTTCTACTTGCTCCAGACACCTCAACATTGCCTCCAGTTGCTTCCGAGGCCAAATTCTCTTGAATCTCGGGCAATTAGAAAGCACATAATTCATGCTGCCACACTTGAAACAAGGTCCAATGAGCTTCCTATACACTCCCTGGTGTCACTTCTGACAATGCTCACACTTCGGTACAGTGCTGCCTTTACTAGATGGTGGTGCAATACTAGCTGTCGATACCAGCTTCTGAATTAAACCTTGAGTAACTTGTTTCCTTTGAACCTCTCAAGCTTTCTTGCTACTAAGAACTCCACCATTTTGAAATTTCCCCTTTTGCTCTATCTTTTTTTTTTATTAATTTAAATTCTTCCATTTTGAAGGCAGTCGAAACCAACTGATAGTAGTTTGCTGATTGTATAGTTGTTATTGCCACTAAAAGCCCTCTAATGTTATCATTCAAACCATCCTCAAATTGCCAACACCTAAAATCTTCATTTAGTAATGCATCAAGCACATACTTGCTCAGTTAGCTAAATTCCTTTTCATACTCTACCACTGTCATATTCCTTTGCTTCAAACTCACAAATTCTTTCCACTTGACTTTTCTAAAAGCTTTGGTGATATACCTCATCTTAAACTCTTGGGCAAAAGAGTCCCATGTCAACTCAACTAGTCGCTAAGGATTCCGAAGCACTAGCTTCCACTAATTACAGGATACCCTTGCAATAATGACACTGCACGGGTCACCCACTAATTCTGTGGACAATTAATCTCTTGCAATATTCTCCCCGTCTTTTCTATCCAAAATTCACCTACATCAAATTCATCTATAGAAGTTCCTCTAAACTCTTATGCTCCTCTCTTCCTAATAAGGTCCGTAGGAGCCTTTATAGCAGTCAACTTATCTATCATCTGCATTAATCTTTGCAGTAACACTGGGTTATCCTGAGCAAGATTTGGATTTCCTACTGGTGGTGGTTGCTCAGGTACAGGTGGATTAACAAATGCTAGGTTTACACTAGCAGTTTCACTCACCTCCTCAGTAGGATCTAATTCCATTTCCACCTTATAAAGAACAACAACATCTATATAAGGCCACAATACTCTATAAACACACACATATATTAATCTATTCTCTAACATCTTATAGTCCAGAACTGCCTAAACCTATGCTCTGATACCATAAATTATAATGCCCCAATGCCCCCTAGAGAATATAGGAGCACTACACACAAACTATACAATTTTAATCTTCAAGATTATCTTAACTATATCACATTAATCTAATTAATAAGCTGTATAGTTATTATTTATTTTAATTATTCTTTTTATGCCCTTATTATTAACATTACTTGATTACTTAAATAATGAATAATTTTTCATAACAGGTTATACATATATATATACAAACTGAAAAATATTTACATTATATTTACATTGCACAATTACAATAACTTTTACATGTTCAATATAGTGTTCATTACAAATATATATATACCAAAATTAAAAAGACTTCTAGTGTAACGTCCCGTTCCCACCCTAGTAGTTTGAGCCTTGTGTGTGTGTGATTTTGTATGTATAATTTTGGCATGTGTTATTTTTGAGTAAGAGTTATGGTTTAAATGATAGTATTATGTATTTTGGGGTTTTTTGTTGGGTGTGAGTGTGTATATGGGAGTAGGGTGTCTTTAGTAGGTGAGGTTGATTTTGAGTGTATGAAGGAGGATGGTATTTGGGTGTGTGTTAGTAATGTGCACCTTTAAGAGAGTGCCATGTGGCATGTGGGAGTGGTTTATATAGTGGAGAGAGGAGAGAGAAGACAGTTGTTCCTTTTTCCTTTTTCCTCAACTCGTTCTTCATTTTCTTCTTCCTTTCTTATTTGCTTTCTTGTGATCCTTCCCTTTTGCTGGAATTTTTGGTGAGTTTGTGTAACTCTATGTTGATTTGGAGATCCCTCCTAGAGAGCCTAAGGGCAAGGAGATAGCAAGTGGAAGCGGAGCCCCGTGATTGGAGCTCAAGAGTTTGAGGTTTGGTAACGTTTGTCACTTTTGTACAGTTTATGTGATTTTTGTGCTTTTGTGGAAATTGTTGGAATGGATGAGATATATTGTGTGTATTTGTATCTAATTGACATGGGAGTTGATTATTTTGAGTTGAGATGCATAATTCGTGAAGAATTGAACCTAAGCATGATTTTGTATGAATTTCTAAGAGAAAGTGTTGGTTTATTGAATTCCGGAATTTAATCTTGTTATAGTGTGTTTTAATGGTAATAATTGGATTATAAGTTGGATTTTAGGTTGTTTAAGATGTTGTGAATGATTAATTTGTGTGGGGTTGAGTTTTGAAGTCAGTTGGAGGTTTGGGTGATTTTAGGAGTATGAATTTCTGTAGATTTTTGCGTAAGAGCTGGAAATCACGACTCTGTCGCGAGCGCGACACTATCACAAGATCACGACAGAGCTCAGTGAATTCAGCCTTCGCGTGTGGCCGAGCATTGGGCTGCCGAGCTGCCACAACGAGAGCTCTCTATCACGACGCGATAGAGCCCTCGGCTACTGATCGGTATGGGCAGTTCTCTGTCGCGAGTGCGCGCGATAGCTTTGGCTGGTCGCTCGCAACAGTGAGATGTGATTCTGTCTCTGCGAGAGCGCGACACCTCCTGGCTTCAATTTGAGTTTTCTTTTATGCTTTTGATGTTTAGTTTTTGAACTTCTGATGCTTTTAGAATTATGCATGGACAATTTTATGAATTATATGAATGTGATTTGATGAATTATACATGACCTGCGAGAGTCAATAAGTTGATAAATAGGCATGCCTATAGGGTTCAGTTAGCTGCAGCCATGCATATGCATTCTGGACCCTGATCAGGTGCCTGTTCGGATCCTTGCGATCCCTTTTGAACTTGAATCTTGTTTAAGATTCCATGCGAAAACGTTATGAAACAAAAAGAAAAGAATAATTTTGATACCCTCGGGTATCCATGCGTTTTGAATGAATATGCATTACTCGCTATCCACTGGTTTGAATAAACATGTTCACTGTATTCATGTGTTATAATTTAGTTCAGCATGAATGATTGTGTGATTATTGATGTTGACATCTTGAGTATGATGAATTGTTTATTAAGAATTGAATTTTAGTATGTGCCTTGTGTATGTGATTTATTTCTGACGTCCACTGTGAGTGGTCATTTTTCATTGTGTTTTCCCCACTAAGCGTATTCGCTTAGCACGGGTGTTTCATCCATGTAGGTGTGGAAATTATTGGAGATTTTTGGGCAGGGTGATCCATTTCAGCAGGGCCAACATAACTAGGAGAGAGAGTTTTATAGTATAAGATTGTACTTTTTGTATATGTATTAGTTTAACATTTTGTAATGATGACTCCTTGATGTAAGCTCTACTTTTTGTATTTTGATATGTAAAGGCTATATTGTAAATTAATAAAATACCGTACTTTTGTTTTCAGCCTCCGTCTCTTGCTATTTTAAGAAATTTTATTTTGCTCTATTTTAATGAATGATTCGTAACTTTGTTTGCTTTGTATAAGGTTTTGCGTGACAACCCTCATCTGTCGGGGTCCTTCTTCCTCCTCGAGAGAGGAAGCTACCAATGTATAGATAAGGCGTGTTACATCTAGCTTCAATCTTAGTGTCCTGCAGATGACAACTCAATGCTGGCACATCCAAAAACTTAAGAACCTATACGGAAAACCACCAGTGATGAGCAAAGGCTCTGTGGGGGAGAAAACAATGCAATTGACTTCTTGCAAAGTCACAGTAATCATAAAATCATATGCCAATATCAATGTCACATAATAGCATTCATTATGAATCATAAACTAGCATTCCAAGGATCACTAAGTCATTTATACAATGGTTAATAATTTCTTGTCACAATTATGCAATTATTTCACTTCAATTGCCTGAATTCTTATCAGTAATGGACAATGGGAACAATCACTAGATACAGATGAGCAGTATCAAATATTGGGAAATGTAAGTCTTGAATATTTAGGATACCAAGTGGTATCAAACATTAGGCACCTTTCAGTACGAATACTGGGCAGCTGCAAACACTGACCCTTATAGGCATGCCTATCTATCCAATATTATGCGAAATTCAGGCCATCTTTTAAACTTTTATCACTTACTAATATCATAGCACCAACAATGGCACATGCTTGATGAACATGCAATAATTAACTATAATAAGTCCAGGTGGCTATGAGCAAAGAATACAACAAGTCAACTTACTTATAGTTTTACTTGGGGAATACGAGATAATATTCATACATACTTCATTAATTTGTTATTACGCTTAACCCTATTCACTTATGTTTCTAAGTGGTAACCATTCATATATTCATTACATAACCCAAAACATGCATTGGACAAGTGTCGGGAACTTTCGTGAAGTTCGGGTTCGATTCGAGAAGGAAAAAGTACAATTTAAGCTAAAATTTGAGGTCACACAGCGGTCAGACATTCTTGACCGTGGGGCAACAAAAATGGGTTTTTAAGGGGCATAATGCTTTTACAAAGCATTCAAGAATTCTTTACCGCCGTGTAAACCCATTCTGACTCACAAAGCACAGGGCAGATTCTAGATAGACTTTTGGTCAAAAATTTCAAAACTTCCTTGTATAAATTTGTTCCCCTATGTCTTATCTTTGTATAGGCTCCAACATTAGGTCATTTGAACATCTACAGAAAGAGATAACCACAAAACACTACAAATTGCTCTAGTTGATAAGACAGCCACCAACACTACACTATAACCTAGAAATTAGGGGTCTTAGAGGTGGAATTGGTTTCTTGAATCTCATACAAAATTTGGGTCTGTATTTTTAGTTTAAGCTCCAATTGGAATCATCTCAATTAGAGCTCTCTAACTCTATTTATAGGCAAAATAATCACTAGAAGTCAAAAGGGACGTACACCAGAATTCACCCTACAAGCTCATCTCTACACTTTCCTTCCTTAATGACAACTTTACCACTTAATTCACATTCATAGGCATTTTACACAACACTACCATGTTCCCAACCATCAAACTCATGCACAATAAAAACACAAACATGCAAACAAATACTCCCATACCTCTTAGAAGCTTGATCCTCCTTAGTCCTGCTCAAATTTTTCCTTTACCCTTATCTTTCACCTTATTCTCAACTACCAACAAAAATAACCATCCAAGAATCATATACAAATAAGTACATATAACTTAAATCACATGCAAGAAATTAGAGGAAAAAAAATATGGCCAATCAAGCTCAAAATCATGTTCACTGACCTTGCCAAACTATTTTATGTCTCACGTAAGCTACGTCCACCCTAGATCAGAAAATGGAGGCTTACACAAGTGAGAATTAACAAATGAATTGGGCTATTAGTGGCCTAAGATGGCCGGTGTACACATCGGGTACTGAGTTATTCCATATCAGAGTTAGCCGATGAAGATATCAATGCCTGTTCCCGGGCAAACGGATGAAAGTTAAGAGCTTTTGCTCTTCAGGTTTACAAGGATTGAAGATTTTTCTTGATAATAGGAGATTTCTGTACGTTAGGAGGAGTTCATCAATGGAAAATCTTGACTTTGGTTCACCGATTGGATATCCGTCGGTCAGGAAAGACGTCCGTAGCTCGTTTTGAAGGACGGCCTTCCTTATGCGAGCAGCAACTGTCGCTCGTTCGGGGCGGGCCCATCTCTCGCGGGAGCAACGCCCATTGCTTGCGTGAGGGGGCCCGTCTCTCGCAGTGAGCGCCAACTGCCGCTCGAGGGCGAGAGACCGTCCCTCGCACTGAGAGATGCCCATCGCTCATACAAGAGGCGCTTGTCCCTCATGAGCGATGGCTATCGCTTGGCACCCGCCTCCCGTAGAGTGACCCGTCGCTTGAAAGACCGAGTGTGCCCTCATGACCGACGCCCGCCGAACTCCGAGCGATGCCCGCCGGTCGGAGATTTGAGGCGCCACTTCACAGGATCTTCCAAATTTTTCCAAGATTCCAAAATATATTTCTAAGATTTTTCAATATCTTCCAAATCTTTTCAAATATTTTCAAATTTTGGATTTGATTTTAGAAATATTTTTCAAATCAGTACATTTTGATTCTGATTTCACAAATCTTTTTAAATTTCAAATTTAAAATTTAAATTTATTTGAATTATTTTCCTAAACCTATAAATAGGAGGCTAAGGATCATTATTCAGGGTTAGCAATTTTCATCAGAAATAGAAAATTTTCCCACTAAAATCCTGAAAAAGTTTCTTTGTTTTTGGTTTTTACCAAAAATTTTCATCAAATCTTTTTCAAATTAAAGCGAATTCGAGAAAGTGAAATCAATTAATTTTTATTCGATGTAGCCTTTTTAGCATTCATAATTGCTATAAAACATTGAGAAGGAAAAATATAATTTTCTTTTCTTGATCTGATTTTAAAAGTATGACTTTTGTGGTAAAAATCTCCCAAAATTGCACACTATTCATCAATTCTTGTAGAATCCAAGGAGCAAAAATCGCGCGACGTTCACCTTTAAAGGTAATATTCCGAGGATAAATATTCTAGATCAACCTCTCTGGCACTTCATCCTTTCACATTAAATTATTCGAGACTGATTTGTTTGAAAGGGTAATTTTAATGTGGAATTCAACTTTAGTCAACAAAATAAAAAAAGGTTTTTAGCTAAATTTCTTTATTTTTTCGGATTAGGGACGACCGACGGGCAGAGCCTCCACTGACCGCCGTCACTCAGCCAAGCGACGGGCCGTCGAGGAGTCTCGTCTCTACCCGTCGGTCGGCCCAAAGACAGCCGTCGCTCGCGCGATGTAGGCCGTCCCTGGGCCTTCCTCTCTCATTTTCTTTATTTTCTTCCTCCCTTTCTATTTATTCTTATTTCTCCTTAATTTCCACGATAAATTTTTATCGATTCTTTGTCTTTATTCATTTTTCATGTTTATTTTATTATCGATTATTGCGCTAACATGGGTTTTTTTTTGTGATTTTAATTATTTTTCTTTGATTTCGGGTGTTAAAAATGGAGGAAACCGCGATGGTCTGAGGACATTATTCGGGTTTATTTCTTTATCTTATTTCATTTTATTTTAATTTCCATGTATCATTTATTTTAAATATTATTTTTACCCTGCTAATATGAAAATGGCTAAATATTCATATTAATTAATTTGGAGTTTTCTAATAAAAATGGGACCAATGTCCTAGTTTCTTCCACCCAAATAAATTGTCACCTCTAAATATTTTCTGTAAATATGCATGCAAGGATCAATGTTCTCATCCTTAATAAATATTCTGTTTTATGCATGGTTTACATGCTATTTACAATGGGGGTTGTATTCCGTGTAACACCTCGATACCCACGTTGAAAGGATGCCGGAGCGCCACACACTCATAACACAAGCATACATGCGAAAACGGAAGCATTAAAGCGGAAATATAAATAATAAACATATAATAAAAAGAATAATATGTATAAACAACATCAAAAATATGCATTACTTACAAAATTTACAAAAGGATCCTTAAAACATTTACATATGCCAATATACAAAAAGACTTACATATACAAAATGATATACAAAAATATAGGAGCTGAATTACAAAAAGAAACAACTCTAACTCCTAGTGGCCGACCTGCAGATGCGCGACACGAACTGAACTGAACCTGCCATCGCTTAGCACGGGTGTTTTTGCCATGTAGGTGGCAGGTTCAGTTCAGTTCGTGTCGCGCATCTGCAGGTCGGCCACTAGGAGTTAGAGTTGTTTCTTTTTGTAATTCAGCTCCTATATTTTTGTATATCATTTTGTATATGTAATTCTTTTTGTATATTGGCATATGTAAATGTTTTAAGGATCATTTTGTAAATTTTGTAAGTAATGCATATTTTTGACGTTGTTTATACATATTATTCTTCTTATTGTATGTTTATTATTTATATTTCTGCTTTAATGCTTCCGCTTCCAAATGTATGCTTGTGTTCTAAGTGTGTGGCGCTCTGGTATCCTTTCAACGGGGTTATCGGGGTGTTACATTTCGCCCCTAGTTTTGTTGTAATTTATTTTTCATTTACCTTATGTTTATCTTGCTTTCATTTATCGCCTTTGTTACGTGAATGACCTGCGCTTTAATTAATGCATTAAAATTGTATGAGAAAAGGAATAAAATCTTAAATTCAAAACTCAATCATAATTCAAACAAGGTATGAATAAATGGAAAGTCCCGAACCATCTCTGGTCTTGGGCTCAACGAGGTTATAGGACCATCTCAATGTCTTATTGGGGTGGGGCCTCCAAAATATCTCTTGTTGCCCAAAATAAGCCAAATTTGCATTGTCTTAGGCTCCATGAGGTTAGAGTACCATCCCAATGTCCTATTGGGGTGGGGACTCTAAAATATCTCTGGCTTGCCCAAAATGGATGTATATGCATCGTCTTAGGCTCCATGAGGTTAAAGTACCATCTCAATGTCCTATTAGGGTGGGGACTCCAAAATATCTCTAGCTTGCCCAAAATAGACACAGATGCATTGTCTTAGGCTCAGTGAGGCTAGACAACCTTTCCAAGAAACCTCCTTGTTGTCTAAAATAGATGCCCTTATAATCTCTTGCGAGTTCCATGAACCTCTCTCGAAAACCCTAAAAGCTGGTCATCGGGGCTCCCGGGGTTCGGTGCGTATCACAGTGGTGACTCTACTAGGGATTTAAATGAGACTTCGATTCAAAAGTACCTTGATTAAAATATATAATTGAGTTTTAATTTTAAAATTTCATCCTTTTTCAAAATTGCATTGCATATCATTATAGCCTTAGATCTATGCTAGTTTGGTCCCTCTTTTAACCCTGGTGCTTTGTCGAAGCATGACCCTATGTTCACTCAATGTTGGGAAGTGTTAAGGATAATCACCAGCTCAAGTCTAGTACCATGTGGTATATCAAACGATGACCCGATCGATCGCTATGCTCATGACGAGCTAGACTCTTTAGCAGGGATCATGCTTGGGTAGCCCAAAAGTATCATCACCCTGGCCAAAGCTCATGTAATGAAAATAGATACTTCCCCTAGGTGGGATGAACCATAATACTATGCTTGCTGTATGGACCATTATGTATTGGACAAACCCAGATAAGTCGGTTGGTCACCTAATCAAAGGCTTTTATGCCCCGATAGGCCCATGTCGATTTATTTGGACTGCCTAAATACACAATGATCATAACCCATGCGTATGTACATTAGATAAGAGAGGTTACGCTGCCGATTTTCCACCATGCACCATACGCGTCCATTGGGTCCCCTGTCAACCCATAGATTAAGCCCATTTAGGAAAGAGACCGCATGACCTCCTGTGTGGGAGTAATAAGGTTGGAAGGATCTACTTGCTTGCATGTGGTTGTAGATGCCGCATAGCACGACCATGCATTATATGTCATTCATGCATCATCATAACCTGATATGTTTTGTAGCCATCATAGATCTACCCAGGTGGTCTAAAGGTCCCGGCAGGCGACTAATTAATCCTTTTTTTTTAATTGTTAGAAGATGAAGAAGAAGAGAAAAGGGCAATATACGCAGATACAGAGTTAACCTCAGAAAGTAGTGAGTCATATCCCTCTGCAGTGTTCAGTGAAAAGTAACATGGCAAACCCATCAAGAAGGCCCGGTGTAGCTCGTGCACTAATTATCAATGAAATGGATAGGAAGGCATAAGAAATAGAGAGGAGGTTTGAAGAGTTTGAAGCCAGGATGAGGAATATGATGGGAAATTTCACAGCCGCAATGATGCCATCCGCCAAGGCGTAATGCACTGTTTTTACCACATTGCAAAACAAATATGACCCAACTAAGGCAGCGTGCATACTGCAAACTGAGTCTAGAGGAAAGATACCATTTTCTCCTTTATCTGGGCGAAAAGGCAAAGGGCGTGCTTCTGAGGATGAGTTCAGACAACGACAGGTGGCCTAAAAAAAAGGATGGACATCCTCAAAGAAGAAATTTTGTGATCTAAGCGTGCTACTACCCATGATGCCCGCAAAAGAATCACCTTTGGTGCCGCAAACTTAGCAGAGGAAAATCACCTATGTAGATGTGATGGTTGCGTTGGCATTCGGGAGGTGGAAAAAGTATCGGTGGCTAGAGCAGTCCAGAAGTATCACTTCGGCTTAAGCAGACCTTTTCCTCAATAGTTGGAGAAAAACCTGCAAATGTGGTCAGCTAGGCCAACTACACCATTAGTATACCAGATGCCCGATTGATGATTGTCAAGTCCTAAGGGGATAAGTTTGGGATCTGACGTAGCCTATAATCCCTAAAGGAGGAAATGATGGAAGCTCAAGTCATGGCAATAGCAGCAGGATAAGTTTTAGAGCCACGAAGGTTCCAACCAAGGGAGCGATCCAAAGCGGCTGTATCATTTTGGAAAAGCCTCTATCTAGACATTTCACTTATTTTGTTAAGCAACGGAAGTTGCAGTCGATGCCTGCTAAACTTGCCAGAAGCCAAGGATGTCTAGGTCATCGAACGGATTGGTATTGTGCCTACCATCAGCAGACTGGGGATGAAACTGATAAATGCCAAACTTTGAGGAAACAGGTGCAAGGCCTCATTGATGAGGAGCTGAAAGCAAGGGAGGACGGGCCCTGAAGATGATAATAGACCATTGGCTGCAACATCTGCATTGGTGGGAGTGAAAAGGGATAATCATTTAGATGTTCTTTTTATCGCGGAACTGTTTAATAATGGTGTTTTTAATTATAGATTTCGTATTAAATAAAGTGAATGGTTTTGTTTATTTGTGTGATATTTCTTATGATTTCACAATGCATAATCATAATCGTGATTCATTCATATTTGATATTGATTCAACTGATGCCATCCTATTTAATCTCGGGACTTCGAACACCCGAAGGAGATCTCAATAGCATTTAACGTAACTCCTGAAGAGAGAATAAAATATGAGAGAATTTTAAGAAAGTATGAAAAAGTCTTAGCCTGGACTTACGAAGACATACTAGGAGTTGATCGTTAAGTTTCAGAACACGCCATGGACCGATCAAGAAGAGTCAGGACAGGATAGGCGACAAGGGTTGAAGAAGAGATCCGCAAGCTGAAACAAGGCTAAATTCCTTGTCGAAATGCAACATCTGACTTGGTTGGTCAGTGTCATCCTAATAGTCAAGAAGAGCAAAAGCATGTGCATGTGTAAGCTATTAGGATTTGAACCAAGCTTGTCCACAAAAAAAAATAAAAAAATAAAAAAATAATAATAAGATAAAATATATATATATATATATATATATATATGACGTGTGGATATGGCCAAGAATTAGAGGTGGTCTTCTGCGCCATATCATGGGGCCTAGTTCATTGCTGAGATGAAGAAACTACTTCAGAAATACGACATTGAGCATCACAAGTCCTCTCCATACCGCCTACAAGCCAATGGGGCAGTAGAGGCCGCTAATAAGAATGTTAAGAAGATCTTGGCCAAGATGATTCAGAACTACAAGGATTGGGCAGAGAAGTTGCCTTTCGTGCTCTGGGGCTACAGAACCACGATTAGAACATCCACAGGGGCCATGCCGTACTCCTTGGTATATGGGATAAAAGTTGTACTGCAAGTCGAAATTGAGCTCAAGTCTTTGAGGGTAGTCATGGAGGCTCAGAACCCAGAAACTAATTGGGCACAGCAACGATTGCACAATTAAACATGCTGGATGAGAATAGATTGAGAGCTTATTATCACAACCAGGTCTATCAGAAGAGGCTTGCATGCTCGTTCGGGAAAAAGGTTAGGAAACACCAGCTGAAGGAGGGAGATCTGGTGTTCAAGCAAATGAGACCCGGTGCGCCAGATATACGGGGAAAATTCAGACCAACGTGGGAAGGCCCCTTTGTTCTAAAGAAGCTAATATCCAAGGGAGCAGCAATTTTGTCAGACAGCAATGGGAATGAGTTTAGGGAATCGATCAACATCGACAGGCTCAAAAGGTTCCATGGCTAAAGACATAAAATCAAAAGAAGAGAATAAATGTTGTGCGGGTCGAAATCCGAAAAAGGGCGGCCTTTCTAAAATTGGGCGCCTCACCAAGGTGAAAATCGAAAAAAGGCATCCTAGGCAAAAAATTAGAGGCTCGAGAGAAAATGTCCAATCAAGAAAACCTGAGAGGGCTAATTGGTAACAAGAATTTGATGCTATTAAGATCTGATCTGAGATTACATGTAGTTTTGCATTGTAAATTCATATTAAATTTTGATCATGTATGGTGAAATCGTATCGAAATGTACACAATTTTGCAAAAAGGAATAAAATAGAAATTATTCAGACTACGTGTTCATTATTGCCCAGTTCTTTTATAAAAAGGAAAAAACATCATTCACTACAGAATGCATGTAAATCTAAACTATGCTTTACTGCTGTTCTCGCCAGCCAGATGCCTAAGCCGATGGGTCCTATTGTCAACGGCAAGGCTAATTACCCATCTCTTGTAAGCGCTAGTAGAAATAGTGGAGCAATCTCTAATAGAAGGTGGGATGGTCTTCACTGGCAGTCTTGCCCAAAGGTTATGATATCTAAACATGAAGGTTAAAGATAAGATGCCACCCTGGAAAGCCAATGCGAGCCTCACGACATCCTGGATCACCCCAAATTGTCGAGTACATCACGCCATGATGTAGAAAGTAGCTTAATGTATCCCGCACACCGAAACACATCCCAAGAAAGTGTCGGTGATCACAGAAGTAAGATGGAGCCACGGGCTTATATAACTAATGTCCTCATCTGCTATCTCACTGAATCTAGCAACACCCTCATCGGGAGAGGCAAAAGAGTACAATCGTTGATGGGGGAGGAAGTGACTCAAGGAATATTGACTGATAACCCTAGGAGGAGGTTCTGACAGCAGCCTCAGCTTCTCTTGCAACCATATCTGAAAAAAATTAAAAATTAAATTAATTAAATTAAGGAAAAGCCGCAGGAATGGGTAGGGTCCACTCTAGGTAGAAATAAGGTATAGGGTTATGTGAAAATCCGAAAGGATGCATTTCTCGCTAAGAAAAGCTAGTGTGAAAACCCACAAGGGGCACACTACCTTCGAAAAACAATGACGTACTTGGAGCAATAAGGGACTGCCGATAAAAGCGATAGAGGGATCAGTACAGAGAGAATCTAAGCCCAAGACGGTCTTAGCAAGAATCAAGGGGAAAGGGGTCAACCCGCAGTAAAGATCATCTATAATCCTGAACAATAAAAAATCATCAGTCAGCTCCTCTATAGTCACGATCAGATACCTCATCAGGCAAAACAAAAGAACAACACCCGCTTGAAACAGAGGAACATAGAAAAAGTCCTCCAGAGCCCCGATCAGTGGTGCCAAAGCAAAGGTAGCGCCTAAAGGAACTAGCCTGGCGGCAGTAGAAGGGGGAATGCCTAAAGCCAATGCAATGTCTCTTGTATGAGTCGGGCCACAACACGGAATGCAAGGCAAGGTACCGGGAGAAAACCATGCTCCAATAATCGCAGCAAACTCTTTAGGTAGGGGGCACAATTCTTGGTAGGTAAACCTAAAGACGTGAAAATGGGGGTCCGAAAAGCGGACTGCAGCCAGAAGAAGGTTTTGGTATATCCTAACTCTTCTTAGAAATTTCAAGCCAGAAAATGGGGCTAGGGTGGTATTTTCCCAAGTTTGGGGGTTTTCCAGAACTCGGTACATCTCAGTGACGACAGATGAAGATATTCTTTAAGTATTGTGGCTAAAATTAAAAAAAATTAACAAGAAAGAGAACGAAGAAAAGAGAGAAAAACCTAAAAAAGAAGCTCTCACTGAGGCCCAAGATGTTAAGTGCACGAATCCCAAGGAAAAGATGGGCATTTAAAGCAAATTACGAGGGACGGGATGCTCGTCTCTCGGTCTTCCGACGGGGAGCCCGTCGGTCAACCTGGTTGACCCTTGGGTCATCTATTCTCTTGCATAGTTCATGCATGTCACATGCATAAAATAATTTTCGCATATTTTTGTTGTCTTTTATTATTGCAATAAATTTGACAGAGACGAACATTGGACATGGAAATCGGAGCAAGATATCTAGGGAGTATTTGTATATTCGAAAAATTTGTGAAAAAAGAGGGGAAGAAGAAGAAAAGATCGAAACATGGATTTTTAAGATACCGACGGGCAGCCCGTCGCTCAATGTTCCGACGGGCAGCCCGTCGATCCTGAAAAATTATAAAAGGCGCATCCAACGATGCCCCTTCAGTTTCTCCTTTCTCTTCTTCTTTCTTTTCCTCGCAAACCGACTCCCCAATTCGGTTTTTCTCTCTTTTCTAGCCCATTTCTTGTCCATTTTGCACACCACTTGCGTTAAAACGATCCTTGCACCCTCACCCATGTTTAGGAGTAATTATTTTTCTAATTCATTAGCTTTTATTTCAGCACATTACGTCGACTACAAGGTTAGTTCGTCACCTTTTTCTTCTATCTTTTCTTATATATTCAGTTAAATTTCCATTTTAGATGCATGATAGGGTATATTCTTTCAACTAGGATTAAATTCTTATTTTTTTTTTTATCTTTTTGACATTTTGGAACAAAGTATAAACCACGTTGATTATAGTGTAAAATGAAAGCAAATAATGATAAAACAATAAAAAATGAACTATGGACTTGTGAACCTACCCCATTTTGGAACTAGACTGGAATAAGTTGAACGCATAATTACTATAAAGTGCAATAATGAGACTGTTGCTTGGGGCCTGAGGCCTGTCCCTATATTTGTATTTTCTGTGCAGGAGGTTGGGCACATCCCTGCCGGGATGATGCCAAAATTTTTTTATTTTTAGGGTAGGTACATCCTTATCGGGATGCTGCCGAAATTTATGGGAGGCATATTTTTGGCCAAAATGCTGCCGAAATTTGTAAAGATTAATCTTTTGATTAGCTTACTTGTGAAGATAATGCGAAACTAACTTTTATTCTTTTCAGGATGCCTACACGATGCAATGCCCCTCATGATCAAGCCGAGCCTCAGGCTCCCATATGGATGAGCGATGAGGCTAGGATGAGATTCCGGGCCTTGGCAATCGTGCAGTTTGACGCCAGCCGGTTCATCTCTAAACCGTTCCTACAGAGCATGGGGATGCTGGAGGAGATTGATGTGCTCATAGGTAGGGCAGGGTGGATAGAGTTTATGTGGCCTTCTTTCCAGACCCATCTCGAGGTTGTTAGGGAGTTCTTGGCCACTCTTCATTATGGGGGGGGTCCAGAGTTCAGATACCAAGGATGGTGTTTTCCAGTTTTGGGTCAGAGGGATCAACTATTGCATCACATGCCAGACATTTGCTTAGGCCATGGGACTCCCTTATGGAGGGAATGTGATGATACCTCAGTGGGCCGTTCGGAGGCAGTATTGGGATGCCATAGACATGCCAGGGGTATCATATGATCATGACACGATGAAGAGCACGGTGCTCTCATCTCAGGCTCTTAGTTACATACATAGGGTCCTTTCTAGTTCATACCTGGGAAGGGCAGGTAACTCGAGATTGGTGAATAGGGTTGAGATATGGAGTCCATGGGCAATGGTAGCAGGTCGACACCTTAACATTAGCCATAAGATCGTGGCTAACTTGGTCAGAGTTTCACGGGGGCAGCCCCTATAGTATGGGTCAGGGGAGTGGTTACTAGGCTATTTCTACACCTAGGAGTGGAGTCTGACAGCTTTGGACCTCCACTTGATGAGAGTATTTATATGGACGCATCGGCGGCTCTGACTATGGGGATAATTGCGCAAGTGACCGGTTGCCCCGAGGAGTACTAGTTACTTAGCATGGCAGAGACTAGGCATATAGTCGGTCTCACTTCACTCCAGCCAGTAGAGGAGGAGCCCTAGATGGAGGAGCAGCCTCCGCAGCAGCCCGAGCCACAGGAGCCACAGCCTGCACAGATGTTGTAACACCCCCATACCCCCGATAGGGAATATCGGGGCGCTACGCGGACATATACGTGTACATTTACATGCATCAGCGGAAGCGGTAGTAATAAACCATTAAAATAAGTTGGGCCCAAACAAAAATTACTTTTGTAATATATATATATATACTGTACATATACAGAAGTTTTATGATTCTTACATGTTCGTTTACGTTACATATACAAATACATTTAACGATTATATGTCGAGACTAAACTCTCCATATACATAATGATGTTACTCAAAACATCACAAACTCTAATTCTATCTTATACAAAAAGGGAACAACAAAAAGCTCCTAGTGGCCCTCATTTGCAGATGAACGCTTTCACTGGTCCGCACCTGTCAACCTACACGGAAACAAACATCCGTGCTAAGCGATAACGCTTAGTGGGGATGAAAATAATGCAAAGGACTTCTTTCGAAGTCACTAGTAAAATATACATGTCACATGCACTGCTCCAACAACTCATGCATATGTTTTCACAATCATGTAAATCATGGATTCTAATTCATATAAACATAGCATTAATCTCGTGTACTTTAACATTTACTTATAACACTACATCTGATCATTTCATGTTCACTATACACTAGCAATAACAATAAGCCTGAATTCCTTTCATGGTGGATACGGGTAACTCTGGATACTGTTTCCAGTATCATACATGTGGAGAATTAACTCAAAACTCTATGGAATACACGAGGTATTCCGAACTCTGGGCACAATTAAGGCCAACTCTAGCAGCTGCACTCTAGCCCTTTATAAGCATGCTTATCTATCCACTATAACGATAATCAGGCTCTAGCACCTCATATACTGTACACTGATATCAATTCATTTACTGTAATTCAAATACATTTCATTTCATGTATAACTTTTACAAATCATATACATTTAATTACCACTAATCATGTAAGAGGTTTAAACGATAATTTAAAACCAAAAACAAACTAAATGATATTAAACAAGATTCATTTAAACCTTTAACAATTCAAAACAGGAATAAAAGGCCAAAACAAGACAAAACAGGCGGAAAAAGCTCACTGTCGCGATCGCGACTTGTGTCGCGCTCGCGACAGTAGCCTAAGGAAACAAGATCGTCGCGAGGCGCTCTCGCGATTGCGGCTCGCGACGATCTGCTTCTCTTCACGCCCACCTGGAAGGAAGATCACGGCGTGACTACCCATCACGCCTCGTGACAGGATCCCCACAGAGAGAGAGGGACATCACGTGGCGTGATGCCATCTCACGCCTCACCGAGGGAAGGGTCACGGCGTGACTACCCATCACGTCACGTGACCGAACTCTCACAAAGAGAGAGGGACATCACATGGCGTGATGCCATCTCACGCCTCACCGAGGGAAGGGTCACGGCGTGACTACCCATCACGTCACGTGACTCTCTCCTCACAACTCTAAAAAAATCAAATTTCCAACTCGCTTCCCTTGCGCCTAGTGTCGCTCTCGCGACAGAAGCGTTTTCCCCAATTCCAACGGCAAAATTCACCCACACAATTAAACACAAACAAAACCCAAGCCACTCTTTTGTTTCCACATGCAACCACTCCTCTTTTAACATGTAATTGCCCTATAAATCATACTCATAACTAGATTTACACTCAAATTACTTAGATTAAGTTCAAACATTTATTCACTACAAGCAATTAGAATGATTTCACCCACTAGAAAGCAATTGAGCTCATTTAAGCTCCATATACCTTTCTTTATACACTTAAGTCTCTCTCACAACATTCAAAGTCACATCACATGCAAAATAATGAAACCACACACGATCCCTACCTCTAGGACGTTGAACCGCGTTCTCTACTCCGCTCCGACCTTCTCTTTGCCTTTATTGGGCCTCTTGTCCACAGCTTCCATACACAAACCATTCAAAATAACAAAGTTACTCTTCTCTCTTACTTTAAATCAAAAACAGAAATAAGACAGAAGAAGAAGACCAATACTAACTAAAGAGCATTACTTACCTTCTTAGGAAACCTATTCAAGCTCTACTAGTCCCTCTCAAAGCCAACCCAAATGAATCACTCAAAACAGTGTAAAGAAGGAAGAAGAAATGAAAGAAAGAGCAGGGCAAAGGAAAAGAAAGAAACCAACGTGAAAGAAGAAGAAAAAAACAGATAGTCTAAGTCAATCCAACAATTACTATAGTAATAAATGCCATCTACCACTTAAATGCTTAGTTATCTTCTTATTCCCTTTTAATTAATCCTAATCTCCTTTCCTTAACTCTTAATCAATCTTACCATAAGTTAATCTATTGCCACTTGTCACTTCCCTACGATGACATGTGTCATTCTCCTAAAAGCCACAATATAAAAATGCCAATTTAATTACCCTATCACTGAAGTGGTTCTGTCGCGCCCACGACGCTTGCCGCACTCGCGACAGAATTCACACGCACAACACTAATCTTTCTTGAACCAAAATTCTATAATTCTTCTAGGGCTATTTCGGGGTGTTACAAATCTCTCCCCCTTAAGAAATTTCGTCCTCGAAATTTCCCCCGCTATCGAACAACTAACTCAACTATGTACTGTATAAATTAATAAGAAGACTTACTAGAAGATCCAATCAAAGCCTCTACATCTTCAGCCGTCAAGGCAAATACACGTTGCTGATCCTCGGTAGGGAATGGCCTCTCGACTGTTTCCGATGGCGGTCTGTCAGCTCTACCTCGTCCTCTTCCACTCCTAACAGTCCCAGAAGCATTGCCTTTCTCTTTAGTTATTTGTGATGCCATATTCTCTCTTGTTTTAGGGCACTGAGCAAGGAAATGCTCTGTACTACCGCATTTGAAGCAAGCTCCAGTGAGCTTTCTACATTCGCCCCAGTGACGTCTGTTACAGTGTTCACATTCCGGTGCTGCACTTCCTCTACTCATAGGTGGCCTCACACTTCCAACTGTTCATCCTTTCCTCTTTTTACTGCTCTTGCTCCTTTACTAACACTTTCATTTTCTCTTGGAAATCTTCTTTTCTGCTCTCTCTGTTGCTTTATCAACTCAGACTCCTCCATTTTCATTGCTGCCAACACCAATGGATAATAACCCACCGGCTGCAAAGCAACCATAGCAGACAAAGGTCCCCGAATACTCTCTCTTAATCCATCTTCAAATTGCCTACATCGAAAATCATCAGTTAACATTCCTTCCAGTACATATTTACTTAAACGAGTAAACTCTTTATCATATTCCGCAACAATCATACTCTTCTGCTTGAAATTCACAAATTCTTTCCATCTAGCATCTCTATATGCTTTGGTTACAAATTTGTCCCTAAACTCTCGAACAAAGAAATCCCAGGTTAACTCCATGGGTCTCTGAGGATGTTGCAACACCAACTTCCACCAGTCATATGCTGCACCCTGCAGCAATGACACAGCGCAAACTACTTTCTGATTCTGAGGGCAACTGATCTCTTGTAAAATTCTTTCTATTTTCTCTAACCAGAATTCTGCTATCTCGGATTGATCCAGGGATGTTCCATGGAACTCTTCAGCTCCTCTCTTTCTTATCAAATCCGTTGGAGCTTTAGGAGCTGTCAGTCTATCTAGGATCTGTACCAACCCATGCATCAACTCCGGGTTATTCTGAACAACTCTTGCTCTTTCCTCTCTATCTTGTGCTTGTACATGTGGATTCACTCGAACCGGATTCACACTGCCTGTAGTCTCTCCTACATGCTCACTCGGGTCGGACTCCATCTAGACCCTACAAAAACCAGCATCTGCATTAGGCCACCTTCTAGACAACTCAAACATATAAACATAACTATACTCTATCACCTTCTAGTCCTGAACCAATTAACCTAGAGCTCTGATACCACTAAATGTAACACCCCCATACCCCCGGTAGGGAGTATCGGGGCGCTACGCGGACATATACGTGTACATTTACATGCATCAGCGGAAGCGGTAGTAATAAACCATTAAAATAAGTTGGGCCCAAACAAAAATTACTTTTGTAATATATATATATATACTGTACATATACAGAAGTTTTATGATTCTTACATGTTCATTTACGTTACATATACAAATACATTTAACGATTATATGTCGAGACTAAACTCTCCATATACATAATGATGTTACTCAAAACATCACAAACTCTAATTCTATCTTATACAAAAAGGGAACAACAAAAAGCTCCTAGTGGCCCTCATTTGCAGATGAACGCTTTCACTGGTCCGCACCTGTCAACCTACACGGAAACAAACATCCGTGCTAAGCGATAACGCTTAGTGGGGATGAAAATAATGCAAAGGACTTCTTTCGAAGTCACTAGTAAAATATACATGTCACATGCACTGCTCCAACAACTCATGCATATGTTTTCACAATCATGTAAATCATGGATTCTAATTCATATAAACATAGCATTAATCTCGTGTACTTTAACATTTACTTATAACACTACATCTGATCATTTCATGTTCACTATACACTAGCAATAACAATAAGCCTGAATTCCTTTCATGGTGGATACGGGTAACTCTGGATACTGTTTCCAGTATCATACATGTGGAGAATTAACTCAAAACTCTATGGAATACACGAGGTATTCCGAACTCTGGGCACAATTAAGGCCAACTCTAGCAGCTGCACTCTAGCCCTTTATAAGCATGCTTATCTATCCACTATAACAGTAATCAGGCTCTAGCACCTCATATACTGTACACTGATATCAATTCATTTACTGTAATTCAAATACATTTCATTTCATGTATAACTTTTACAAATCATATACATTTAATTACCACTAATCATGTAAGAGGTTTAAATGATAATTTAAAACCAAAAACAAACTAAATGATATTAAACAAGATTCATTTAAACCTTTAACAATTCAAAACAGGAATAAAAGGCCAAAACAAGACAAAACAGGCGGAAAAAGCTCACTGTCGCGATCGCGACTTGTGTCGCGCTCGCGACAGTAGCCTAAGGAAACAAGATCGTCGCGAGGCGCTCTCGCGATTGCGGCTCGCGACGATCTGCTTCTCTTCACGCCCACCTGGAAGGAAGATCACGGCGTGACTACCCATCACGCCTCGTGACAGGATCCCCACAGAGAGAGAGGGACATCACGTGGCGTGATGCCATCTCACGCCTCACCGAGGGAAGGGTCACGGCGTGACTACCCATTACGTCACGTGACCGAACTCTCACAAAGAGAGAGGGACATCACATGGCGTGATGCCATCTCACGCCTCACCGAGGGAAGGGTCACGGCGTGACTACCCATCACGTCACGTGACTCTCTCCTCACAACTCTAAAAAAATCAAATTTCCAACTCGCTTCCCTCGCGCCTAGTGTCGCTCTCGCGACAGAAGCATTTTCCCCAATTCCAACGGCAAAATTCACCCACACAATTAAACACAAACAAAACCCAAGCCACTCTTTTGTTTCCACATGCAACCACTCCTCTTTTAACATGTAATTGCCCTATAAATCATACTCATAACTAGATTTACACTCAAATTACTTAGATTTAGTTCAAACATTTATTCACTACAAGCAATTAGAATGATTTCACCCACTAGAAAGCAATTGAGCTCATTTAAGCTCCATATACCTTTCTTTATACACTTAAGTCTCTCTCACAACATTCAAAGTCACATCACATGCAAAATAATGAAACCGCACACGATCCCTACCTCTAGGACGTTGAACCGCGTTCTCTACTCGACTCCGACCTTCTCTTTGCCTTTATTGGGCCTCTTGTCCACAGCTTCCATACACAAACCATTCAAAATAACAAAGCTACTCTTCTCTCTTACTTTAAATCAAAAACAGAAATAAGACAGAAGAAGAAGACCAATACTAACTAAAGAGCATTACTTACCTTCTTAGGAAACCTATTCAAGCTCTACTAGTCCCTCTCAAAGCCAACCCAAATGAATCACTCAAAACAGTGTAAAGAAGGAAGAAGAAACGAAAGAAAGAGCAGGGCAAAGGAAAAGAAAGAAACCAACGTGAAAGAAGAAGAAAAAAACAGATAGTCTAAGTCAATCCAACAATTACTATAGTAATAAATGCCATCTACAACTTAAATGCTTAGTTATCTTCTTATTCCCTTTTAATTAATCCTAATCTCCTTTCCTTAACTCTTAATCAATCTTACCATAAGTTAATCTATTGCCACTTGTCACTTCCCTACGATGACATGTGTCATTCTCCTACAAGCCACAATATAAAAATGCCAATTTAATTACCCTATCACTAAAGTGGTTCTGTCGCGCCCACGACGCTTGCCGCGCTCGCGACAGAATTCACACGCACAACACTAATCTTTCTTGAACCAAAATTCTATAATTCTTCTAGGGCTATTTCGGGGTGTTACAGATGTCTCTATAGTAGTCTTAGCCGGAGGAGGAGTTGCCTCATACTCCATTTGATATGGGCATTGAGTTCAGCATACATGAGCTGCTGGTCAGCCCTCCATAGCAGAGAGCACAGAGTCCCACTCCACCACCACCATCATGAGTCTAGCATTCGATGCTCCGGGAGATCGGGAGGTTCCATCCTTATAATAGTTCGGGACACCTGGGGGCATCCACCTCCACAACACCTCCACCGTCAGAGTGCCAGGCAGAGCCAGCATATCCCATTCCATCGCCACCTTCGCAGTCGGCCCAGCCTGATGTTATTGCTGCTATGACCGCCGTTCTTACTGCCATGGAGCGTCGACAGAAGGAGAGAGACCGAGCCCTCCTTTAGCATCTTGATCGATATGAGGAGAGAGACTGGGTTATGCTTGAGCGTTTGGGCCAATAGGAGAGGCTTATAGAGGAGCATGGGAGGCTCATAGAGGAGTTAAGACGTAGTTTTGGTGCCTCCTAGGCTGCGGCGGCCCAGAGGGTAGATGAGGCTGTCCAGATGGTTGATGAGTCTGTCACTGCTCTCAGATTCTGGATAGAGATTTTGGAGGGTGCCATACTGACCATATCTGCATCCATCAGGGAGTTCAGGGAGCAAATGGAGACCAGGCTCACGGGTATCAGGGACGCGGCCAGGAATCAGACCACGAGACTATGAAGGGCCTTCATAGAGCTGGGTTGTGTAGTCAGAGACACTTTGGAGTTCTTTGGGCTTTGTGCTCTACCGTGGATGGGTACGCTCAGGTCCAGTTCCACCAGGCCACCCCAGCAATGGGACAACCAGCATCCGCACTAGTTGTCGTCCCATCGCACTTAGCCACAGTGGTCGGGCCCTCAGCACCTAGTAGCCAGCCCTCTGTCTCCAGAGCTGGGCCGTCCGTATCTTTATCCCATGATCAGCTGGTACATGTATCAGACGATGAGGGGGACCCGGAGGAGACCTCGGACTATTTTCCCCTTTAGTGTATTCAGGGAGTTTTTCTTTGTATACTTGTATATTTATTGTACAAAATCTACATTTTATTAGTGAAACTTACATTTTGTTAAATTTATGTTTCACCTTGTATATCCACATTCTTGCTAACATCTTACTTGCACTTCCAAAATGTTTGATTACACAATAAGTAAGAAAGACGAAAATAAATGACAGCATAAAAACATATCGGATTTCCATTTTGAGATGGATCAATCTCCAGTGAATTAATAAAATCTTCCACAAGTATAGGGACATGACGCCATGCTGACCCGCGAAAGGATAGCAAATTAGATACCATGCAAGCTGAGAAGAGGCTAGTAGGACAAATGCGATAGAATAACTTGCAATTTCGTTGTAGTTAGATAACACTATATCTCACGACAATCAGACACCGTGCAAGCCGAGAGGAGGCCAGCGGGGCGAATGCGATAGAACAAATCGCAATTGGGTTGTAGTTAGATAACACTACATCTCACGATAATTAGACGTCGTGCAAGCCGAGAAGAGGCCAACGGAACAAATGTGATAGAACAAATTGCAATTGAGTTTTAGTTAGATAACACCACATCTCACAACAATCAGACACCTTGCAAGCCGAGAAGAGGCCAGCAGGACAAATGTGATAGAACAAATCGCGATTGAGTTATAGTTAGATAACACTGCATCTCACGACAATCAGATACTGTGCAAGCTGAGAAGAGGCCAACGGGATGAAGGTGGTAGAACAAATCGTTAAAGGGTCGTGGTAAAATACACTACAACTCGGCAGCGAGGAGTCACCAGCTCAAACACACCACGGATGGTAAGGACTGCCTCAAGTACGTATCTCTTTCCTTCTTCTCTGAATTTTGGCTCATCTAGACACTAGTGTACTAGTTTCCCCAAAATTGGAGGTAACTATAGACACCGGGTCCTGAGCCAGTCCAGATCAGAGTTACCCGATCAAGATATCAATGCCTATTCCCTAGCAAACGGATGAAAGTTACGAGCTTTCGCTCTTCGGGTTTACAAGGATTGAAGATTTTTCTTGATAATAGGAGATTTTTGTGCATTAGGAGGAGTTCGCCAATGGAAAATCTTGACTTTGGTTCACCGACGGAATACCCATCGGTCAGGAGAGACGCTTGTCGCTCATTTTGAAGGACGGCCTTCCTCATACGAGCAACGCCTGTCGCTCGCTCAGGGCAGACCCATCTCTTGCGGGAGCGATGCCCGTTGCTCGCATGAGGGGGCCCGTTGCTAGCAGTGAGTGCCGGTTGTTGCTCGCGGGCAAGAGACCGTCCCTTGCACTAAGAGATGCCCGTCGCTCATGTAAGATGCGCCTGTCCCTCGCGAGCGACAGCTATCGCTCGGCACCCGCCTCTTGTAGAGTGGCCTGCCATTCGAAAGACCGAGTGTGCCCTCGTGATCAATGCCCACCGGACTACGAGCAAAGCTCGTCGGTCGAGATTGAGGCACCACTGCACGGGATCTTCCAAATTTTTCCAAGATTCCAAAATATATTTCCAAGATTTTTTAATATCTTCCAAATCTTTTCAAATATTTTCAAATTTCAGATTTTATTTTAGAAATATTCTGCAAATCAGTCAATTTTGATTCTGATTTCACAAATCTTTTTAAATTTCAAATTCAAAATTTAAATTTATATGAATTATTTTTCTAAACCTATAAATAGGAGGCTAAGGATCATTATTCAGGGTTAGCAATTTTCATCAGAAATAGAAAGTTTTCCCACTAAAATCCCGAAAAAGTTTCTTTATTTTTGGTTTTTACAAAAAAAATTTTATCAAATCTTTTTCAAATTAAGGCGAATCCGAGAAAGCGAAATCAATTCGTTTTTAATCGATCTAGAATTTTTAGAATTCATAATTGCTACAAAACATTGAGAAGAAAAAATACAATTTTCTTTTCTTGATCTGATTTTAAAAGTACGACTTTTGTGATAAAAATCTCCCGAAATTGCACACTACTAATCAATCCTTGTAGAATCCAAGGAGCAGAAATCGCGTGATATTAACCTATAAAGGTAATATTCCGAGGGTAAATATTTTGGATCAACCTCTCTCGCACTTCATCCTTTCACATTAAATTATTCGAGACTGATTTGTTTGAAAGGGTAATTTTAACGTCGAATTCAATTTTATTCAACAAAGTAAAAAGGTTTTTAGCTAAATTTCTTTATTTTTCCAGATCATGGATGACCGACGGGCAGAGGCTCCACCGACGGCCATCACTTAGCCAAGTGACGGGCCATCGAGGAGTTCCGCCTCTACTCGTCGGTCGGCCCAAGGACGGCCGTCGCTCGCACAATGTAGGCCGTCTTTTGGCCTTCCTCCTTCATTTTCTTTATTTTCTTCCTCCCTTTCTATTTATTCTTATTTATCCTTAATTTCCATGATGAATTTTTATCGATTCTTTGTCTTTATTCATTTTTCATGTTTACTTTATTGTCGATTATTGTGCTAACATGGTTTTTGTTTTTGTGAGTTTAATTATTTTTCTTGGATTTCGGGTGTTAAAAATGGAGGACACCGCGATGGTCTGAGGACATTATTCGGGTTTATTTCTTTATCTTATTTCTTTTTATTTCAATTTTCATGTATCGTTTATTGTAAGTATTATTTTTACCCCGCTGATATGAAAATGGCTAAATATTTATATTAATTAATTTGGAGTTTTTCTAATAAAAATGGGAGCAATGTCGTAGTTTTTTCCACCCAAATAAATTGTCACCTCTAAATGTTTTCTGTAAATATGCATGCGAGGATCAATGTCCTCATCCTTAATAAATATCTCGTTTTATGTATGATTTACATGATATTTATAATGGGGGTTGTATTCTGCCCCTAGTTTTGTTGTAATTTATTTTTCATTTACCTTATGTTTATCTTGCTTTCATTTATCACCTTTGTTACGTGAATAACCTGCACATTAATTAATGCATTAAAATTGTATGAGAAAATGAATGAAATCTTAAATTCAAAACTCAATCATAATTCAAATAAGGTATGAATAAATGGGAAGTCCCGAACCATCTCTGGTCTTGGACTCAACGAGCTTAGAGGACTATCTCATTATCTTATTGGGGTGGGGCCTCCAAAATATCTCTTGTTGCCCAAAATAGGCCCAATTTGCATTGTCTTAGGCTCCATGAGGTTAGAATACCATCTCAAAGTCCTATTGGTGTAGGGACTCCAAATATCTCTGGCTTGCCCAAAACAGACACAGATGCGCTATCTTAGGTTCAGTGAGGCTAGACGTCCTTTCCCAATATTTTATTAGGTGGTGACTCCAAGAAACCTCCTTGTTACCCAAAATAGACGCCCTTGTAATCTCTTACAAGTTCCATGAACCTCTCTCAAAAACCCTAAAAGCGGGTCATTGGGGCTCACGGGGTTCGGCGCGCGCACTACAGCTGGCTAGCGGTATCCCCCAAAAAGTCAAATTTTCAACTTCAATTAATGCATACATATCTTAAATAATAGGTGTCAACTCCCTATTGGCCCAATGATTTAAGTCTTTGGTTAATTTGCCTTAAATCCCTTTCTTTAATCCATACTTCTACATGCATACATTTCCACTTCTTTCTTTATTTTAATCCTTGATTTAATGCATAAATCATAAATTAGTCAATTACTCATGTGCCTTCTAACAAAATCAAAAATACCGATCATGTCCCAAATGCTCAATTTGGGCTCAAATTCACTACAACTTGCACATTAGCATCCATATCATGTTCCAATCCTACTAAGGTATACTTTGGGGCCTTACAACTCTCTCCCCCTAAAAGAATTTTGTTCTCGAAATTTCTCATGTTATTAAACAAATGCTAACACTATCTTTAAATAACAACCTTATAAAAACTTAAACAGTATACAAAACATACCAGGTGAACTTCTCGGGTCATCTTTCTCTTCTCTAATCATCTCATAAACTAGGGCTGGACCACCAGAAGTTACTGGCTTCTCAACAGTCTCAGATGGCACTCGATCACCTCTACCTCTACCACTTCTACTTGCTTTAGACACCTTAATATTGCCTCCAGTTGCTTGCGAGGCCAAATTCTCTTGAATCTCGAGGCAATTAGCAATAATGTGATCCATGTTGCCACACCTGAAACAAGCTCCAATGAGCTTCCTACACACTCCCCGGTGTCGCTTTTGACAATGCTCACACTCCGGTATAATATTGCCTCTATTGGATGATGGTGCAATACTAGCTATAGACACCGGTTTCTGTACTGAACCTTGAGTAACTTGTTTACTCTGAGTCTCTCGAGTTTTCTTGCCATTGAGAACTCCACCATCTTGAACTTTCCTCGTTTGCTCTCTCTTTTGTTTATTAATTCAGATTCTTCCATTTTCAAGGCAGCCAAAACCAACTGATAGTAGTTAACTGATTGTATAGTTGTTATTGCCACTAAAAGCCCTCTAATGTTCTCATTCAACCCATCCTCAAATTTTTGACACCTAAAATCTTCAGTTAGTAAAGCATTAGGCACATACTTGCTTAGTCTGCTAAATTCCTTTTCATACTTTGCCACTATCATATTTCCTTTACTTCAAACTCACAAATTCTTTCCATTTGGCTTCTCTAAAAGCTTTGGTGATATACCACTTCTTAAAATCTTGGACAAAAAAGTCCAATGTCAACTCAACTACTCGCTGAGGATTCTAAAGCACTAGATTCCACAAATCTTAGGCTAACCCTTGCAATACTGACACTGCACAGGTCACCCGCTTATTCTATGAACAATTAATCTCTTATAATATTCTCCCCGTCTTTTCTATCCAAACTTCAGCTACATCAGATTCATCTGCAGAAGTTCCTCTAAACTCTTCTGCTCCTATCTTTCTAATATGGTTTGTAAGAGCATTTAGAGCAGTCTACCTATCTGTCATCTGCATTAATCCTTGCAGCAACACTGGGCTATCCTGAGCAGGATTAAGATTTCCTACTGGTTGTGGTTGCTCTGGTACAGGAAAATTAACAAATGCGGGGTTTGCACTAGCAGTCTCACTCACCTCCTCACTAGGATCCGATTCCATTTTTACCCTACAAAGAACAACAGCATCTGCATAAGGCCACAATACTCTATAAACACACATATATTAATCTAGTCTCTAACATCTCATAGTCCAAAGCTGCCGAAACCTTTGCTTTGATACCACAAATTGTAATACCCCAAAACCCCTTAGAGAATATAGGAGCACTACACACAAACTATACAATTTTAATCTTGAAAGATTATCTTAATTATATCACATTAATCAAATTAATAAACCGTATAATTATTATTTCTTTTAATTATTCTTTTTATGCCCTTATTATTAACATTGCTTGATTACTTAAATTACATTTAGTCCTCAAATTATCATTTTCATGCTAAATTACATTTTAGTCTTTAAACAATTATTAATTCATTTATTTTACCAATTAATTTCTATTTTCCTTTATTTAATTGTATTAACTACTTTTTTAAGTTTTTACCATTTAATCCTAAAACTTTTTAATTTATTACAATTTAGTTCTTTTTCATTCCTTTTCTTATATTAACTTTAATTTACCAAATTTTAATCATTTTTACCATTTTGCCCCTAGTATCAATTTGGTAGAAATCTCCGAATTGGATGGACGGCACATAGACCCCAAAGATCCACAACATTTTCGAGTGACCCCGAAGGACCACCCATATATTTACATTTCATTTCATTTACATTTAAACATTTAAACATCATTCACTTAGTAGACCGTCATTGGCCTACATTAAGTGAGTCGTCATGACTCACACCGTGGTATAATGTCCCTCTAGCTAGTTAATTATATCATGAGTTAGATTTAACCACCAGACTACTACTAAGGGAACATAATTATACCATTACTTCAATTTCCAATAAATTCTCAATTTAAATTAAATATATCATTAAATAAATATGGCATACCATTCGGCCAACATAGAAAGTCCACATTTAATTCATTCTTTTCTCAGTATAACATCTTTATTCCACTAATTAACTAATTCTAATGTCATACATATCATAATTTCATTGTATTACCACATATTTCAATATTTTCAATATTACATTATTATACTATGAAATATTCATATATGTTCAATTAATTCCAAATAAATTGCCATACACTCAATTTTCATTGTTTATCCATTTTTGGGCATTATACTTAACAAATACTCAAATTACATCTTAGAACAACTAAGGACATCATTCGGCCAAGGTTAGTCCTTTTCACTCCAATTTAGTTTTTACTCAATTATCATTCATTTAACTAAATTACAACTTAATTAATATGTATATACCATTAGCTTACACTAATACAAAAGTATACCCTAGTATATTATGATATTCCATTCGGCCATCACTATGTCCCTATCATATATTTTATTTTTTCTTAGTTGAAGTATTCAAATCATCATTTCTAGTACCCCTAAGCATCCCTATAAGGTTTATTTCAATTTTACACACATATATCATATACTTGTCATTCAAACATAACCTAAAATCAATCTAAATCAACGGAAATAGATGGATTTTGTAACCACTAAGCTCAAACTCTTGTTCTACTCTTCTTGAACTTCCTTTCCCTTATTTTTTCCCTTTGGAAAGCTTTCTCCTTCGTTGTTCCCTAACGGTGGCTGAAAATATTCATTAGGATTCCATAAAAACCTAGCCTTCTTTTTACAATATAATTACATAAATATGTTCTACATACCCTAATTTACCTATTTGAACCTTTAAATCAATTTAAAAACATCAATTTCTCTTACCTTAAATTTGTGCCCTAACTTTGAATACTTGATTTTTTCCACTTCTATCACTTTAATTGGACTCTAAAGGCTGTTATTAGATTGTAAAGGAGTTAAAATTTATTTAGGAGGCTTGGATTTAGGGAGAAATTTGAAGAGAGAAGAAGAAATTTGATAGGAGAATGATGAACAATATTCGGACAAGAGAGAATAGGTAGAGAGATGGAGAGAAATGGAGAGGTTACTGGAAATTTCTAATATTTAGGGCATTTATAGGCTGGGCTTAGTCCAACCTATTTAAGTGCATTTTTTGTTTTTAGGCTTATTATGTAATCCAAAATTATTTCTCCCACTTTCCAAGGTTAGTTTCTCCCAAAATCACTTTCATAATTCTTAAAATATAAAATTAAGCCTCCACAAAAATTTTCAGCAAAATCAGAGTTCTTTTCTAGTCCGGTTCAGTCAAACTAGTCCGATTAAACAATTCGGGGCATAAAAAACTTCACGTTAACTCCCTCTTTAATACACAATTCCAGCATCTCAACATATAGAAGAAAAAAAATGATAAAGAGGACTAGATTCTTACCTTAATTGCTAAATATTCACTGGAATTTAGCCCCTCCATACAAGAACACTCAAACATGTATTTATGTAGGTGAAATTAGAGAGAAAATGAGATATATTTTTTATTGTTTTGCCCACAAATTCAGCCGGCCAATTCCCTTTTATATGGCCAAAATCTCTTGAGATTTCTAGAAATAGAAATGTCACAATTTGATTAGTTACTTTTTGCCAAGTTTCAATTTAGTCATTCATCTCTTCTTCATTCTCATATTGGCATGCAATTAACTCCTCTTTATACATTAACCCATTTACAAACTCTTTCATACATTAATACAATAATCTACTAATTTATTAACTTGCCGTATTTGTCGAATCTTTTGTATAAATGACAATCGCATCCTTTTTGATATATTATCAACTAACTCAGATACATGTAGTTCCTATTTCACCCTGACATACCTTATTACTGCCAGGATGGATTTTGGGCCCTTACATTTATATTTATAGTGAATGGAAGTGCATAAAAACCAATTATACGCGTAGAGTCACCTTGCATACACTTTGTTCACATCATTATCTCATTGTACTTTCACATGTTACGCGCTCATTTAGTTATTATTTATCTTTAGAAATGTGTTGGACAAGAGCCAAAAATTTGAAAAATGGTTCAAATTTGGTTCAGGGCAGTAGACACCGGGTCCCGAGTCGGTCCAAGATCAGGATTTCCCGATGACGAAAATAAAGACTAATTCACGGGCAAGAAAATAAGAATCGATCATCTGTTTGTCAAATTCTTTTATTTTCCTCTAAATCCTTTTAAAGTGTTTATTCTTATTTTTTTTTATTTTATTATTATTTGTATCTTTATTTTTATCCACATTTTTGTATTTTATCTTATTATATTTAAAAAAAATATTAATTAAAAAAAATTAATAATAATAATTTTTTTTCGGTAGCCCGTTGCGGCAGCCGCGCACAGCGCTGCACGCGAATCTCACCTGGTCGGCGAGATTTCTTGCCCATTAGCAAGAAATCTCGCCGATCTGCGTACTCCCCCCTGATCGGGGAGAAATCTCGCCGATCATGCCCAAATTCCGCCGATTCCGCCATTTTCCACCGAAAATCAATTTTTTCACATTTTTAAGGTAAAAAATGATTTTTTTCTTGTGATTTTTTCATATTTTATTAAAATTTAATAAATATTGGTCAAATTGGGAGGAAATTAAAAGTCAAAAAGTGACAAAAAATAATTAAAAATAAATAAAAATATTAATTGTCCATATTTGACTTTAGGGATTTGATTTTGAATTTTTGAGTGTTTTTTGTTGAAATTTGTGAGGTGGGATCTTGGAAAATCTGTAGGGGAGCTGGAGATGAGAAAAAAATTGGAGTTTTTACGGGAATTAGATTTTCATTTATGGAAAAAAGAAGGGAAGAGGAAAAATTGGGATTTTTTGGAGCAAGAAAATTTTCTATAAGAAAATACATTTTTCTAAGGCACTTTGAGAGAGATATTCTTGAGGGGAGATAGTGCATTTTGCTGGAAAAACAAAGAATTCAATGTTCTTGGAGTTGATCTTTTCTTATTCTGAAAAATTAAAATCACTTTCTTCAATCTTTTTTAAATCTACAAGTTTTCTTCTTAAATTCTATTCTAGTTTTTTTCTTATATCAAAAATTTTATTGAACTTGAAAACTTTGAGAAAGGAAAATTAATTCCTTAACTTGAGTTTTCTCATCAAACATCAAATACAAAAAAAATAAAATCAGTTTTGAGTATTAGTGTTCTTGAGTTTTTTTTTTTTAGATAAGAACTCAAGATTTTTTTGAACATTTTTGAGTTTACTCTTGAATCTTAACAAGGAGAATAGATTGAGACATCTTGCTTCCATATTACTTAATTCTAAGGGTAAAGATTCTTGGATCCATTTTTTTTTAACTCATTTCATTTTATTTATGTTAGTTTATTTTATTTTATTTTGCATTAATGCATGTATGTTTTTTTGGGGTTGAGATTTATTATCTAGCCTGAGTTTTCCATCTTTATTTTGTCCTTGGCATGAAAATGGATAAAATACATGATGTTTAGGGGATGAAAAATAGGATTTGCGTGATGTTTTCTTTTAGTATTATTTCTTGTGATTTTTTGCATGCTTAAATACTAATCATTTTATGTTGCATGTTTGATTGTCTTATTCTTATTGCATGTTTGATTGTCTTACTCTTGTTTATTCATCTAATTTTATTGGTTGATTATTATTATTATTATTATTATTATTATTATTGTTGTTGTTGTTGTTGTTGTTGTTGTTGTTGTTGTTGTTAGTATATTATTATTATTATTATTATTTATTGTTATTATCATCATCTATTATTCTTATTATTATCATTATTATTATTGTTATTGTTATTATTTTTATTATGGTCATTATATTTTGCATGGTATTATTTTATGATTTAGCTTTTGTCATTATTATTAATATTACCTTGCATGATTTTTTTCTTCTATGTGTGATTTTAACATGTTAAATTAGTATGTCCAATTTAATCTATTTTATGTATTCTATTGGTGTGTTAATTTTACACTTGATTTCTTTTATTTTTAATATTAAATAATTTTGGAATTTTTGCTAATTTTTTATTGTTGTTTTTTTGGGTGTAAAATGTCGTGCTTATTTGTTTGAGCATTTATTATGACCGAACTCCTCGCGACACGTAGGAGTTTACATCACTTGGGTGAGACATTTCCTATCTCTATTTATGTGATTGTTTTTGCTCGTAACCAAAATAGTTTATTTTATATGCGGGTTAAAATAAAAAATTACAAAAATATTTTGTACAATAAAATTGGAATTTTTATCAATAAATTGGGATGAATGTCCTAGATTTTAGCCAAAAATGCAAAAACATTGAGGACTAAAACGAAGAGTTGATTTATTAAAAATGGGATCACTCATCCCGATTTTCACTACAAATATCAAAATAACTCTTCGATCCCTTTTTAAGTGAGCATGAAGGAACCAATGTTCCTGAACCAAATAAATATCCCGATTTATGTATGTCCTCCTTTTTTGATTGATTTTGTGTGATTGTTTAAATTTACGTTTATATTTTGTGGGCCCTTGTAATTAATTATTTTTGGGGCAATTTGATTTCATTTGGGGATTGTATTCTGTCCCGATTTTCATTTAAATTCAGCTTTTCTTTTTCATTTGGGGATTGTATTTGCCCCAATTTTCCTTTTGTAAATGGCGTGGCTTTGTGTGCTTACCGCTTTATTTACAGCTTTATTTATTATTTTATTTATATTTTTTCTTTTATTGCCTCCTCGATGCTTGAAGTGCGCTTTAAATGAATTGCATTAAACGCATGACATGAGATGTGAAAATTTAAAATTTAAAAACTTATTTATAATTAACTAAAGACATGAATAAGTGTGAAGTTCCGAACCACTCTCTGGTTTAGACCAATAAGAGGTTAACATTTCCCGATTTCTTGTAAATTGCGTGGCGACTCCAAAATACCTCAAAAGTGCCAAAAGGTTTTATGACGATGGATGGTCCTTTTCAATGTTCTATTGTGAAAGGAGGTGCCGAAAATATCTCATAATACCTAAGATCCAAAAGACACGAACCAATCTCTCGAATCCTAAAAGCGGGTTCAAAGAGGGCCTTTGCTAGTTTTGGCGCGCGTCACAAGGGCTATAACATCATAACTCGTACGTAGTACATCGTATGATAACATGGTCAGTGTACTACGGAAAGTGGAGGGTGTTACCGGACGAAGACACAAACATCGCAGAGATAGATCCACAACATTTTCGAGTGACCCCGAAGGACCACCCATACATTTACATTTCATTTCATTTACATTTTGACATTTCAACATTCATTCACTTTGTAAACCGTTATTAGCCTACATTAAGTGAGTCGTCATGACTCACACCGCGTTATAGTGTCCCTATGGCTAGCTAATTATATCCTAAATTAGATTTAACCACCAGACTACTACTAAAGGCAAATAATTATACCATTACTTCTATTTCCATTAAATTCTTAAATTAAATATATCATTAAATAAACATGGCATACCATTCGGCCAACATAGAAAGTCCATATTTAATTCATTCTTTTCTCATTATAACAACTTTATTCCACTAATTAACTAATTCTAATGTCATGCATATCATAATTTCATTGTATTACCACATATTTCAATATTTTCAATATTACATTATTATACTATGAAATATTCTTATATGTTCAATTAATTCCAAATAACTTGCCATACACTCAATTTTCATTATTTATCCATTTTAGGGCATTATACTTAACAAATAGTCAAATTACATCTTAGAACAACTAAGGACACCATTCGGCCAAGGTTAGTCCTTTTCACTCCAATTTAGTTTTTACTCAATTATCATTCATTTAACTAAACTACAGCTTAATTAACATGTATATACCATTAGCTTACACTAATACATAAGTATACCCTAGTATACTATGATATTCCATTCTGCCATCACTATGTCCCTATCATATATTTTATTTTTTCTTAGTTAAAGTATTCTAAATCAACATTTCTAGTATCCCTAAGCATGCCTATAAGGTTTATTTCAATTTTACACACATATATCATATACTTGCCATTCAAACTAAACCTAAAATCAATCTAAATCAACGGAAATAGATGGATTTTGTAACGACTAACCTCAAACTCTTGTTCTACTCTTCTTGAACCTCCTTTATCTTGTCTTTTCCCTTTGGAAAGCTTTCTCTTTCGTTGTTCCCTAATGGTGGCTGAAAATATTCAATAGGATTCCACCAAAACCTAGCTTTCTTTTTACAATATAATTACATAAACATGTTCTACATACCCTAATTTACCTATTTGAACCTTTAAATCAATTTAAAAACATCAATCTCTCTTACCTCAAATTTGTGCCCTAACTTTGAATACTTGATTTTTCCCACTTCTATCACTTCAATTGGACTCTAAAGGCTGCTATTAGATTGTAAAGGAGCTAAAATTTATTTGGGAGGCTTGGATTTAGGGAGAAATTTGAAGAGAGAAGAAGAAATTTGATAGGAGAATGAAGAACAATATTCGGCCAAGAGAGAATAGGTAGAGAGATGGAGAGAAATGGAGAGGTTGCTGGAAATTTCTAAAATTTAGGGTATTTATAGGCTGGTTGATAGGCTGGGCTTGGTCCAACCTATTTAAGTGCATTTTTTATTTTTAAGTCCATTATGTAATCCTAAATTATCTCTCCCACTTTCCAAGGTTAGTTTCTCCCAAAATCACTTTCATAATTCTTAAAATATATAATTAAGCCTCCACAAATTTTTTTAGCAAAATCGGAGTCCGTTGGTTCACTCAAACTAGTTCGATTAAACAATTCGGGGCATCAAAAACTTCACGTTAACTCCCTCTTCAATACACAATTCCAACATCTCAACATATAGAAGAAAAAAATGATGAAGAGGACTAGATTCTTACCTTAATTGCTAAATATTCACTAGAATTTATCCCCTTCATTCAAGAACACTCAAACATGTATTTATGTAGGTGAAATTAGAGAGAAAATGCGATATATTTTTTAGTGTTTTTCCTCCAAATTCAGCCAGCCAATTCCCTTTTATATGGCCAAAATTTCTTGAGATTTCTAGAAATAAAAATGTCACAATTTGATTAGTTACTTTTTGTCAAGTTTCAATTTAGTCCTTCATCTCTTCTTCATTCTCATATTGGCATGCAATTAGCTCCTCTTTATACATTAACCCATTTATAAACTCTTTCATACCTTAATACAATAATCTACTAATTTATTAACTTTTCGTATTTGTCGAATCTTTTGTATAAATGATGATCGCATCCTTTTTGATATATTAGCAACTAACTCTGATACATGCAGTTCCTATTTCACCCTGACATACTTTATTACTGCCAGGATGGATTTTGGGTCCTTACATATATATTTATAGTGAACGGAAGTGCATAAAAACCAATTATACGCATATAGTCACCTTACATACACTTTGTTCACATCATTATCTCAATGTACTTTCACATGTTACGTGTTCATTTAGTCATTATTTATCATTAGAAATGTGTTAGACAAGTGCCAAAAATTCGGAAAATGGTTCAAATTTGGTTCAGGGCTATAACATCCTAACTCGTATGTAGTACACCGTATGACAATATGGTCAGTTTACTACGATGAGTGGAGGGTGTTACCGGACGGAGACACAAACATAGCAGAGATAGATCCACAACATTTTCGAGTGACCCCGAAGGACCACCCATACATTTACATTTCATTTCATTTACATTTTGACATTTCAACATTCATTAATTTAGTAGACCGTTATTGGCCTACATTAAGTGAGTCATCATGACTCAACCCGCGGTATAGTGTCCCTATGGCTAGCTAATTAAATCCTGAATTAGATTTAACCGCCAGACTACTACTAAGGGCAAATAATTATACCATTACTTCAATTTCCATTAAATTCTCAATTTAAATTAAATATATCAATAAATAGACGTGGCATACCATTCGGCCAACATAGAAAGTCCACATTTAATTCATTCTTTTCTCATTATAACATCTTTATTCCACTAATTAACTAATTCTAATGTCATGCATATCATAATTTAATTGTATTACCACATATTTCAATATTTTCAATATTACATTATTATACTACGAAATATTCATATATGTTCAATTAATTCCAAATAAATTGCAATACACTCAATTTTCATTATTTATCCATTTTAGGGCATTATACTTAACAAATACTAGAATTACATCTTAGAACAACTAAGGAAACCATTCGGCCAAGGTTAGTCCTTTTCACTCCAATTTAGTTTTTACTCAATTATCATTCATTTAACTAAACTACAACTTAATAAACATGTATATACCATTAGCTTACACTAATACATAAGTATACCCTAGTATACTATGATATTCCATTCGGCCATCACTATGTCCCTATCATATATTTTATTTTTTCTTAGTTGAAGTATTCGAAATCAACATTTCTAGTATCCCTAAGCATGCCTATAAGGTTTATTTCAATTTTACACACATATATCATATACTTCCATTCAAACATAACCTAAAATCAATCTAAATCAATGGAAATAGATAGATTTTGTAACGACTAACCTCAAACTCTTGTTCTACTCTTCTTGAACCTCCTTTCTCTTTTCTTTTCCCTTTGGAAAGCTATCTCCTTCGTTGTTCCCTAATGGTGGCTGAAAATATTCAATAGGATTCCATCAAAACCTAGCTTTTTTTTTGCAATATAATTACATAAACATGTTCTACATACCCTAATTTACCTATTTGAACCTTTAAATCAATTTAAAAACATCAATCTCTCTTACCTCAAATTTATGCCCTAACTTTGAATACTTGATTTTTCCCCCTTCTATCACTTCAATTGGACTCTAAAGGCTGCTATTAGATTGTAAAGGAGCTGAAATTTATTTGGAAGGCTTGGATTTAGGGAGAAATTTGAAGAGAGAAGAAGAAATTTGATAGGAGAATGAAGAACAATATTCGGCCAAGAGAGAATAGGTAGAGAGATGGAGAGAAATGGAGAGATTGCTGGAAATTTCTAATATTTAGGGTATTTATAGGCTGGTTGATAGGCTGGGCTTGGTCCAACCTATTTAAGTGCATTTTTTTATTTTTAAACCCATTATGTAATCCTAAATTATTTCTCCCACTTTCCAAGGTTAGTTTCTCCCAAAATCACTTTCATAATTCTTAAAATATATAATTAAGCCTCCACAAAAATTTTTAGCAAAATTGGAGTCCGTTTCTAGTTCGGTTCACTCAAACTAGTTCGATTAAATAATTCGTGGCATTAAAAACTTCACGTTAACTCCCTCTTCAATACACAATTCCAACATCTCAACATGTAGAAGAAAAAAAGTGATGAAGAGGACTATATTCTTACCTTAATTGCTAAATATTCACTAGAATTTAGCTCCTCTATTCAAGAACACTCAAACATGTATTTATGTAAGTGAAATTAGAGAGAAAATGAGATATATTTTTTAGTGTTTTTCCCCCAAATTCAGCCGGCTAATTCCCTTTTATATGGCCAAAATCTCTTGAGATTTCTAGAAATAAAAATGTCACAATTTGATTAGTTACTTTTTGTCAAGTTTCAATTTAGTCCCTTATCTCTTCTTCATTCTCATATTGGCATGCAATTAACTCCTCTTTATACATTAACCCATTTACAAACTCTTTCATACATTAATACAATAATCTACTAATTTACTAACTTGCCGTATTTGTCGAATCTTTTGTATAAAGGAGGATCGCATCCTTTTTGATATATTAGCAACTAACTCAGATACATGCAGTTCCTATTTCACCCTGACATACCTTATTACTGCCAGGATGGATTTTGGGTCCTTACATTTATATTTATAGTGAATGGATGTGCATAAAAACCAATTATACGCCTATAGTCACCTTACATAAACTTTGTTCACATCATTATCTCAATGTACTTTCACGTGTTACGTGCTCATTTAGTCATTATTTATCTTTAGAAATTTGTTGGACAAGTGCCAACAATTCATAAAATGGTTCTGTAGACACCGGGTCCCGAGGCGTTCCAAGATCAGGATTACCCAATGATGAAATAGAATACCGATTTTCGGCAAGAAAGGTGAGAACCGATCGTTCCTTGTCAAAAGATGTGTTTTTCGGAAAATAATTAAAAATATATATTTTTGGGAAATTAAAATTAAGATGAAAAAAAAATATATTAATTTTGTGTCAAAATTTAAATAAAAAATAAAAAAAATAAAATAATAAAAAAAGTCGCGAATGCCACCTGCGGCGGCGCGGGGCCGCCTGCGCGGCAGGCTGCCCCAGCGCGCAGGGGCGCCTGCGCGGCAGGCCGCCCCAGCGCGCAAGGGCGCCTGCGTGCGAGGCAAGCCCCCGCGCGGCGCTCCTGCGCGCGGACGGGCGCCTCGCGCGACCCCTCCTGCGCGCGGGCGGGCGCCTCGAGCGGCGCTCCTGCGCGCGGGCGGGCGCCTCGCGCGACCCCTCCTGCGCGCGGGCGGGCGCCTCGCGCGACCCCCCTGCGCGCGGGCGGGCGCCTCGCGCGCACCCCCCTGCGCGCGAGGCAGGGGGCGCCGCGCGCCCCCCCCTGCGCGCGAGGCAGGGGCCTCGCGCGCACCCCCCTGCGCGCAGGCAGGGGGCGCCGCGCGCCCCCCCCTGCGCGCGAGGCAGGGGCCTCGCGCGCACCCCCCTGCGCGCGAGGCAGGGGGCACCACGCGCGCAGCAGCTTGCTGCCGCGCGCGCCCTTGCCCTCTCCGCGCGACCTGGTCTTCGCCTGTCCGTTTTTTCCGCTGTTTTCAGTCTGATTTTCTTCAGTCTTTCACCATTTCATGCTTTTTTGGGTGAAACAAAAAGAAAAGTTTTTATTGTCTTTTGCCATTTTTGGCCAAGACAACCTTAAATGAGGTTTTTGCCCTCATTTGGAAGAGGACGGAAGAATTAATTCAAGATTTCCTTAGTTTTTTTTCTCTCTAGCCTTTCTACTGTCCAGGAGGTTTGTTTTATTTCTTAAAAATTCTTCAAAAATTCTTTAAGTTTTGGTCTTCTAAAACTTTAATTTCTAGGTGTTCCTTCAGGGAAGATACCTCCTTTTGGGATCTATTTTGAGCTAGAAAAATCAATTTTCTCTGCTCAAATCTTCCTTCAAAAATATTCACTTCAAAATATATTCTTCAAAAATTTATTTAGAACTCATATTTCTCTTTGAATATTATTATCATCAAAAAAATCGACAAGGGAACGGATCGAGACATCCTATTTCCAATCTCAAAAATTCTGAGGGTAAACATTCTTGAACTCGTCCTCATTTATTTTTTGTATGTTATTTATTGTCGTTAATACTATTTTTGTTGCTATTATCATTTTTATTCATGGTTAATAGTTTCCATTTTTACTACTGTGGACACCCTTGGCTTTGCTTTTGGTCCAACTTCTCCATGTGGATTTGATTTAATTTTATAGTTTGATTTTTACTTATTTTTGCCGTTGGTCACCAATCCCCACTTATATTATCATTTCTCTTGCTATTTAATATTATCCTCACGTTGTTATTATTATGGTTATTCTATTGGCCATCCCTCCCCTCATCTTGGCATTATTATTACTATTATTATTATTATTATCATTATAATTATTATTAGTATTATTATTATCTCATTTATCCATATTATATTCACTATTGTTTATTATCATTATACTATTATTACTATTATTATTATTATTATTATTGTTTAACTCTCTATTTTACTATTATTGCTATTTATTTATTTACTAGTATTATTCTGTCTTTAGTATTGTTAGTGCTATTATTATTAACTAATTAATTAGTTAGCATTATCATAATCATTATTATTATTATTATTATCGCTATTATTATTTTGCTATCATGCCATGATTATTTGTTGTAATTTTATTGTTGTCATTATATTATGTCGTTATTTTTTTTATGCCATGACTCTTAACTATCGACATTATTATTACCATATTTATCATTGTTATTATTATGCTTTGCATTCGTTCAATTAATTTATTTAGAATTATTACTAATGTTTTTGGTATTATTTTCTGTCTGAGATTTAATTTGAGTCGGGCTTTGTGAGCGCCCCGCGACTCCCCGGATGGGTCGCGACGCGTAGACGGACACTCCATTTTGGTGAGAGCTTTTCAATTCCCCTTTGACGTGTTATGTGCTTATTTGTAAATATTAACTTTATTTGTGTACGCGTGCGATAAAAAATCACGAAAATATTTTTACAATTAAATTGGATTCTTCACTAATAAAATTGGGACCAATGTCCCTTATTTTAGCCCGACAATAAAAATATCACAATTAAAACGAAGAGTCAACTTTTCTACAAAAATGGGATCACTCATCCCGATTTTTCAATTCAAGCAATCAAAAATGACTCTTCGAGCCCTCTTCAAATTAATACGAAGGAACCAATGTTCCTAAATTTCGAACAAGCGCGAGGGAACCAATGTTCCTTAAATAATGTCCCGATTTATGTATGTTCTTTTATTTTAATCTTGAGTGAGTGTTTTAAATTCAAGTTCATTTCTTTTTGGGCCCTTGTAATTAATTTTGGGGCAATTTTTATTTATCTTTAGGGGATTGTATTCCGTCCCACTCACATCTTCAACCTCCTTTTATTGGGGTTGTATTCTGCCCCTATTTCTATTGTAATTACGTGCTTGCGTGTTTACCGCTTTCATTTATCGCTTTCCCTATCTATTGCTTTATCGCTTTCATTTACTTTCTTTACGTGCTTGAAAATGCGCTTTTACTTTTAATGCATTGCTCGTGTGAGATGAGAGATATAATTTTAAGAATTTAAAAACCCATTTATAATTAATCAAAGCATAAATAAGAGGGAAGTTCCGGACACCATATCTCTGGTTTAGACCGTTAGAGGTGAGAAACCTTTTCCCAATTTCTTGCAAATTGGGTGGCGACTCCAAATACCTCAAAGGTGCCTTTAGGCGTCAATAGGCTAGGTTATCCTCCCCAATGTTCTATTGGGAGGGATACACCGATGATGTCTCATGGCGCCCATGATCCAAAGACGCGACCGATCCCTCGAGCCCCGAAAGGAGGGCCCCAAGAGGGCCTTGCTGGTCCGGCGCGCGTCACAGTGGCGACTCCACTGGGGACTTTGTGTTTGAAACTTCACTCCGAAAGTGCTTTGGTTAAAATTTATAATTGGGTCTTTGAAACTTAAAATTCTATCTCTTTTCAAAAATTGCATCATGTCATTTTAGAGCCTTAGACTTACGCTAGTTGGTCCCTATCTTACCCCGGTGCATTCCCGAAGCACGACCCTACTTTCACTCATTGTAGGGAAGTGTTAAGGATAATCACCAGCCCAAGCCTTGTACCTTTTGGTATATCAAAATGACGACCCGATCGGTCGCTATACTCATGACGAGTTAGACCCGTCGGCAGGGATCATGCTTGGGTAGCCTTAAAACAAAATCACCTTGACCAAAGCTCATGTACTGGCAAATAGAAACTTCCCCTAGGCGGTATGTTCCTTAATACAATGCTTGTGATGTGGGCCATCGCGTATTAAACAAAATCAAGCAAGTCGAGTGGTCTTTTATCAAAGGCTTTCATGCCCCGGTGAGCCCACCTTAACTTGATTGAATTGTCCAAATACGTAATGGCCAAAACCCATACGAATGCGCATTAGATTAAGACTGTTATGCTGCCGGTTTTTCACCGTGCACCGTACGTGTCCGATGGGTTCCCTGTTAACCCTTGGATGAAGCCCGCCTAGGAAAGTGACCGCACTACCTCGTGTGTGGGAGTAACAAGGTTGGAATGTACTATGTGCTTGTATGTGGTTGTCTATGTTGCATTGACATGATCATGCATTCGTAATGTCATGCATCATGCTAATAAGTTTGACTTTTCAGCCATCATAAGTACGAATCTGTGGTCTAGGGGTTTAGGTGGCCGGTTGGTAAGGAGAAGGTCTTTCTTTGAGTCAGCGGAGCGAGCTTCGAGTTCAGAATCTCTATCAGATAGCCCAGAATCCCTGGTTCCAGAATTGTCATTAGAGATGGCTAATCCGTCGGGCAGATTGGGTGCAACCCCTGCATTCCTTATCGACCAAATGGAGAGGAAAGCGCAGGACTTGGAGAAAAAGTTGAAAGAGTTTGAGGTCAGGATAGAGACTATGAAGGAGGATATCGCCACCGCGACTGCACCAACTACCAAGGCGCAGTATGCTAGCCTTGCTGTGTCACAGAGTAAGCGTAGCTCAGCTACGACATCACGCATGTCAGGATATGGATTAAGAGGAAAAATGCCTTGTGTTCCGCAGCTGAAGCAAAAAGGCGTAGAATGCGCTGGTAGAGAGGAATTCGGGTTGTCGATGTTGAGTGGCTCCAAGAGAAGAATAGACGTCCTCGAGGAGGCAATTCAGCGGTCCAAAAGAGCTACTACCCAAGATGCCTACAAGAAGTTTGCCTTTGGTGCCACGGGCTCAAATCCAGAAATTGATCTATGCAGAGGGTACAGTTCTATCGGTATTCAGGGTATCAAGAAAGATCCGGTGGTCAGAGTGGCCCAAAAATATTCATTTGGTGTAGGCGAGTCATTCCCTCCGACACGGTCAACTAAGCCGATTATGGGTTTTGAGGTAATGGATCCACATCGGTATGCCACAAACCTATTCGATGACTGGCGAGTCCCGAGGAAGCAAGTTTGGAGTCTTGAACCACCCATGCCTCCTGAAGTGATGGTCGGCGAGGGCGTAAGCCGTGAAGAGGGTAGCAAAACAAGTTTTCAAGGCATGAAGATTGCACTTGGAAGTATAACCCAAAGTGGCTATCCTATTTCAGGAAGACCTTTATCTGAACAGTTCGCTCATTTCATTAAGCAAGGGAAGTTGCAGTCAAAGACAGCCAAACTTACCAGGAACCAAGGG